>CAJUYG010000114.1:0-36119 GCA_910591675.1 Galerucella calmariensis | reverse complement strand
AGCTAGAAATGGGTTTATTAATTGTAAGACATCTTGTAAAACTGGACTTGAATTTCCTGTTGTAAGGTTTTAGGTACAATGGCGGCTGGGCGTTCCGTGAGAAATACAAATTAGAACGTATTACATGTTAATATACCCACTGCTATATTATTATTAGTCCGTAAATAGCTTAACCTAGAATAATTTTTCCTAGCATATATTATTATTGCATGTCCCTAGTATGAACGTTCACTTACTCTATACTTAACATAGATGTAGATTTAGCAGTTCCTTAGCTTTTGTTTATCGCGGTTTTTTATTTTTAAAGACCCTCATCATGCTTTTTTATACCTAATTATTTGCTTTTGCTTTATTTTTTTTTTGTAAGAAAATTAACTTTTGGATTTATTTGTTAGGTAAATTAAATGAAGGGAATGGGAGAGGAATAAACTAATAAACTATTTTGGCTTCCATTTTTTATCTAATACAAAAAAACTGTTTTCCTCTGATTGCCTTTGTGTTATTTACTTTTGTTTTACGGTTGTTGTTGATATATTACGTTTTATCCACAATTTTTGGTAATTTTACAGTCGTTTGTCCGAAATATGGCTTTTTTATCTGCTGGTGCCATCCGACAATTGTGACATAAGTTGCGTCTTGATCTCTTTTTTGTTAATTTATGTTTACGTGATAATTTTCATTAAGTAGCTTTCCTTCTATTACATACGGGAATATTTTCGACCTTTGTCACAATCTTAAGGTGGCAAGCTTTACATCACATTATTATTGGTCACCGTGAATTCATCAAGATCTTAAATGGACACATTTTTCTTCAGTTTATACAATATATAATTTTTAAAATACATTAACTGATTAGAATAATATTAATTTTCATATTAACAGCTTTAATGGAATTAATACTCAAAATGGAAAAAAAATCAGTACAATCGGTGCTATCATATTACACCAATTAGAATAAAAAGAATTCCAATTATATCATCGGTTTGTTGCACGAATTGATTATATCTCTTACCAACATTCATATCTAAAATTTCTATGGTTTTTCTAACATAAAAAAAAAATAAAGAGGATGTAAAATATTTAATTGCCGACTAATGGCAAAAACAGTGAATTACATTGAAAAGGAATGTTGAAAAACTGGAGCAATAATAAAAAAGAATAGTATTTTCTAATCAGGGACATCATTCAACTTGTCCGATTGCTTTTCAATTCCGTTAATTATCTTAAAAATCACAAAAACTTCCCTCTACAAATTTGAAATATTTGTTTCATCGAAGCATACATTTTTGTTTAACCAGCTGAATGTAAGGAATTTGATTTTGATGGTTCAAACAATAAGCCGTTAATATAATTGAAATCATTTCTTAATATACTGGACAAATCATTCACTTTTTTTTTTCCATATTTTTATACAATTATTATTTGAAAATCAAATAAAACAATATTTATAATATTGTAGTTATTACTACCATTCAAGTTATCTAAATGGGAATACCATGAGGTAATAGTTTTAATTGAGTTTTGTGAGAGTTGTTTTGCAGTTTTTTTTATTATAACCGTAATACATCTTTGTTTTTGTTGAAATGACATTGACCTCGTTAAAGCACCAATGCAGCTTTCCAAAATATATTGCTGAGCTTTGCCAGCTATTGCATTAATGCCTAAGCCTCTGCTGACAGACATTTCAGAACTAACAATCTTTTGCTTATAAATATTGTTATATAAGTATTCCTAAGGCCCGTCAGTTGCCTTATTGTTTCTTTTATTCATAGTTTTTCTTTTTCATAAAAAATTTCACTATATTTTTTTATATATTTATGTATTTTTTTGTTGAAGTTTTGTTTGTTGTTGGGTAACTGACAATAATAGTTACGTTGTGTGGTTTTTCTTACTCACTAATCAGTGACCTAGATTAAGGTTTATAGGAAGGTAACTTTTTGTGCTTACTGTTCATGAAAATGTTTTTAATAAAGATTTAAATATGCTAATAAGTGAATCAACATTTCTGTATTTCAACTCAATTTTGTAGACTGTTGAGATAAATAGAAGAACAATCTGACAAGAGGACTTTTCCATAAAATTGAGCATAGGATAAAAGCAATCTCAATTGATTTTATATGAATACCTATACAATTTTAAAAAAAATTCAATTCTCAATTGTTTTGAATTTGTGGCAATGGGAAATCTTGTAATGAGGCATAATATTCAAATTCAGCATAGTCCGGAATATTACATGAAAATTAGCCAGGATGTCTGCATTTTAGATTGCTAAAAAGGGTTCTGTGATGTAAGACAATGTTTTGAAACGACAAATACCCCCAAAAACAACAATTACGGATTCAATTAAAATAATTGGGGACATTTTTGCAGATTCTACAATTGGTTATAAAAATTAAATTATGCAGCCATAAAATCACGAGAAAATAATAAACATTCCAAGACAGAGGAGTGGAAACATATGAGGGCGCTATAATAATTATACATTTTTTTTAAACACAACTGGCTAAAATATTCTGAGCAGTTTCAGAGAAATGATGGGACAATATAGATTTCATGGATCAACAAAACAACCGTTTTTGTCATAATAAATAATTGTTAGAAACATCCATTTACAATAACAAGACTGACGTGAATTTTGAATGTAACAAAATGTATTTGAGATCACTAGTACATTTTTGATTAATATACAAATCTCTTAATCAAAGACTTCATCATATGATGAATAGTATATTACTGCAGTCTAGTTTAAAATTAAATCTTATAGTGAACATGAAAAGTAGCTTTCCTGTAGGTCCAAATAGTTGTTAATTGTGTATTTTTTGAAAATTGCCGATATAATTACCTGAAATTAATGTAATTGAAGAGTGATTGTCGGTAAAGTGAGCCACTAATAGAAAGTTAACTTTTCTCTAAACACTCCCCCGTCGTAACGATATAGTATATCAAAGGTTAAATTCTGCACTATGGGAAATTTAATAACTGTGGGAAATGGGAGAACGATCAAAATTGGTGGAAAATATTACTCGTTAACACTCTTGTCAAATATTTGAAATTTAAGTTGACACATTTCTTAAAAATGTGTTTCTTGCATTTAATAAAATCAATATAGTGTGAAATGGAATAATTACCTTGACCATACCTCTAATAATTACTCTGTATATATTTATGGTGGCTCATTATTATTTTTTCATTTTATCAACAACAATTTTGTGATATTTTTAGTAATGATTGTTATTTAAAAGTCACATCACAAATATGCAAACATTAGTTGTTTGCAATAGTTCTGAGGGAAAACAAAAGCACGTTAAAGAATTGATATTTTGCTGAGGCGATTGTTTTCCTGCAGTTTATTGAACAATAGCCTGGAGTTTAAGTAAGCGTCTATGTTACGGTTACTTCTCTCTTATGGTTAGGTTAAACATACCGATTGTCCAACCTTTCAATTTTTACTTAAAAATTGACAGTAAACTTTTCACTTCAAAATGTTGAAATTAGAAAAGAAAGTCGAAATGTTGGGTAGATCGGTGTTACTATTAGGAATTCATTCACAATAATCCTGTAAGAGGGCGAGGTTATTCAGAAGTAAGGAGAAGAACACATGGCATAAAAATTGACAGATTATTTTTTGAAAAATATAAATATAATGTATAATAATGATATTTATGTAATGATCATTAAATGTAAAATATTAAGAGTGTATGCATGATATTTTGGAAAAATACATATGATATTGGACAAATTTTCTCCTTATTGTTGAATTTACGACAGGCATTTAGGAAAAGGACATTAATTTTGTATTTGGGGGCCATCTTGAAGGAAATATCACATTTCATTTCTTTGTTAAAGTAAAGCGTTGATATTAAAAGTTGTTTATTCTTGTAATATTGTATAAAATTTAAGGGTTTGTTTAGGGCAATGTTAAGAACAAATTCTATATGCCTGTCGTTCGGTTCGAGTGAACAAATTTGATGAAGTGTGTGATTAGTTTTAAGGATTGCGCCGACTATCCTTGCCTTTTGATACTATTTTTTTTCACCCAGGAGTTGTGTTTTGATGATTTTTTATTTGTGCCATACACTATTGAATGATGTATCTCATTCCAGTACTCTATATATTTAATTATTACTCGAAATTTTGTTCTCCATTTTTACTGTATAATAAAATAGTCAAACATTTTGTCAAGTTGTCATGTTCACGTTATGTCCTATAGACATAATGAAGTCGATTGATATATTATTGTTTATTGATTAAATATAAGAATAAACTAATGATGTGATGATGATCAGTAGATCATACAAAGAGGATTGATGCCTCTCATTTTCTTGAGTATAGTAGAGTTAATAAACCAATATGTCAAATTTAATAATGTCTTTTATTAATACACACCGCAATCCAGTACGTAACAGGTATCAATTCACCTGAAACAAATAACATGGCTGAAAACATAATTTCAATCCCATCGTAAAACGCCAAAATTAAGTTCTCAGTAATTGAATAACTTCCCAATAAGAAAACATTATTGATAGGTAGGTACGCCATTTGAATAATGTCACAAAGAAAAATATAATTATTGCCTGTTCCCCAGAAACAAATTTGTCTTACGGCGTAAAAAAATCCATGTAAATATGAATACGTTTCAATACAATCTCAGCGCCAAGGAATTTCTCAACTATGGTTACAATACAACCATCTGGTTAATCTGGAATATTGGCAACTTGCCGATTTGTTTATTTCCACTAGAAATAAAATAAATATAGAGACCGGTTGGTAGCCCATTACACCTGTAGAATTCATTATTTTAAATGGAAGCTGTTTCCACAACAAGTAGAATAAAGCTATTCCCAAGACCCAAACTTCATAATCGACGCTACAGGGAACATTGAAAATAGAAGAACTAACTACTTAATGGGTGCATTCCTTGTGGGTACTACTTCATCATAAAAAAAAACATGGCATACGATCCAATCGATACTATGGGTTGAAAATTGATCACAAGGTGGAAAAATCAACTGTTGCATGCCGAAAAGATTTCACTATCTTAGTAGATGTTAAAGTCATTAGTGGCATACAGTTTACGGCGATACTTCATTTGTGATTGATTTTCTAAATATAATGTTAAAGTAATCATTTTTAAAACAATTATGTTTTTGTTGGATATGAAATAGTGACTGACATGGATGAATGATGGGAATTTATTAATTTTTAGAACAATGAACTGGTGGATTAGATAGATTTTTTTATCAACATTATATTAGGAAGAGACTGAAAAATGAGTGGCACACATCAATGTATAATTGTGACGTAATAACAACAATTTACGACAGTTTGCCTCTTAACTCTACATCGCTATAAAGGACAAGTCCACGTTATCTGACAGTTTTTTGTACAGCATGTGGTCAAAGAATACACTAACAGACAAGAAACGAAACTTTGGAAAATACATTCCTTCGAGAATGTTAGGAGTGGAAATAAAGTGAGTATACCGGTTTATGCCTTTGAAAAGGAAATGATAAATTCAAATTTGTATTTTTGTTGAAAGTACTGAATATTTTATAGAACTTGCTGTGGTAGTCAATTTCACACGAGGTAGGTATCATTCACTGTATAAAAAGTTTCAAGCATTTATTTGTTCTTAATCATAATTTTTACATCATATTTGGAAAATTATTACCAAATGAAGTATCGTGGTAAAATCTATGCCACTAAGGTTTTTTAGCAAAAACTAAAATCTCTTCAGCAGTGTTAATAAGGCCGAATTTAAAAAAGATTCACAGGTTAGGCCAAGAGCCGGGTATTTTTTGTAAAAAATGTACGGGAACAGGTATTTTTTTTTCTGAATATGCTTTTCTCCGTCTAAAATTGTTATCGAAATCTCTAAAAGAAAAATAATTTTACGAATGTTACTCCAAAAAAACGGACTCAGACATTTGTTATAATATAAAAAGTGGCATTACTTCACGGGGCGTGTTTTATTTTTTTCGATGTCGACGGAAGACACTCGTCGCTTTGTGAAAATGTCTTTTCTGCCTCCGCCATATCCGAAGGAGTGGAATCGAAGATTGGGTCTTCTTCTATTCCGTTGCCGATGGCATTTAATATGTCTGGTACGTTATCGCATGTTTGGCCACTGCAATTGAATGGAACACAAATAATGGAACACTTCAGACCAGCTTTTTAGGCATCCGTAGGCAGCTCCGCAACCTCATTTACATCGTAATAGCTCCTAAACTATAAATGCTAGGGGAAAAAGTTTCCGATGAAATTTATAGGAAATTTCATTCTCTACAATTCAGTTACCACCATTTTCAATTAATTATTGGCAATTGGGGGATGGGTAATTTGGTCCCCGCTACCTGTGTTTTAATCCTTTGGTAGCCAGGCACTTCGATAATCCTGCTGGTAATTTCGCCCCCAAACTAAAATATAATTATTTCTGCTACTTGGAAATTTTTAGGAATAACAGGTAGTTTAGAGGGATATGAAACCCTTATATTATTATAATTTGCAATCATTTGAATTATTACTTAGTTTGAGTACGTGTGAATTGTTGTGAGAAAGCAAATTATGGAGGTGAAAATTATTAAAAGTAATCGTGGCAAGGATTTACTTGTAGTTAACGGTTACAAGTTTAATTTCCACAAAAAACTGAAAACTTCAGAAGAAACTTGTTGGAAATGTACCAACAGAAAATGTAAGGCCTGTATCTATATATTAGGTGTATCAAGTGCAATATTCGTGACTAAAGCTTCATCCGAACACTGTCATCTTGCGGACATTTCAACGTTAAATAGGCAAACTGTTTCTGCAGTTTGCAAGAGAAAAGCTGTTGACGATATTTCTGAAAAACCGTCAAAAATTATACGTATGGCATTGAAAGAAAATTTACCAGCGACACTAACAACCAGGGACGTCGAGTACGTTGGGAAGAATATGTATAATAGTCGACGTAAGTTTATACCAGTGCTTCCGAAAAATATTAACGATGTACATGAAATTTTGAATTCGATTGACGTAAAAACTTCGCGTGATGAACAATTCCTTTTTATTAATTGTGTGTTAAATAATATCATTGTGTTTACGTGTCTTTAAAATCTTGAAGCTCTGAGGAAAACGCAACGAATCTACGTCGACGGCACATTTGATTATTGTGCCAAATATTTCACACAAATGTTTACAATTCACGGTTTTTTACACGGACATTACATACCTTTAATGGTATGCCTTCTACCCAATAAAAAATCGGAAACATACGAAAGACTGTTTCTTTTGGTTCAAGATAAGTGCTCCAAAATTAATATTAACTTCGATTTTAAGGAAATAGTGTGTGATTTTGAAATGGCCATACATAAAGCCGTTCGAAAAGTTTGGCCTTCCACCCAAATCATCGGATGCAGATTTCATCTCGCCCAGGCATGGTTCCGGAAAATTAAAACTATCGGTCTAGTTGTGGAATATAACGATGCGAGCAGTGATATTGGTCGGTGGTTGCACTTGACTTTTGGTCTTACTTATTTAGATCCTAATGAAGTGGGTGATTGCGTTGCGTTCGAACTATTCGAAAATAGACCAAATGACATGAGATTGGAGAAGTACGCTGATTATCTAATCGATAATTATGTTGATGAAGAATCTCTTTTTCCACCGACAATTTGGGCCAAAAATTCGTCTGATCTCACGCGAACAACAAACGCTTGCGAAGCTTTTCACAGAACTTTTAACGATTCATTTTACAAAGAACATCCAAATATAATAATATTTCTTGAGAAATTAAATGAATTCCAAATCGAAACTTATATCAAGTTGCAAAGTTGTCATTTGAAACATTATGTAAGAGACCCTAAAATTAGAAATCGTCAAAAATTTATTGAAAACGTTATAGAAAAATACAAAAACTCTGAAATAGATAGAACTCATTTTTTAACATGTATTTCATTTAAATGTGTAAAATTTTGAAATTCTCATTTGTGTAAAAATTATTTATATATTATGTTCATGCCATAGAGTTGAAATTAAAACCTTCAAACTATTTTCATGTTTTGATTTTATTTCTTCTTTGAACCGAAAGTATATACCTGATTGCGGGGACGAAATTACTTGTACGGAATATTATACCTGCCGGCCACGGGGACCAAATTACCTCCTAAATATCTGTGAGGTCATCTTTGGGGACCAAATTACCAACTTCGGGCAATTGACTGATATATAGCAAAAACCATATTGAAAAAAGTTTGGAGCGCCATAATTGAATACCTATGCGTTATACGAAAAAAAAGTTTGAAATAAAAAAGGTAGCAAATATTATTATCTACATTAATGATCTCTACAATAGGGTATTTGACAATTTTTTAAAAATACCATTAGAAGATTGTCTGACCTCAGTTAAGTATTCCAAATTTTTTTCAAATTTTTTACTAAGCGGGAAAGTTGCCAAAACCAACTTTAAAAATTTTCTATTTAAATAGCGCGCCAAAACGCGCTGATTTTTTATGACGTCAGTGGTCTTGTCGCTCCGCCTACCAGCCGAATCGGAACCATCGGCTCGACCTGCGGCCGCCCACCTGAGCTGGCCTATAAGAAACAAGCAAGCAACGAGACCTCTGACGTCACAATAAACTCACATATTGTCCTGCGCTGGGTAAATATTTGAAAATTACCATTTTTGTTAAGTTAATAAAAATCACTGGTTTAATTTGTTTGTGTGAAATATTGATTTCTGGCATGATAGTACCACAAAGTACCTGCTCCGACTCTTTTTTAATTTTTTGCGCTCATAGGAAAATACCCTATTTTTGTCGTACAATGCGCGTTTCGCGAGATATTTAATAAAACGTGTTTTTCAAGATGGCGGCTGAAGTGAAGCCCCCCCCCATGACGCTAACTTGGATTTACATTCAGGGGGCACCCCTGAACATATTCAATAAAAAAATACCTGTTCCCGTACATTTTTTTCAGAACCCACTTTTTTGGCTGGGGCTCTTGGACTAGGTTCCGAGTCAACGCGTTGTTTTAAATATGTACCTATACCGTGTTTGAAAATAGAAGATTCTGCAATTTCTGATAGAACCGTTAATCTACTATATTAAATTGAATGAAAAACATTATTTCGCAATATTCGATAGGTATATAAAAAAAAGGTAGAACGTGTCGCGGGACACACGGTAGGAACTTCAGTTCCCTTTAAGCAAAAATTATGTAATACATCTGATATAGATAAACAATTTTCATATTCCTCGATGGTCGAGTAGTAAGCAAACCAGACTCTCACGCGGTAGACCCGGTTTCGATTCCCCGTGAAGAAGTTTTTATTATTCTTGATTTTATGTTTAAATAATTATTCCGCTCAATTAATGCCTAATTAATAACGACAACAGGTAGACGTTTGAAATATTTAGCAGAATATTCATTATCATAGCTAATGGTACCCTTCATGAGGGAGTCCGACTGGCAACATCTACTTATAACAGTATCGTATATTTAAAAAGGGAAACCGTAGCATTATACAAATTGGACATTCAAGAACTGTACGTTTACCACAAAAAAATTAGTGGAAACATAAAATTGAATTGTTAAATTTTCAATTTGAACTACAGAATTACAGTTTATAGAAATTTTTATTTTCTAGATTTTTTCTTAAGTGGGTCGTAGAAAAAATATGCTGTTTGACTCGTGTGGATTGTCCATATCGCACTTAAACGATTGAGCACTCCGCCTACGGCGTCGTGCTCAAACTTCGTCCTCGTGCGATATGGCCATAATATCCACACTAGTTGCACAAACTACTATTTCTACCAAAATATGCCCTTTTACATTTAAAAACAACTTGCCAAATGTCAGATCAATTTATCCATCCATTTTAAAGTTATCGAATTAAAACATTCAAGTTTTCAAAATTCTTACACCCTGCATTTCGAAAAGTAGACCCCTTAATCACGCAAAAAAAATTATGGAAATAATAGTAAAAATGTATCCGAACAAATTCAAGTAGATCACCAGCACTGCGAATACCAGCTTTGCATAGAATTTTAATATAGCATCGGTGGTTCAGTGGTAGAATGCTCGCCTTCCACGCGGGCGGCCCGGGTTCGAATCCCGGCCGGAGCATATGAATCGCTGCTTCGTAATCGAGAGAGAGACTAAGGAGGCACAAGCACGCAAGCAAGGCACATAACAAAGCAAGGCACATAACGAAGCAACGTAACATAACGTAGCGTAACGGTCAGATCTTTTGCGTCGCGACCCCTGGTCGCTCAAACATAACCTGACGTAAAGAACTAAAGTTCCAATTATCTGCACGCCACTGGGCGGCATTTGCCATCAGTGGGATTAAAAGTACGGGTCATTATTAGAAACACTGTAACTCAGCCTCTTTAAGAATATAAAAATAATAAACAACTTATATATTCAAATTCTGAAATTATTTGCGTATTTACTTCACGCTTCATCTATTGATTTATTCTGATTTTATGTTAACATAAATTCCGTAACTACTTCTGATAATTTCATGGAAAAAAGTAAACGTACTTCCTTGTTAAATACCATTGAAAATATTTTCCAAACTAAATAAAACTCTGTAGTCAAGGTTTTTAGACATTTTTATTTAACAAATATTACTTGTCATAACATCATCCAATTTTATTCGTAAATATAAATACAGGAAAAGACATTGGCAAGGTAAGTACTTGGAACAGAAAATAGACTACAGCTATATACAAAAGTCTTTCAAAGTGGATAGAGTTCATTGAACTTGTCACGTTGTTTTTTTTCTAATAAAAATCAAGGGTTAATTTTCAAAAGAACTACTTAATAAATACTTAAAATTTACTAGACTGAAAAACCGTCTCCGGTTGGATCCAAAATCCAGGGATAATTATTTGGGCACTCCATACAAGTAAAAAGTCGTAGTGTTTCCCCTGGCAATTCTCTAGTATTTAATGGACATGAATTAGGTAGGGAACAGAAAGGTTGACCTTTAATGTCACATTTTTCCTTCCATTCAGAGAAATCTCTTAATGAGTTAATCTCTGTTGGGTTCTGTATCCATTGGATGATTTGACTGTTTGTCACAAAGTAAACATCATTACGAGCCAACATTTCTTCAATGAATTTATTTAATTCTTCTCTGAACTCTTTTTTGCTTTTCAACCAAGAAGCGTGGAAATTGAAACTTAAAGGAGCTCTGTTTGAATTGAAATGTCTGTTGAAATTGTGTCTCAAAAGTCTAGCGAATTGATCTCCAGTTTGAATGTTGGAGCACGAGTCAACCATGTGACAACCAGGAAGTGATTCGTCGAAAGTGGGATCATCACGTCTATCCAGTTCATTCATTACTATTTCCCAAACAGGGTGGCTTCTACTAGGGCAGTTATGAGCGTTACCGTTACATTTATGCGGCATTCTGAAGTAAAGAGTGTAAGGCCAAATTGGCACACGTCCAAGAGATGCAGTAATTGAAGAATCGTAAATAAAGAATTGATCTGTCATCATTTCGAATTGTTTGTTACCACCTACTCTAAGATATGGAGCACGGACACCAATAATAGATCCATCGGTAATGTTGGCAAATCTTTCGATGATCAATCTAGCTCCTGCCATTTCTGCTAACCAATCGTCATAAGAGCCTTGTGACCAGTAGTTAGGATCTTCTTTGTGTGTCAAAGAAAATACTGCGATTTCGTGACCGCGCCTATGAAGATCTTGTACTGCTGAGTAATTTGTGTATTTGTGAGAAACAAAGAAGTTTCCTTTAATTTGGCAACCGTTGGGGTTTAGTCTGCTACCTGAGAAAATGTCGTCGTAAAGATCAATGTTGTCGACGTTAACGGCTCCATTGAACGAAAGTGTTATCATTTGAGGTACGTTGGAAGGTTCTAAAGAGCCTGGAATTCTCGTTCCGTCAGCTGAACAGAAACAATCTGGAAGGGCGCACTGAGTTGGATCACAGTCTGGTGCACGGTTGGGATCAGTGTCAACATCTGGAAAAACAGTTGTTAGAAACTATTCATATTAGAAGCAATACCTTCAGGTTATAAAAATAATTCACTAGCTTACAATGATTCGAAAAATTTGTATATAGTTGAAATAAAACCCTTCTTGGTGTGCGTCATCGATTGTTAATCTCCTTCTATCACATTAAGTAGGGAGAAATGGAAAAAAAAGGCAGGTCTGTGATTAATCCTAATAATAATATCACAATAATGAACCGTTTGAATGTTTTACAAACGTTAACCCTAATCTTTGACTTACAAAAATTTGATTGGTTGATGTTTAGATTACGCGCCAGCGCAACCTATCAATCGCGAGGTTAAAATACTATGTAGGCGTAACTTTCGTAACGGCAATGTATCTTATGTCTTTTTCTACTGTCACACTGACAGTTCTTGTCAGGTGTGTACTTTGTTGCTTACGGTCAATTATTATTTATGAGAAGTGAATATTAATCTTATTGTTATATTTATATGAATAATACAAAAATATGCATGAATACACGGAAAAACATTAGTATTTTGAAAGTTCTCAAGTATTTTCAGTTGGAAAAAGAAGCTGGTAATTATTAATTTCATAGCTTTTTCGGCTTTGGCTTAATACGATCCTGATGATTTTATTTATCAAATTTGAGGTTAGCTATATGTCAAAATAGCAAATAAAATAAACGACATGCCGAAAACCCGGGTATACGTCACAACTATAGTTAAAATAATAGCCTTCTTGGTGTGCGTCATCGATTGTGACGTATATCCGGGTTTTCGGCATGTCGTTTATTTTATTTGCTATTTTGACATATAGCTAACCTTAAATTTGATAAATAAGACCCTCAGGATTGTATTTAGCCAAATTCGAAAAGGATATGCAATTAATAATTACCAGCTTCTTTTTCTAACTGAAAATACTTGAGAACTTTCAAAATACTGATGTTTTTCCGTGTATTCAGGCATATTTTTGTATTATTCATATAAATAAAAACAATAAGATTAATATTCACTTTTCATAAATAATAATTGACCGTAAACAACAAAGTACAGACCTGTCAAGAACTGTCAGTGTGACAGTAGAAAAAGACGTAAGACTTATTGCCGCTATGAAAGTAACGCCTTCTTAGTATTTTAAACTCTCGATTGATAGGTTGAGCTTGAGCGTAATCTAAACATCAACCAATCAAATTTTTGTAAGTCAAAGATTAGGGTTAACGTTTGTAATACATTTAAACAGTTCATTATTATGATGTTTTGATTAGGATTAATCACAGACCTGCCTTTTTTCCATTTCTTCCTGCGTAATGTGTTAGAAAGACATTAACAATCGATGACGCACACCAAGAAGGGTATTATTTCAACTATACTCTGACACGTGTTTCGATAACCAAGTTATCGTCTTCATTGCAAAGGCATGGTAGCCTGGGTACAGGGTACAAAGGTCATAAGGGCAAGGAATTGGAGAATGAAACGACCAGACAAGGTTCGTTAATGCCTTTCATTGGACCAGAACCCTTCTGCGGTGTCGCGAAGTCGACAGTAAATATGGTCACAAGGAAAGAGGGTGGCACTGTATAATGGTGGGTAATCTCACCTGGACAGAGACAGGTGAAAAAGTTCATTGGAGGTCATACGCCAACATTTACGGCAGACCTAATAAGCAGACAGGAAAACTGTCAAAGCCGTATTAGGTATATTGATAGGACACTGTAAGCTTGACAGGCACGCTAATGGGGTTGACAAACGAAACTATGTGCAGATTTGTCACCTAGAAGAGGAAACTGCTGAGCACATCCTATGTCAGTGCTATTACCTGGTACTAGGCGATGAGAAGCCACCGGCAAGAAATTACATGAAAGATTCAGTATCAAGGCTGATTGTCTACTTAAAAAGAGTCGAGCTGGAGAATGTAAACTGGATTAAGAGGACCACAGGAGATCTGAAAAGGTCGCAGTGGATCTAATCTATCGTCTTCGAGGATTGGTGGTGAACAAAGGAAAATCTTCGGTGTCTGAAAAGGTTAACTTGGTTATCGAACCCCTGGCCAAACAGTGTAAAGTTTGTAGTGGCAGAGTTGTTATGGTGGTGTTGCATCTTGTGTTCAGTATCGTTAAAAACATACTGGGCTACTCACCACATGCGTTTTCATCAGATTCATCTTTACATTCAGCTTTTCCGTTACAGAAAAGTTCTTTATCGATACATTCCTCATTACCACACATGAGTTTTCCTTCTGGGCATCTTGGTTCATCTGTTTTGAAAATTGGTAAAACTTTCCTTGGTTCTAAAATATTTCATTAAAAATTATGTTACACTTATAAGAAATACACCAAGTTGTTAATCGTTATCTGTACAGGTTGTTTGTTGATTGGCGTTTTTTGTACATTTGTACAATATATACAATTGTTTTTAATTACATCGGAAGAATGAAATAGAAAGTAGGCACATAACGTTCTTTACAAAAAAAATTATTGGAAACAGTATAGTTGTTATTTAGTTTCTGTTGGCAATATTTATTCGACTTCAACACATTCTGATTCAATGCATTACTCCGTCGTCACAATTAATTTGTTAATATGAAAAAAACTTCTAAAGGAAGTGGTGTTATATTTATTCCTCCCTTTTTGCCCCAATTGGAACAGGTAGGGAATGTAGTTATATTTTCCGTAATATTAAATTAGATATCGAATGCTGGCTAGCTGCTTATTTTAATACTATTCGGAGAGTGGTGTGGGTTTATCAAAAATCTCTAGTTCAATGCCAAGTATGTATTAGGTATTGTATACAGTTGAAGAAAATAGATTGAACAAGAATGGTAATGAGCCATACAATATAAGTCCCAAGTAGTACTATTTGCCATTCTGGTTGTTTAGTGGGTAAGGAAACTATTTTATTTTATAGTACAATATCTAATAGCTCATGATTTTATATTCGAAGTGATCCACCACAAGTTTTCTTTCATAAAATCAATAATTGTGACATTTCTCACTTACCTACAGTTACTATCAAAATATTTCGTCAGTTTTGAGTACAAGTCTGTAATATCCGATAAATATCTGGTGCAGAAAGGAAAGGACAAGAGAGGTAAGTAGAGAGGTAATCATTATGAGGAAAAAGAAGAATGAGAAGGATTCGAGCACCAATTCGATGGTATACAGATAGACAGACACCCTCAAAATGTAAATGTTTGGCAGGAATTGTTGGAAACCATGTCACTGGTTCCTTTTTCATCACGAGTAATTTAACAATTTGAATAGCGTTTATTTTTGGTACTAGGTACTCCAAAATTATGTAATTCCATGTTTGGCATATGTATATCCTGATCAGGAGAACCTCATTTTCCAGTTAATACGATACGGTTTCAGTAGGTGGAGCACCACATTACCAACGCAATGTCCGGCAGTACCTTGAGTACGTTTCATTAGAGAACGGACCACTGATAGTGATGAAATGTGCGCAAACAATATGGCCGCCTGTCGGGCAGTGGCACAGGTGTTGAGGTAAGAGACTAATACCAACAATAAAGGGTTCTGGCAAAATGCTGTTAACTTCGGATGTCACAATGCATAAAAAGAAGCTTTCCGTTCTCTAATAAAACGGACTCTACCTCGATGCTTTTCCCAATTGGTGGATAGAGAGAATAGATAGAATGACGAGCACGTTCACGTTGTGTACATATTTTAAACGATTTAAAAGAATAACGTCAGATATGTTGAATAATGTTAAAAAACAATTTTGTTTAAGATTTGAATGTTGCTAAGACGTTTTGAACGTCAAAACGTCGAAATTAAATTAGAAAATTGATTATTAGAGAATATATAAGACGGTGGTGTCCAAAATAGAAGAGTAAAAGTGGCAACTAACCCCTTTATAATTAGCCCTTTCAAGTAAGTATATACTTTTATAAAAATGTATTAATTAGCGTCGGTCGCATATCGCATCACCATGTATATTGAAAACCAGCAAAAATAATGTACCTACTAGACAATTAAAGTTATATTTGCAAAAGATATTTCAAACAATCGCTCTTCTACAAAGAAGTAGTTTTATGTCTTAACTTTTAAGTATCGTTCGAATCATATTTAAACCAATAAATCCAAAGGTTTAATACAGAATTATACTATGTACATATTAACAGTTTCATATACGTATTCAAAAGATTAATATTTGAATTAGATTATTTGTCTGATAAAAATTACCAACAGAAATGAAAAGTCGTTTTTAAAAAATACAGAAAAGAAACAACATGCATTTTTTATGCAACATCAAAAGAATAGAACAATGTTCATTTTAAATATTTTAAAAACAAATGAATGGAAAATAAAATAGTTAACATAGATTACGACAACATAAAAATAATGGTAAATAGAGTGAACATGCCTACGAGAATATTGTCAATGAGTGTAACAAGAGTTTAAAAGTATCAACAAAATAAAAGTTTTCTGCAATAAACTGAAACGATCCAAATCAATCAAATACTTTGTCGAAAGTGATATTAATAGTACTGTTTAAAATATCAAATGCTACTCAAAATAACTTGTTCTTTAAGTTTAAATTTTGCCTAACTAAATATCTAGATTTGTTTGAGTGAATAGGATTTAATTAGAATTAGAAATATTTTATATAAGTCTGTGAAGACCGCTTTCTGTTCTTGCAACATGCAATATTCTTGATCCAAAGCATGCGTAGTAAAGGATAATTTGGCAAGTCTCTTGCCATTTTAAGCTCTTGTCAAAATCGATATAGTTCGATTTGAATAATCGCTTGCATGCAGTTCTTCAGAAAAAGGTGGTAATTTTTTTGTTACCTGTTGACTGAGTACATTCAAACGCAACATAAATAGGAATATATCAACAATTTTTTTACCAAGCCACTTTATCAAAAATATCAATATCATATGCCACACTAAACTAACCTCGCAAATAAACTTTAATTTTTATTTGTAGGTATCCAGATTGGAAATTGCATATTGCAATAAATGTAAGATGTAAAAAGATTGTGAATAGTTGCAAGCAAGACCATGCAAGGTCAAAGTGCTGCTGCAATATATTGCAAGAAAAATTGCGAACTGTGAAGCGGGCTTGAAAAACTTTGTGTAAAAAAATGTTTTCATTGTAGACCGATCCTTTCTATCATTTCTCAGTTATGAAATGGTTGCACCTACTAGCACAATGGCGCTGAAAATCCAATCTAATTCTAATTTGATGATATGAATAATCTTATTGTGTTGTGTGGATCATTTTAATTTCTTGCAGATACTCCGAAATGTAAAATATTGTTAAAAAGATTGGTGCTATTTAACGGGGTTATTGAAAAGCATGCAAGCAAAACAGGTTAATAAATTAAACAAAATATGTGCAATGAAACAAAAAGTGTTAGTACAATAGCCAGTGTAAAGTGAAGCTGGTGTAATAGAACAGTAATTTTATTATATAAAAGCATCGGAACCATTATAGCAACTACTTTCTTAATACAAAAATATTTTTTTATTATAGACTGAAGGCATATTATCCTTAGGAATATATCTTTTAATATTTGTGTGACCCAAACCAGCTAATTTTTTATAGCACTACTAAATGCCTGGTTTTTATTTGAGATTTTCAAAATATATTTCACTTTCGGATAAAGTCAGTCATGTGAAGTTTTCTAAATATCTTCTGTATGTTCCTTGTCGTGTACTCATTATTCTTTTTGTTAACTTTTTGGGAAATCACACCACAATATATATTTTGATATTTTCAATTTATGATGTTTCCTAACCACAAATTTCAAATATATATGAAAAAATGGACAACCAGAGTATAAAACGTTACATTGGATCAATTCCAATATCACTCTGGTTGTCTCACATTCCCTTGAAAATAGAGCAGGCAGATTAGCTCACAAAATAGCTGACCGACGGAATTATTCCTAACAGGATAAGTGAAGTTGGAGTGGGTAGAGGAACCCATAACTGATGAAGGGAAAAAGATCAGTATATGAATGCATGCAGTAGAGGGGTGAAAATTGAACGATTTGTGCAGTTAATACTATTCTTTGTCAAGAAACGAACTCAAAATTATCGAGTTAAATGGGAAAAAATAATTGTTTGTGTGTTTCATACTTATTTTTCCAGAACTGTTTAGTAGTGTTTGAGAAATTCAAATTTTTCACGAAAAACTTGAATTTAAAAAAAATCACTTTTCAACAAAAAAAATGTATCTGCCCGTTCGATCTTAAAAAAGCTACAAGCCTACCTAGCTTGTCAATTCTAAAAACATTTCCAGAGAGAATAATGGAAAGGAGTTAAATCGAGGTTTCACATTTTACTAGACAATTTTGAGGTTTAGTGAAAAATTTCATTTAACAAAACTGTGGGTTTTTCTATTCTACAACACTTGCGATGGAAAATAGTATTTACGAAATTAATCGTGAAAAGCCATTTTCCTTTCTGTTTCAACTCCCTTCTTCCCTCCTTTACTGCATGCATGTTTTTTCTACCCCCATTTCGTTCACCCCATTGGGCACTTTTTTTGAACAAAAAAAAAGATAAGTGGCCATTCATTAATTACGTAAGAAGGATTTTGACATGCTTAGATCATGTAAGAACACAGAGATTCTTTGGACTGCCGGAACGACTTAAATAAAAGATTTAGGCAATAAAAAATAGGGCAACTCAACATGACGGCATGCCCTGAGGAATCTGATGATAAAACAATGATAAAAAGTTTGATGCACAACACGTAATCATTTAGTTGATAATTTTGATTTATTTATTTTTTCCACATTGTTTTGATTGGTATTTTAGCCAAATAATTGTTTTTCATCAGGGGTATTGTCAACTGTCAGTTGATGTACATGTCCTATAGATGCTTTTGAATATCCATTCCTTTATTACAAATCGCATATTCCTTTTTACAATATAAATATTCCGCAAAAAGTTTTTATTCTCCCAAAATAAGGGCATGTTGATATTTTAAGAATCTATCCTCCTCCTTGGAACCCATACGTAATTGAGAAATGGCCCCTTATAAGCAAATATTATTCTATAAAATTTCGAACTAATTTCAACGTGGAAATACACAATTAGAATGTGAGGTGAGTATCAATTTGAGTGTGACTGACTGATTATGTGAAATATACAGAAAATCTCAACTAAGTGGCACCCAAATACTCAGCTTCCTTTAGCTTCATATATTTCTGTTATTGGCTTACTCTCAAGTTTATCGCAAGTTGTGACTTTTCCCTTCCAGTCACATGTCTGTTTATCGATGTCAAACGCCAATCCACTGGGACAAGTGATCTGTTTTAGACCGGATTTTGTACACCTGTACGTCAAAATTAATTTTAATAAAAAAATAATGTTCAAGAAATAGTGACCTTTAACACGATCATGAATATAAAATCAAAACTATTCATTTTATCTTAGATTTATCAATTTAAAATGGCTGATCACTTCCATAAACATATCGTACTTATATATTCAGCACAAACACTATTGAATCCCATATTCAATGGAGCGAATTTGAGGAGAATCATAGCAAAAAAGCTGTTTGTGCTCCAGATCGAGGGGTGAAACAGCTAGAAAAAAAATAGCCAAAGTATTTGGTACATATAGGTACCCACAGTACAAAAAAAAGAAAAATAAGCAAGGAAATAGTACGGGATTCTCAAACAGGCCAAAAAAAGGAGCGGAGTAAAATATGGAAACAAGTGGAAAAAGAGACAGAAAAAACTGAATGGTAATAACAAAATTGACGTATGTGGACACTAGAAAGAAAGGCAAAAGGATTCGTAATTTGATACAAGGACATTTAGCAAGTAGTTCTGGAAAACTCTTCAACATCATAGAAACTATTTTTTCTCTTGGGCATAAAAAATTGACGAGATTTGTACCAAAGTGGGACATTGGCCAACTGTCTTACATCGGTATTGATTGAAATATAGGTAAGCTTAAAAGAATAGCAGAAGCAACATTTTGGGAACCGTAACCTTTTGCTGTATCAGCCCAATATAACATTGGAAGAAGATTGTATACTGTTTTCTAAAAAATAATAATATATAGTTTTTTTTTATTCACACTTGTACTTTGCATCCGATTTAGGCAATTGTTATTTAGTATTACTCGTTAGTGTAGTTATAAAGTGATTTTTTCTGTTCATGCACATTTGTAGTAATATAATATTTCAATTCGGTTATTTTCACTTCGGCTCTGATAAAAAAAATGTACAAATTAGTATACTTATTTATATGAGTTATTAAAAGTCACTATTTCTTCTGCTACGACTTACTTTCTACAATATCACAATTTTTGACATTGACTTTCCAGTCACAAGTTTGTCGATAAAGATCGAACGCAAGTCCGGTCGGACATTTTACAGCTGCTAGTCGAGTACGACCCCTAATGTCTGAATTGAAATCACACCTAAATTATTTCAAAAACAAAATTATTCAGTGAAATATCAAATAAGCAGTAATATTATAACTCTACTTTCACAAGTTTGAATGGTTTAGATTTTGTGGCTGTGAACTAAAACAAGGACATTCTTTGACCTTCAAGTACTCTGGTGAACCTTTGATGTGATGATGGGTTTAAAAACTTATAGAAAATTCAAATTGAAAAAAAATTAACAGGCCGTTGGCGCTAGTATAGTAGAATAAGGCAAACATTGACATGTGGTACCCTGGAATCCAATTGTTTGAATCCCTAGCGCTAAGCGTTATTTTTAACAGTTTTCTAGAAGCAATGAGCTTATCATTATTATTATTATTATTATGAAAAAATTGAAATCAAAAGCTGGAGCTGCTTCATTCTGTAATTCAGCAGTTTGGCGACAGTGTCAAAACTTTTGATACATTATGTAATAAGGACACTTTTTAATTTTTTTTGGACCAACCTGTATATTCGAGGTACTAATAATGATAAACAATAAAAAGGTTAGTTTTATAGAACTTTTGAGTTACACATTTCGGACCAGCTATTGATCAAGTTGTACCCACATAAAAAACATTAATTTTCTGTTATATCTTAGAGATATAAATAGTCTGTATTATCAGGTAAAATTGTTATAATTATATGAACAGGTGATCTTGAAATTTAAACTTTATAATTAGAACATAAAATGGAATAATTCCAGCGTAAATATCAAGTGGGTTATTCAAAGATGCGATTATAATACCTATGTATTAACAATGAAACCAAATTATTTCTCGGCGTTGGGCGTTGATAATTGAATTGCGGAGGCTGTAGCCTAATTGATACTACAATTTGGGGATAACAAAGCCAGTTCTCTGGGCTTTGTACTTTGTAAGATCCTTATTAAAGTTTAAAAAAAAAACAATATACAGTGGGAAATTTTGTATATGAACAAAACGAATAAATTTCTTAAGACTGGTCCAGATTTTGTTCTAGTTTGAATAGATATTATAGAGGTGATAGTAGTGTAACGTTTCACCAAAATATAAGACAAATCGAAGTAACCGTTATGATGAAAAAAATAAGTGAAAATTCACAACTACTCCTGTATGTTATTAAAATATGGAAGCAGCCACTTTTTAATGGCCATTTGACATTCCCCACTGGGGTCTCCATACGAGACTCACCCTGTATATATATTTTTCTTATTTGGTTTTTTAGGCATGCCAGGTTTTCAAAGATACACAAAGTCAAACTACAATGTATAAATAATACAAAATATACTGATAGCATCAACGAAAAAATTCTGGAAACTGTTTACCTTGGTATAGTCAATACAAAACTACCTGGAAGGCTATCTTAGCTCACGTGATCTGGATTTCCTAATGTTGATCTTTAAAAATAAGCTTCTGCTTTGGAATGGCATACCAATAATGTTTGTAGTAAAAATTTGGACAGTATTTAAAAGATCTGTTCAATCGACAAAAATAACAGTATAGTAGAAGCCACGATACGCTCCTGAAAACTTAATTAATACATTGGTGGTTGTGTGTTTTGTGCTTTATATTCGAAAAACCTGATAGCTGAAACATGCTCTGCGTTTCAGCGAGGTGAAATTTGTGATGAAAATAGCATTTGTATCTGAGAATGTTTCTGAAAACTTTTAAATTGTGTCGCCAACATGCGGGGTTTGCGGCTAGCAATAAACGGAATCGTTAATTGACAAAATGTCAATTTGTACTTATTCAGGGATTGTGAAAGTAGAGTAGTAATAATAATGATTTGTGGAAATAAAAAATGTATGAATGCAGACTGTTTCTGTTCTGGAATGAGTTAACGATAATACGTTCAGGAAAAAATAAAAATATTGATTGTGTGAATGAATTAATTAGAAATGTTCATACCTGACTACCTCTCTACAGTCTCCGTCAGTGCTTTTTCTGAAATATTCATCTGGAGGTCTATTTTCACAAAGTGATTCAACTGATTGTTCGTTTCCATCGTCCTCATCATCATCTTGCGCATAAGCTGTCAAAAAATTATGAAAAAACATATAAATACTATAGTAAGAATTGCTGTGGCTTAGTTCATGTCTGAAAGGGAATTTTATATAAAGAATGGTCGGTTTTGTAGACGAAGGTGATCTAGTACTGTAATTTGAAGTACCAACATTTTACTTTGTACTAAAATTGTGTACTTCCCGCTAAAAGAGAATAGTATATTGTTCAACGAGTGTGCAGAATGATGGCTATTATTCACGCGGATGAAGTTTCCAAAACGAGGGAGCGCAGCGAGTGAGTTTTGGAATCATCTACACAAGTAAAAGACTATACTTTCTCCACGACTAAAATAAAAAAAACTTCCAGTGAGGATCGAACCTCGATCGTCCGCGCCATAGTCAACCACCACTAGGCTTTAGAGCATATTTATAAAAATGTAAAGAGTAAATATATATACGTAACTCATATTTTTAATCGGAACACTTACGTTTATAAATGAAATTAATTCCGGGAGGCGTACATATTCACTATCGCTACTGTTGTCAATTTTTTTCTCTTATAATATATAAAATTATGATTTTATAATTATTTTGACGTTTCAAACAACGCGCTGTCAGAAGCGATTTGCGTTCTTAGGTATTTGACGTTTTAAAGAGACGATTTGATTTATTCATTTCAATTCATTTTAGCGTGAATTCTGATAATAATAGAATGTGATTGGCTAACGAGAGTGAATAAATTCTTTTTATTATTCACTAGTGTGAAGAATTTATATCATTATGCAGCTAAATATGTAAAAATAGTTTGTGCGTTATTATTTAGTCGTGGAGAAAATAAATACTATCACAAAAACTTTCTTTTATTTTATAATGGGCAATCATAACAACTTAAACAATATATAGATATTGGTTGTAAGTGAGAAATCTGGGTCAAAACGAAAGTAAAGATCAAAACGGGTTTTTTAACTTTTGCTAGTAGACGTTGCGTTGTTTACATAAGCTATTTTGGTTCGTGGATGGAATGCTGTGTAATTTTCCCACTTTTGTAACAAAAAATTATCAGAAATTAGATCACCCCACTTCCAATTACAATATTTTCGAAACATTTATTCAGATAACATTATATTCTTGTCCTTTGGCCAGGGGTGATGCAAAATAAACTTTCATTAAATCGAACGTGCCGAACGAAAGCAATTAACAGAAAGTTTTTATCGTTTTCTTTTTATAAGTAGCATCTTTTATTTAAAAAAAAAAAAACTCAATGGTGCCAGTAAGACAATTTTAGCTTTTTCGGTATCAGACCTAGTGAGCTATTTCTATTATATTATAATTGACAATTTGTTTTTCATATTCATTCGAATAATCCATATTATATCACAGCATGTCTATTTACTAAGAAGTGAGAGCTCTTAGGAGGAAGGACTCTTATAAAGTGCGCTCAAATACCGTATTCACTGAAATTTTCTTGGCCATCGTTATCACAGGTTTCCCAGAATCTATGGTTATCAAAGTTTATTGAACAGTGATAGAGTTTAGCATTTAACATAAATTCCTTGTGGAAATCATGGCAACACTGCGTAGATACGGAGAGATTAGCTGCACCGCCGTGAATACGGAATAAGGCCTGGTAGCATGTGAGCAGCGACATAGAGAGAGAGTAAGCACTCAGACCACAGCTCTATCGAGTTAGTGAAGAGGCACCCATGAAGATTTCTATCTTCGGGATGTTCCTTCGAAATGGTTTCCGACATTGCTAGCACTGTCAAATCCACATTCCTATATTCAAATCTATCGCTAAACATGCGTACAAACAGGTCGACTTGACAGGTTAAACCGAGGAGAATATAAAAGCCAAGAGATTCTTATACTTTACGGTAGTTAGGCAGCACTGAAATATTTAACAAGCACCTAAATCAGATCTAGGCTTGTCTGTTTCAACAGCCCTTGGAGTCTCTGACTAACAAAATATTAAACCTCAGGAGCAGGAAAGTGATGAGAATATCATGGTACGTTGAAGAAACATAACCATAAAATTGACATATCTGTCGGGTGGGCACGGAAGATGAGAAACAGTCTCTCACATATTATCTCCGAAAACGAAGTGCTTCCTCATTGGAGATATAGATTTCCATGACTAGAAAGCACAAGGGAATATATTTCCAAGATGGACCAAGTGAAAAGACTGTTGCGACCGATAAGAAATCCTGTTCTCTTCACATAAGGTAGAACCGAGAGCACAAAAAATAGTATAAGGGCTTAGGTGCCGAGAACTCAGAGCCTCTAATTGATATTGAACTAATAAATGAATGAAGCGCTGAAGTTAAATCAAAGATGTGACGTTGGTAGAAGTATCTGGGCGCATTTTTTGGAGAACCTGTAAGTCGGAGACGAGAATTGGTCCATTTATAGGAAAATAAGACTGATTCTTTAAAGGAAATACTCAAGGATACAATTTCATATGATAATAGGAATTTAAAAACAAAGAAAATAACGTATACTCCTATTAATAATAAACAGTGCGTTATAAATAATTCCCAAATAGGATTTAAAGTATACTTAGTAGTGAAGTATACATAAAGTGTATATGAAGTATTAAAGTATAGTACAGTATATCCACCATCTCTTTTTATTAAACATTCAATGATTCGTCTATTATATTTCTTTAATGCAATTCTGATCAGATCTGCATCAATTTCCTAACATGCTTCTGTAAGAATTATTGTCCTGATGATTTTATTTCATGCAAAACTTTTTATGCACAATAAATTTATTTCATAAAACTAAGAATAAGAGTTTCCCATGTGGTTCCGACTTATTTGGACATTTTATTGTATTTATGATGTATGACTATATACTTAAAATATATCAAATTATTCCTTTGTAAATAATAAATTATATTTGAAACATTTTAATGGTGTTGACACATGTGTATTTATCTAATTAAATTCTATACATGTTTGTTGTTTATTAAAAAAGCAAAGATATGGAACCTGTATTGAATTATTTATTAATTGGAAGGTAATTTTTCACACAAATTCATTAAAATTGCGTCATCGACTATTTAGAACGTTCAATACGTTTAATCAGAAACAGTTAACATTTTTACTGTTACTTAATTATTTGTCTACATTAGGTACTAGTAAACAATCATACAATAGGAAGCGAGTCAATAACATAACTGTTTTTTATTAATAGGTCACTCGCTACTAGGAGTATTAAATTACAGCTGTAGATATACAAATAAATTGTTGAGAATGTACATATGGAATGATTACTTTGGATAAAACATCCCTAGCCCTTTTTATATTTGATATTCACCACGCGGCTAACATTTGCTTATTTGCATGCAGCAGGGCAGTATGTAATGTTTTGTCGAGGTAGTTATAAAAAGTTATAATTTCTTTTTGTTTACAATGTTGACACAATGAATCTAAAAAACATTTTATAGCACTTCCTAATTTGATTTTGTCATGTCGCTAGTAATTTTCATTATACTGTCAACTCTTCTATTACTAGCGACAGAGTTTCCAAGATTATATTTAATTAATTTAAATGCTACAATCGAGAATATAGGGCTAGTCCTTTTGTTTGTAGGTATATACAGTGTGTAAAAGCCAAACGGAATAAATTAATAATTTGGGTTACTGTGCGTATATATTCATGAATAATACCGAAACTCGTCAAATTTAAGTATTTGAAATGACATAAGAATGCAATCCCTACCTCCAACCTCCTTTGAATAGATAGTATTAAGTGATACATCTACATCGTTAGAGAGAACAAAATCATGTGGATACCGAAATTCGCTATAATATACTCAAAACTTATTACAATATACCCAACACTTATTTCCCGTTTATGACTTGATAAAAAAGTGTGCAGAAACCATAACAATATGCTTTTTAGATAGTATCCATCAAAATACCTTAAAGAGTATACGTGGCACGGTGGCCAGGTAGTTGAGAGAAAAACAAAAACAACACCCTCAAAGCGTTAATGTTTGGTCAGGGATTGTTGGGAACCATACCATTGGTCCCTTTTTCCTTTGAAAAACGTACATCCTATTTCAGGGAATACGATATATGGTTTCAGCAGGCAATGTCCGGCAGTATCTCGATATAATTCTCGCGGATTCTCCAATCCGCGAAGAGAGAGGCAAAGATCGATAGAATGGCCAGCGCAATCACTCGATCTTACATCATTAGATTTTTTCATTTGGAGATATGTGAAGACCTGTAGAAAACTAAACCTTTTGATTCAAATGACTTGAGAGAACGAATAACACTTGCTACATGTCGATCACATCTGATATGTTGAATAGTGCTTTAGGCCAATTTTATTTAAAATTAAGATGTTGCCAAGACGTTCGCGGTGAACATTTCGAACATCTGCTTCATTGACACTCATGATTTTTTTTTCAGAGTTTTACATTCTATTATGCTTTTAATTATACTCTAGGCTTCGATTGTGTTGTATAGAATTTCCGTTATCACATGATTTTATTTTATTCTATATATTTCTATCTATTTATTTGATTCTATCTAAATTGTTGCAATAACATTTTTGAATACAGAGTGGAGAGACCTTTTAAAACAGAAAAGTAAGAGTCGACAGCGAGCAGCCGAGTAAGAAGGACGTGTCTTAAATACTCAGAAGCAAGCGAAGCAGATTTTGAGAAAGCGATCGGACGGATGCTGATTTTTATCAGCCGAACCGGCGAAAGCTAACTAGACGACGAAAACAGCGTTTTAAACGCAAATAGTGTTTTTTAACACTTATTTTCTATTTATGAAAGTTTTGAAAAATATTTTTATTTTTTAAAGTCCGGATTTGACGACAACGAGGCAATAAGAGCCATGAAGAACGCAGAAAAGATGGTGCGAGAAGCAACAAAGCAGCAGGAAGAAACCACGAAATTCCTGGAAGAAATGGAAATAAGGCAGAAACTCCGAGATGAAAGGGACCAGGAGCGCTATTCTGTAACTCGCTTCGGAGAGAAATCGGTATCGGTAAGACTCAGTTATCGACGGACGTCGGTAAGTCACATGGGCGGCATTCTGTATACCTTTTCACCGACCGATATCGCGAATTCCAGTCGATGAGAATCGGTATATCTACCGTGATCTAATGAACCCCACGGTAACCGGTATCGATTTTCGTTGACAGGAAATTTTCATTATTTTTTGATGTTTGGTTTGAATTGCGGATTATTCAAGTGACTTTTTAATTTTTGAATAGTAACTATATTGTGTATAGTGTCTAATCTAGTGTTTTATAAGACCTTCCCATCTTTTCCACAAAATTTTCCTGCAGCAAAATTTGTATGGCTCTGCATGTACTGAATCAAATGATCCCTCTGAGCGGTATTATAACGCTGAGTTTTCATATAACAAGAAACTCATTTGAAATAATTAATATCTGTACTTATCCTATCTTTGAGACTTGAAAAAAATGAGATATGTGTTAACGCCAGATCGATTCTTCAATGCTAGTTGATTCTAAATTTCAAGTTCTGAGGTTGTTAATGTTAATATAAACATGAATTGTATCATTCAGGCTAACAGATAAAATATATGTCACTATCACTATCTATTATCTAATTATATGACCCTACCTTCAACGAAACCAAATATAACCTCTAATCTTCAACGTTCACTTTTGTTTGTTTACAAATTTGACAGTTTCCCTCATCGCTCATTGGCCACATGTTCCGAATCGAGTGACGTCACTTCTGTGCCGATAAATTTTGGTTGCAATTCCGAGCGTCGAAAACCGTGGCATAAATAGCGTTATATTAGTCCCGTCGGCCGATGGCTGTTGTTAACATACTGATACCGACGACTGTCAATGCCGCATACAGAATAGTGCTCCAATCCCGAAAAAGAAGCAGAAGAAGCAGAAGAAGCGAAAGAAGCCGCAGAAGAGATGAGAAAAACCATCCAGCGCATGGAAGAGGAAATGACCGGACTAAGAAAAGCCATGGAAAGCATGGCAAAAGCAATGGAAGGAATGCAAGAGGAGAAGAGAAGCCGAAGCCGCTCAGAAAGCGTCCGCAGGAAGACGCAGAGGACAGAATCCCCAAGAAAAGACGAAGAGAGTGAAGAAGAGGAGATGGATTTCACGGAAGTGATATCCATCAGGCAAATACAAAAAAAAGGAGCCGCCGCCCGAAGGAAAGCCAACGAGAAAGCGATGATGGACGAGGACATCCACGAAAATAAGAATACAACGACGACGCACCTACCACCACCCGTCATTCTGCGGAGCATCCACCACTGGAGCTCCGTAAGAAAAGAAATCGAGAGAAGAAACATAAAGACGAGGTTCATAACAATCCGAGAAAGACTCGGAGTGAAAATACCCTGCGACGGACCAGAGGACTACAGGAACCTCACAAGGTACCTGAGAGAAGAGAGAAAAGAAGTGGAGTGGTATACGTATATGCCACAAGAAGAAAGGATGGCAAGGATCGTCATCCGAGGACTAACGCACTGCGAGGACACCAAGGAAATCATAGAAAAAATTGAAAGACAAGGGGTTAGTATAAAACGACTAACCCAACTTCATTCCAGATTCGGAGAGAGAAGACCGCTACCCATCTACTTGGTGGAGCTGGAGCCTGAAAGAAAAGAAAAAATCCGGAAAATCCAACACATCCAGAACGTGAGGATCAGGTGGGAAGAACAAAGAAGAGGAAAAGGGCCGACGCAGTGCTACAACTGCCAAGGCTTCCACCACGGACAGACGACGTGTAACGTAAACACGAAATGCGTGAAGTGCGGAGGACCACACCGATCCAACGACTGCCCATGACCGAAGACCAAGCCGGCCACCTGCGCAAACTGCCAGGGAGAACACCCGGCAAACTATAAAGGATGTCCAAAAGCCCCAAACAACCAGAAGACAAGGACAACTGCAACAGCTGTGAAGAAGACAGGAGTCAGCTACGCCCAAGCCGCAGCTAACAAGAAAACAACGACGACAACAATAAAACAACAGATCCTCGAACAGGCGACAAAGCTGTTAGCTCAGCTATTGGCTTAAAGTCGCTTGTGAGAGATCGGAAGAAAAGAAGACACACTCTATAAGGATGTTTTCAGCCGAAGTTGCCGGCTGAGGACGCACTTTGTAGAGGCAGCGCAAACACACACAACGGAAGACACAGACACAACGGAAGACCGCCGAAGAAAAAACCACCTAGGTTACACGGCCAAAGAGAAGACGGCTCGCCCCCAGCTGCTAGCCCTTTTAGCTAGGGACGAGCTGTACGCCGAAACGCGAACTATGATGATGAGACCCATCGGATAAGATGGGGGGAAGTGGTGGAAGTGCTCCCCGGAGATGTACCTCGCTTAGAGAGGAACATCCTGGGTGGGACGGGCTCATCAAGGTTGTGTGTGACCTTTTAAATGAAAAATCACAACCCCATACTTCCCATTTGAAAAAAATGGGGTGTACCTGTCATTTGAAGAGGGTCGAGTTTTGAATCGCATTATCACTCTGAAGAATGTCAGTTTATAATTTAAATTTAATGCGTTCCGAGATTTTTTTAAAATATGTACAGTGGCCCAAACAATTAATTAATTCCGTTTTATTCACAAACTGTATATTTGGATAGAATGTTAGATAGTTCAAAATTATTCTGCCAATTCGTTATAGAATCAATTGATAATTGATATTAATTTACGACGTGTTTAAATCTAGTAACGTTTTGTAGTGAAAAAAAAAAGGGCTCAGGGGCTTCTTTGATTATATTATGTTTCAGGGTGTTAAAATTACCATTTAACAACATAATAACGGGGCTAAAATAATATCACTCAGCTTCTTGCTGAAATTGTATACTGTATATCAACTCCCTGCTTCAACTATTAATCTTTAATCCTCCTAATTAATTCACAATGAACAAGAAACCGCTTGCTTGCTACATAACATTAATAACCTCACCCTGTATTAACCTTGCCAAGCCTTTGAATATCTTAGCACGCAACATTTCTCTTTTTATATGTATATCTTACTCTCCCTCTCTGTATCTCAAACTGAAATCCGCATAATAAAACACAGGAGAAAAAGGTCAAACTTATCTCTAAATTACAACACTTGGCGTATTCCATACTATAATTGAATTTTAAATTAAATGACATTTTGAAAATTGATGAAAAAACATGATTCGATAATAAGTATGTTTTATATTTCAACTGTGTGACTATTAGGCAATTGTATTCTATAGAAATAGCGTGAAATGGCCTTGATAAAATTAGTGAAGAATGTGTCATGTCATTTACAGAGTGTTTCTTAAAGTTGGGAGTTCGAGTCCAATCATAAATATGAACGAACTTGTTTCTTACTTGTGTCTTTCATTTACGGACTACGATTTTTTTGCTTTTGTTTTCTTTCGTTTAGTGTTTCAGATTTTATTAATTTTATTTATTTTTCACTATTTACCACTGAGGCAATTTTGGTCGTTATTTATGGTCAACAAACAGTAGGAGATTTATCTAATGAAAGGAGTGACTACAACATAACCTCATAACATGATAGATTAATCTTTCTCGTCGGTCAAAATATTCCGATTTACATCCGACTGATCTGAGCGGATTCACAAAACAGTTCAGATTTACTTCCTCCACCTCTAGATATAATAAACGAACGATTCAGTCTGAAAATAACGCAAATAACGGACGCATATAATATATTTCGTTACGAATTCAGAAAATACGCGAGATTGACAATTTACCGTGTATCCTATCGCCAACATTTATCATTATTAAGAGTATTCCATCAAAACGGTTTGTTGAACACGATATGATACATTAGATTAACGATATGGATATTTATGACAATAGGGCATGTCCATGACAGTTGACAGTTGACAATACCCCTGTGGTAAGACAGTAAACAATGAACACGATCAATAATTATCAATCAACAAACAACTAATAACCTATATTATATATTATTAAATATGCAAGCTCAACAATTAAAATACCTTTAAAAGTACACTGAAGCAAAACCAACTAAACTCAAACACGATCTATCATTATAAATCAGCATAACCTCACTATTAAATACCACGTGTTTTGAACGCTTTGTTTATTTTTTTACCACAGGGCTGTCAAAATAGTTTGTGACTTCACGTGGACATGCCCTGTCCCCCGTCAACTTGGAAAACAAATAGGGAGATATTTGAATCTTCTATTTTAATTTTTCTGAACCAATGAAGGTCAAATTCTCCTCCAATGTCAAGAAATATGTCCACCGCAATCTCCTTGTTGTTAAGGGATTGAGTGATTTTCTTGATAAGGTAACGCTAAATCCGTTAGCTTGCCAGATTTATAAGCAAGTTGGTATTAAAAATCAATCTATCACAGGATTTTTTCATATTACCATTTGTTTAACTGACAATTAAGCTATGCTTTTTTCCATGGACATACTGTATTTATATTTCATAAAATCTGTTCGCTGAAGTATTTTTATTTATGATAATTATCTTCGATTTTATCAAGCACCTTTACTATCAAGAAATTTATAGCTAATATTCCTGAAATGATAATCATTAGTATTCTTGGTCAGTAAGCGGTTTCCAAGTTTTATTACTTTACAGTTAACCCACTATCGTTAGTTGTACTTAAAAATATGTTATGATGGTTATGTGCCGTTAATATTTGTTCAAGTTCATTGCAAAGTTTTTGCAGCTCCACTAATTATAAGTTCAATGGCATGCTTTCTAAGATGGTGGCGTAAAGTCGTATTAACTTAAGTCGTATAACTTAAGTTATAAGAAGATGGATTAAGTAAGGAACTGTAGTTGAAGACCTCATATTTAACTATTAAAATATATTTTGTAAATTCAACAATTGGTTGTACAATATATTTCACTTTTTTATGACTCCATGTGAATGAAATTAACTCACATTGTTTTCCTTTATACCGATGGTATTATCAATCGTTACAGTTCTAAGATGAATATTTATTTTTCCTACGATCATATAGGAAAGTGACATATATCGCACTGTCTAGTTCTATGGAAAATGGCCTTTATTCATACGCGTACGGAAAAAAAACTTATCCGTACGTGTACGGATAAAAAAGCTGTCAAATGAATTTTTACTAAGATTGACCACTGGCAAGCTGTCAAATATATAATTTTTAATTAGATTTACCTATGTAATATCTAAATTTGAAGCGATCTATTTGAAAAGTGAAATTTTTGTAATTTTCTTGATTTAAAAAAGTTTAGGGTGCGGTCGAGGATCGAACCCACATACTTTTCGACAGAAGTCCGATGTTGTACCAACTAATCCAAATCACCTGTTATAATAGTAGGAAAATGTAATCATCTTGGAAGGTATTCATGATAAGTATGTATGAAGTAAGTATAATGAACAATAATAATTTCAATTTCTATAATTATCCAACCAATTAATAATTGTAATAGCCTACCTATATTATATAGTTAAACTACTTGAATTTTTGTCACTAATGATAGTCATTGCTAATTTTGAAATCAAATATGTTGACTTTAATTGTAACATTTTGTGTATTAATATGTCAGATGTTGATTACACATTATTCGGTGAAATTATCACGTGATCGTAGGAAAATACTGTACATTACTCGTGTGACTGTCGCACTCAGCTCATGCCTCGTGCTACAATATTTCCCACTCGTATGAAAAATGTCACTTTCCGCACACGTTATGTAATATACTATTACCGATCGTCTTTCACATTTTCCACCTGATTTAGTTATCAACAGGCAATAAGGAACGATACCCAACTACTTTTACCGCTCTTTCACATGATCAGGGTGTGTTCGTTCATCCGAGAAATCGCCGGTCGGGGGGCACCTGCTGCTCACCTCACACGAGTGTCGGCCAAAATCCGGACGCAACTTTATTTTGCAGCTGAGCACATTCATCTTTCTCAAGAAGCCCACTTATACTCTTTCTATCTTTCAGGGAAGACGGAGTTGGTTAGTAGTCACTATCCCGAGGAAACATCTGCACAAAATGGAAGATTTTAGTGATGCTAAGTTCAGATAATGTGAACTATGGAATGGAGCATTTACCCACACACTTTGTTTTTGTGAAAGCTACAAGGACTTAGAAAGAGGCTTTGGAATGGAAACAATAGAAATATCTTAAGACTCTCCAAGTTGAACCAGTGGTTTATATAAAGACACGAAGCATCTGGAATGGAAGTAGGGAAAAGGTACAAAGATTTTGTTGGAATGCCTGAACAACCCATGATTCAATCTTATTTCGTCAAAATTGTACTGATCATACTACAAAAGATAAACGTGCGATCCGACACATTTGATTAATATGTGGCAACGCCGTGTGAAAGAAAAACATTTTTTGACAAACTTCACTTAAAATATCAGCATTAAAAGGTCAGTGTAAAAATGATCAAATCACTGCAGAGGAGGAGTAACTAAAGAAGTCTAGATGCTATTGATGAAACATTCGTTGCTGTCAGATTATATGAACATTTTCCTCCTGTTGTTTGATTCTTAGTAAGCACCGGCTTGCAGAGAAGCACTTTATGGTTTCATATTCAGTCACAATGTAGTTAGTAAGTACCAGAAAATGAAATTACTGAAATTTTACAATTATCAAATCCAATTCTTGACTGATGGAATTTTAAATGTTTCTTGTCGCTTGGAATTGTTTCAAAATATGGTAAACTAGTACAGAAAGTTACGCATTTCAGTCCAAAAAATAAGTGAACTAAATGAGAAAGCATTAATTTCATGCATCGATTATTCTGAGACAAAAACTTGAACCACTCCAGTTTTTTTTTTTTGTAGTATTTGTCATCCTCAACGAAGAACCACATACATTTATTGGGTTTATTTATTTATTGGGTTTATTTATTCGTGCGTGCCAAAATATTCAGTGGTAGAATAAAGAACAAAAATATCTTTGAACTACTTGTGGAATCTACTTATATTACATTTGTGAATTAAATAACATTTTCTAACGAGTTCTACTTTAATCATAGTTATTCCGATATTTGAAATATCATCGTCACAATGACAGAGGATACATTCGATGTGATGCCTACTTAATGTTTAATATTTTGGCTAGACCAAATAGTGACGTATCCTGTGATTGAGATTATATATATATATATATATATATATATATATATATATATATATATATATATATATATATATATATATGAATAAAGAAAATAATGATATATGATATAACAAATATCCTGAAAAAACTGGAGAAATACAAAATTACAAATCCATATGCTAGTAATATTATTAATAATATCTTCAACAAAAAATACAACAATTTCTTTTAATACAGAAAGCAATGTAAGTAAAAAATTGTTGAATGTAAAAACGGAAATATCCCCAATAAAAAAGTCTGGGATATATACCTGAACTTGATTTTCCAGAATGTAATGCTGTCTATACTGGTCGAACCATTCGAAATTCTGGAATTAGACACATTAAAACAACCAGATAAATCACATTACGCAAGACATCTATACTTGATACCAAACATTCATTAACACCCAACATAGAATTAGAAGAAGTGCATATTTTTGATAAGAAGCAAAAGCTAGATTTCCTCAAAGAAGTGGAAATCAAAAAACACTTAAGAAACCCACAATATGAAGTCGTCAATAAACAGATAAATCTAGGGAGCTTTCCACTATTAAATTATCTTCTTTAGTAAAAATTCTAAAGATCCGCAGGTATAGTTTTCCTTGGTTTTCTATATCATTGATATCCCCATAGGGCACATAATATCTATTCTTCAATATCTGTAATACCATATCTTATTATTTTTTCTATTTATATATATTAAGTCCAAAACAAGATGTGATCTAGCCAAAATATAAAACATCAATTATGCATCACATTTAGTGTAACTTCTGTCATTTTGACGAAGATCATTTAAATATCGAAATTCATTAAAAATTTTCATACATATTTTTTCATTAAAGTGGAATTCTTTAGGAACATTTGGTTTCATTAAAAAACGTAAAAATAACTTTGTTTTTATACCTGCTAATCTTCTTTGATACGTTAATACGTAGTATCCAAAAAGACAAAGGCCATCAAGAAAAATAAAAAATGTACGGAACCATAAGGGAGTAAGTTGGAATAAGGTTAAGTATTGAATACTGATGAAGTTGGTAAAAACTTGAGTTGATTCCAAAGCTTCGTTGACCTTATCATTAAATCGACAATATATTTAGGTATTTAAAATTTCCAGTTTAGCAACTTGAATACTTGAACGTGACTGTTGAAAACAATGTGGTATTTGTCACGTATGTATCGTTGTAAAAGACCTACAACTTTTTAAATTGGATGATTCATCGTCTAAAGAGGGAAAGAAATGTCAAAGACGTGTATTAACCGATCCAACGAAATTAGAATCTATTCAAGGATACAGAAACTATAAAAAAACTTTTTCGTGAAAGGAAGTAAGTGCTCAGCATTAAGAAGAAATTATCAAAAAGGATAAAGCCATACGTTTTTGTACTATATCTAGGGCACAACACCTATAAATATCCTGAAATTCTTACCGAGTAGATAAATATGAGCTGTAGGAGCCTATATTGAAACCCGAAAGAACTATTTTTGCTTGAGATGAGAAGAGATACTTAAAATGAGTATAGAACAATGAATTATCTCCATTTGAGCAATACAGAAGAGAGAAATCAAAAAGAGACGCAAGGCTTATACTCCAGTCATTATTGACATTCGAAATCGAAAATTTAACAATAAT
>CAJUYG010000113.1:270365-395440 GCA_910591675.1 Galerucella calmariensis | reverse complement strand
TCGAATAATTCTCAAAAACGCCTCACCTAATTAATGGACGCCCCCTATTGATTTCTTATTATCATTCCTATTTTTCAAATCAAGTGTCAAGATTAAAAACGTGATTTTAATACCCTAAATTGAAGATTCTCCAAAATGTCTTAAAAATTACTCAAAACTATTTAATTGTAATTATTGTACCAACTTATGTTTATTTGCTGATTTGCCTTAGTTGTTAAAATATATTTTTTTCCGTTGAAAAAATAAGAGAATGATAACTACTAATCAACAATTTCCACCTAATAACGTGTATACCTAATGGTTATAAATACACTACAAATATATCTATCTTGTTTTCAATTAGTACAACTACAAACACGCGTTAACACTAACGTACCTACACAACAACTTCTACCAGACTGTAGTATACAAAATCTATAATTAGTTTTAACTGTATAAACTTAGAATATATGAATACAAGTTATCCATACAACTACAAACATTGTTCAAACGTTGCATAATGAATGCAAACACGGTCGGTCGGATTGTAACAATTTTTTTTTCGGTAAATATGTAGCTACCATTAAAATTTATAATTTATACTTTGATACTGCCATTACAATCTATAATAACTTTCGTTAATGGAAAATAGAGTTGGCGTATTTTAACACATTTATATATTACACCGTCATTATTTTGATTTGTTCAACCAGAATTTATTCATAGTATGGAACTTTTTCTATACTGTATTGAGTTTTAATTTTATATCAGTGATAAAAGGCGCGCTCTTTTATTTACCGGTAGATCCACCAAACAACCAACTGCGTTTTTATATTCATTAGTGGTTTGTGGATTGAAGAAATGACGCGTTCATTTTTTACTGTTGCATCAACCAATTGCGAACCACTCCACCGTTGTATCGAGGTGGTGGATAAATTTGGTGGTTCACAAAATGACAGCTTAATCTCAAAAGACTAACGATTTTTTTGAATCGTTCAAAGAAATGGACGAATTAATAGAAATCAATTTGAAATGTGGTAACAAGGCGCTATTAACAGCGTCAGAAATTGAAAACATTTCAAGTGGAGGCTAAAATAACTACAACACTTTTCAAAGTATCTTCATTCATTTCGTAAATTTTTGCTAATAACAACAATCAGCTTAGAAATAGATTGTCAGTGGTCAGATGATTTGAACAACAGCAACTGAGATTTTTTATGTGCCACTGATGACTCTAACATGTCGTTGCAGCGGAGACTGACGTCATTCAACCAATGGTGAATGAATGATGTAAAAAAAACGTGCCTAAAATAACTGTAGCTGTTGAAGACTTCCTGGATTTTATGGAAAAAACATACAAGAATTTGCGATCCAGCAGATGGCAGATATGGGGGGTAGGGGCGAACCATTACTTCACACGTTAAGGGGGTGGAAGGGTATCGGAGACACACAACTGTTTTTCGCCTAGCAAAAAATAGGAAAATATAACAAAAAGTTTTGACATTCACTGGCATTTAATTGGAAGATTTACATGATACATCATCAATTATCCGCCCTTGAGATGCTAAACATACTTTCACTCCTATTTTTGATGTTCATATGATTGGTTTTCCGGTACTTAAATGTAATTCCTTATTGAAGTTGATTAATTTTTTTCCAATTATATACATAAAACACTTCGTCAATTTTCATACATCAAATTCCTGATCTACTCAAGGTAACACTACAAGATATGTTTACATCGACCACACAGTATACCAAAGTTCAACAGTTCTTGTTGAATTCAGTGAATACATTTGTACCTACGTTTTATTTCACGCCATTTCGTTTGTTAGTTATAAATTTATATTGAAAATTGTGTAATTTATTAATTTTGCATGTTATTTATTAATTAACGTATTACATAACGTGATTACGTGAAATCGTTTACGTAACTACAATATAATACATTATCCATTAAGTCTCTTTGATTTAAAAGCAATCATTCAATTTTATTTTGTTGTTATAACTAAACAATATTAAAATAACAATACAGCAGGCAATAAATAGCTGATTGAAAATGTGCACATTTTATTAAGCATATAAAATTGCATGAAAGGGTACGATTAATTTTATTTTATTTTCAAGTTATTGAAAAAATATGATAGATTTTATAACTTCTAATGAGAATAATAAATTCAACCTCAAAACCCTTTAGCTTGGATAGGAAACTATTGTGGAACAGAAACAAAAAGAAAAAATAACTTCAATAGTGATCAGGATCCTACCAGGAATAAACTGGGGTGGTAGCCCAAAGATCCTGAGCTCAATCTTCATTGAGGCATACGGCATAGAAAATTGTGCTCAATTCAATATTGATAAAGGCAAATGATTCTCATAATGTTGGATAGTCAAGAAGGCTTTAAAGCACTGAGCTTTTGTGTAGTTCTAAAAAGGTATTGGAATATCTAGAAGGATCCAATCAACTTGGCAAGAGCAACATTGTCATCTTACTTTTGGTTTCAGAACAAAGTGGAATAGAAGATAATTAAATAGCAAAAAAACTGGCAAAGAAAGCGAGGAAACGCCGTTTTGGGGAACGGAAGCCTTTTACGATATTAGTTCCAATAGACAACCAGGAAATAAGAGGTGATCTGATCATTGAGAAGAACTAATAGGTCCCAGACAACCAAAGATAACAGAGGTAAGAGCAAAGAATGCCTTAAACAGAATAAAGTTACTCCAAGAGTATTATTTGAGCCAGTCTGAGAAGTCTTAATTACAGATTTTACAAAACAAAGCAATGAGGGTTATTTTAAGAGTAAATAGGTACACTGGTATTAAAGATATGCTTGACCGTTTAGGATTTATGAGTGTTAATCAGCGAATGATTTTACAGAACGTAATTTTTATTTTTAAAATAATTCATAATATGTTACCAAAATAACTCAAATAACCTGACGTAAAGAACTAAAGTTCCAAAAATTATGATATTTATTTAACAATGCCCTCCTATGCCAAAAAATTATTCAACTATCTTTAGAATCAAATGTGGCAAATACATTCAATAAGTTCAGAAGATGGACAAACCCATTTCTACTTATGAGCTTATGACAGACCTTATTATTCAGTGACAGAATTCTACAATCTTCCCTAGACTTTTAAGTTACATTGGCATAATTCAATATTAGTAAAGTGTACGATATAAAAGGATGAAATAAAACAATTTAATTAAAGCTACTGTGTTAGCGAAGCGCGTCGCAAGTTAAATTAAAACATTAGCTCACATATAATGAAGATTTCAACAAATTAAATTGTTTCAACTCATCCGTCAGTATGAATCTTCATCCAGTAAAAGCCTCCTCTATTCAATTTTCATGCGATACTATAATATTGTATTATTTAAATTATATTCTGTTGTGTATTATTATTTTTATATACTTTCGTTGTTAATTTTATATTTTATGTATTTTCAAATTATATCGCTCTGTCCATAAACTGTGTCATACTTTTCATGACTATAAAGCTTATCTCTCTCAATATCATTGTTATGAAATACATTATGATTGAATTGGTATATACTCCATTGAATTTGAGTATTTATTATTATTACAAGACATTATTTAATCAAAAATTCACCTGCCTCCTTTGGAAATTATCCCAAAGACGTTACCCAAGACTATGCTATCTATCTTTCACTTCATTCAAATTTTATATACGTTCCCCCACCTGAACACAACTCTGGTGGTAGACGTTTTGCAATTTTCTGAAACACTTATGACATAATGTCATTGACATGTATATCATGTCATGATGGCTCTTAAGTAACTGAAATCGACGTACTTCAGGACATTTTTCAAAAGTATATATATAATCGGGACCCTATATATACCAAATAATTGGTGTAAGTTTTTTTAATAATTAATTCACTCCAGCTATTTGCATCATATACTGTAATAGGAATTTTAAACAACGTATTCAAGTAACGCAAAATCTGATGCAGTTTATCAAAACGACATCTACGGTGAAGTTTTTGGCTTCGCTTCATGCCATAAAGCAACCAGAGCGCCGCTGTAGTGATTTGAGCTGAGTTATAATAATAGTTACATTTTTGTGACCTCACCATAGTACCAGCTTTAAACTCATGTAGCTGACAAAAGAGTTCTATCGTGTTAAAACATATTCGAAAAATTAGAGTAACTACGGAATCTTCCTGTTTTTGGTTTTTGCAATGTTTCTTTTTGTAAATACAACCACTACAGGTTTGTTAATAATGTGCAATATTTGTAATATGAGTTGTGGCAAGGTGAATCCGGTGTTTTTAGTTTTCAATAGTTTTCTGGTCACCTCAGTTTCAATCCCGTGTTCGAGCATAATAAGGAATTAATTATTTTCAATATTTTCATCCTTTTAAGACTTTTTTTTCCATTTTAACTTTGAGATTATTTGAATAGTTCTCCATAAACCATATGACGCAGTTAAAGTGTATTTATAAACGTATAAACTGTACTCTAGAATTATTCTGAATTGACAGTGAAAACAGTTCTTCAAATTTTAATAGCCTTTTGTATCAGGCTATTAACTCATAAAACCTCTTATCAGAAAGTTGCTAACTTCGTCTTTAGTTAAATGAGGATTTTTAGTTAAAGTTGCATACATTTAGGAGCTCTCAATTTTCCGTTTCCTTGTAAAATATTGAGTTTAAAACTTTCTTAAATTAATTTTTGCAAATCAATATCTTTATTATATATAATTATTCTCCACTAATGCAACTCCTCGAGAGACCAATGGGATAGCGAAGAAATCTCCTTCCTAGAAACGGACTACGTGACGGATCCAAAACCGGTATATAGGTGTCTACAATCCCTTGAAATACTAGGCAAAGAAAACAGAGTCATTTTGACCTGGGTGCTGGTGATTCGAGGAGTGGAGGGCAATGAGTAGGCCGACACTCTGGCAAAAAAGGAATCAGAGACTTTATTTATCGGACCTGAACCATTTTTGGCATTGCGGAAAGCAGTGCTAAATAGCATAGCTACCTGGGCAAGGAGGAAAACCTACACGTACTGGGCAGACATACCGGGGCTCTCTCACTCGAAGGCGTTCATATATACTACCCTTCGAGTACAAAAAATAAGCAGATCCATTGTCGACTAAATTACCACCTAAAGAAGAGGAGTCTAGCTGGTTCAGCCCTCGGACTGTCGGAAGGAGCACATACTATGCTTGGGCAGGGTGAGGTATAATATATTCAGTTTTAGTACCTTAGAGTTGAACGACTTCAAAAAAGTATCACCAAATACAACCATGGACTTCGTCAGAAGCACACTCTTGTGGGGTGAATTGTAATACCTAGGGGTGAGCCATAATAGACCTAACGAAGATCGCAGTGGAGGTGGCGAGAAGGCCCCACTCACATAGAACCTAACCTCTCTCAATTGGTCCCTTGTAGGTGACGTTTCAATCCTCCCAGTCTTTTATAGAAATTTTTGTGACTGTTCGAGTAAGTACTTGGATGGTTTGGAATCACAATTGGTACCGATAGGTTGCGCTGAAATCGGGTTCACACTGGACTGGTTCAAAATGGCTGGATCTATTTTGATGAAACATTGCGAATTGTACCTACCTATGATGTAAAGGACAACGTTCATCGAGTCTTCTATTACTTTAATAAGACACCAAAAGCCGTATATCGGTTAGGAACATCATTGTGATAACTATTGGAAACATTATATTTATATTGTTAGTTTTTTCTTGGTTCAAATTAAAGTAAGTAAATAAATGTTTACTATCAAAGAGTCTGCAGGTTTATGGAAGTAAAAGATCCAAGACCATTTCAAAATAATGTACCTATTAGGTAATATTTATATCCAAATTATTCATTTCTATCAATTAAATTCGGTGATTGTAGTAATTAAAATTCATTAAACTTGTTTTATACCTACGTGCGTGAGATTTTTTTTAATTTGTAAATTCAACTATAACCATAAGCCGTGGAAGTGAATATAAATATTGGATTTTAATTCACATCATCAAATTTATACCATCAACAAAATATACAAAAACGTTGGAATTACAAAAAAATTCGTTGCACTCTGTTAACCACATGTTATAACAATAACAAAAACGAAAACAGAAATAACATTGAAATGAAAGATAGAAACAGTATATGATCAAACCGTGGTCAAGGTTGCAAAAAAAAGCAATATTTACCTCGATTATACAAGCCCGTGCCAAAGATCAATTTGCCGGGTAGCTACCGCAACATCCTAACCTACATTTTCAAGTTCGTTAATGTTTTTCAACAATTCCAAACACTAATAAATTTAAATAAATTAACTGATCTCACATTACAGGTGAAAACACTGAATATTCTTTAGTTGGTTCAGATTATTTTTATTTCAGGATAACTTTAGCGTATCCTGCCGAGATGGGACGCCTGAAAATAGACGCGCACGATGCCAGGCGCCGTTTTGAACTGACTACTGACTAGGTTGAAATATTCGTGGTGGAAGGTGGTTTTAGCAATGTCCGGATTACAAGAGTCTGCGCTGCCGATGAGATCGTATGTTTTTTTAATAGTTTTTGATTATAGGATATAAAAGTTATTCAAATGTTCTTCTTGTTTGTTACACTTTATTACCCTACACAAATAAACCGGTATTATGGCATCATTTGATTCCATTTATCTCCTCATGTCTGTTGTTACTATAGACACATGTTAATTTTCTATTATGATCTTCTCTTCTCTAGCAGAGCCACCAAAAATCGCTTGGAATTATCAAGAAATGTTCAAATATGGATAATTTTAAGATCTTATATCCACCAAATTTGATGATGCCAGCTCCAACTTTATTGAGATGATACTTTCATCCATTCGATTGGAACTACTGCCCATATTAGAGACACTTTTGTCTTTTTCCAGCCTGTTGAGGAATTCTTTACAGTTTTTTAACAGTCTAGACAAGTTGTGTTGGACTACTGATAATAGCTTTAAGAAGTGCCCTACTGCCAGTCACTCTGGTATATTCTCTTTTGATGTTTTTATCAGGTGTGTCTTCCATTTTAGTTTGGAATCAATGGTCATACTCCCAGATATTCAACTTCTTTGCATATTTCTAGATCTTCTCCGAACATCAGTACTCTGCGGGAGAACTCTTCTATTCGTAAAAGCTACTAGTTGTTTTTGTTAACTGAAAGGTCTTCTTTAAGTCACCATTCCTTCACAATTCGTAGTGCTTCTTGTAGGACATTAATTTTGGGAATTTCCCATTGGTGACTATCACTATGTTCTCCATATGCCCAGAGTAGTCAACCTGCAGGTCAAGTCATTCACAATATCACAATTAGGTTCCATAAAAGTAGTGAAAGTACTCCAACTTGAGGACTTCCTTTAAATGTTCTGACGCTTCAAGTTCACAGTCAAAGATAATGTGTGAGGCTCCTCCTCTTCCATGCACAACCCGACATATAGGTTAATTTCTATAAATGCTAATAGGGTACAAGCATAAAGTTTGCTATTGGTGGGAATTGGCGCTTTATCAGGTCTCCTAACACCTTGCATGCCTATTTTTTCAAAAAAATATAAACTTTACTTTTAAAACTACTTTAAAAATCATAAAATTTGATAGTCCGCCAAAACGCGCTTTACGTCATAAAGATGGCTGCCCCATGGAGTGACGTCATTTGTTTACGTTCTTATTCGTGTATCACTCTCTGAGCTTTTGTGACCTAATTTGTTTCTGAAAGCTTTAAAAATGGATAAAGCCGAAAAAAACTTGGTATTCCAAGTATTGCATTGTTCCAGAGTGTAAATCAACGTCTATTAAAACTCCAGACAAAATATTTGGGCAAGATATCAGTTTGTGCTTTTACAAAACTTTCGCTATCCATATCTTTACTCTCAAAATATAAAAGAATCATCACTGAGCACTGAACTAGTAAATAAAATATTTTCTTTTAAAATTTTGAGAATATCCTCGGAAATATCGAATATTTATGTCCACTTTCCACTTTACGTTGACTTTTAGAAATAAAAAAAACACACAAACACATAATGGTCTCAAACAAACATATAAATATTTTTACGTCGATGAAGCAATTAATAGTTAATTAAAATACAATATAAACACAAAACTACACAGGACCTAATGCAATACCGGCCATATTGACAAAAGTAAACAAATCTTATGACAACACACGTATCATCTGTAGCGTTCGGAAATCCTCGGGTGGTGGTCGGAGAGTGCATTGAAATTTGTTTTAAATTTAAAATTTGGAAGTAATTTCCAATGGAAACTGGTTTATTTCCTATTATCAGTAATTTTTGATATTAACTTTACTATTACAAATTAATATCTAAGCAAAATATGAAATATGCGTGTACTCTATTGCATTCATGTGTTTTCTTATGGTGCATCAGTTACCGGTGAGTAAACCTGTAATTTCAGTTTCATTACCCACAATACCTTGTTGACTCACTTATGTGTCACTGTATTGTGGTCTTTGAAGGCAGTCTAGATCTGATCTGGTGGCATGCTAAAGATTTCAGCTCTGCCTGACTATCTGAAAGGAAGTTTTCCTTCCAGAAGTAAGTTGAAAGATTATTTCTTCCTGCGTCATGTATTACTTTGTGTCATTACTTTCTTTTTATTTTATTATTTTGGTTTAATTGAGTTTATTCTTAACTGATAGTACCTACTACTGATTACAGTAGCTGTAAATGACGTTGAAATTAGTATGTTGAATTAAAATATCCGATCACTGTAGTGGTACGCTTCGGATGCGATATTTACCGAGAAGCAGTGTAGATCGCGGTTAGTACTTGGATGGGTGAATACACCGTCGTAGTGTCCACAGGCATACCAGGGAGCACGAGGTATAATGTAGACATGCATTTACTTATCTATGATGCCGTCTTTCAGATGAGACGTAAAACCGAGGTCCCGAGTCCGAGTTGTTGGGCTTGATAAAGATCCCTACCACTAACTGGAACACTAGTGGGTTCGGCAAAACAGGTTATGGGTAGAGTGCTTCCGGCTTCGGTGATTAGCCTCAGTTGCAGATATAGACCGAGGTTAAATAGCCGAATAAAAAAAAGAGATTGAAACATTCAAAATATGTAGTGGATAATTACAAGGTTTTGTGTAGTGTTTCCGTATGAAATTAAAAAAATTACTATCGCTATGAATGTTTTTATTTTCATGTCGATTAACATAAATATAAATAACAAGGTAGATACAAGTTTTTCAAATTCTAAATGAAATAAAAATGCTTGAATTTTACTACGCTGAACGAAACAAGAAAAAGTCGTATAAAACGAAGCGAATAACAAAAGTAGAGAACAAAATTGCTTCAATATATCAAGACATGAAGATAATTACATTAGTAAATAACAAAAACTTCCCAGCAAAAATACATTAAATGATATTAAAAAGTAACTCCAACTACAAAGCAATTTTCTGGCGAGAGCTGTGAAAAAATACCATTTTACTACTAATTTTTCCAACATTTAAAAGTAAATCATAGTCACAGGGTGATCAATACTTGGAATGAATGAATTCAAAGCACTTAAATTCTTTTATTTATTTATTTTTTCATTCAGTGACGCTTCAACCGCGTGATTTTGTTTGGTAAATTTCCGAAGATTCAATCCATTTTTTATCCCGCAGTTTTTTTATCTGGAAAATTGAACGCAGTTCCATATTGTATGAGGGTTGGAATTGTTTACTGTTTGTATGGAAAATCTACAGAGACAGTTTCTGAAGAACAATACTTGGTTTTCAAAGTTAATGGTACTTAACTACCCACAACGAGGAATTAGTTCCACAGGTTTCTTGCTTCTGTCATGTCTCTTCAAGCTTGTACATTGTCTTATTGATTGTCCAAGTTTGATTTTCCATAGTTTCAATCACATCAAACTTATAGCAGATGATATATATGTAATATTAAATGTTTTTTGGTATTCTATTTTTTAAGTTGCTCGTTCTGTATTCATTTACATACCGAAAGTTGCGTTTTGAGTGTTCCATGTAATGAAAGTGACAGTTCCGTACTGCAAAACACTTTCAGAACGCTCTGGTAGGGATATACATATTCCATCTGCATCCAATCGAATAAATATCAATAATTGTCATGGAGGTACAATCAACATTACTTTTTGCAAATAATTAATAAATTAATATTAAGTACATTATATTGTTCAATAAATAAAATGTTTATAATTCTCCATTATTTATTTTATTTCCTCGGTGTGATTGAAAAAGTTTCGGATCCTATGCGTCGTCTAAAAAATGTTGTGAACACCGCGGCTCAAATACTACTTTGTAAGACTCGTCTTGATGCTTGCCTCGCTTCGCTCGTCTCGCAATTCTTAGATTCGTCCAACAAAGTAGCACTCTCAGTCCTTGGCATACAAATAACTATTTATCATTTGTGTCAGTGTTTTGATCGTTTTTATTTATATACTTTCATATTTAATATGAACCTATAACATGTATGTATTTTCCTTTAAAGGGATTTTGAAATCTGTTAGACAATAAAGGCTATAATAATAATTATTATTGCTCCCATGGTAATCGAACATATTCTGATCCTAGAGAAAGTAATGTTTTATGACCCCAGTACGTGTATCTGAGTAGTACTCTATTCTTGGAAATCACTATATTCTATTGTCCCATTTGCTAATGATACGATAATCCCTCTTTATTCGGGGATTGTTATGGAAAATTCAACCATATCCAATATAACTTGGTCCACTCAGTTTTCGATTGGGTGGAAGATTATCTTAAACTGGCTTCACCGGGAGCTAATACTTTCTCATGAAGACTTTAATGTCAGCATTACTATAAATAGCATTGAATATTTCTTGAACTCTCATGAAAACGTTAACAAGTTCAAATGATTTAAAATGTGGAGCGTCTGTCTATACTCGTAGACATTGAAAGTACTAATATTTTTAATACTCGACTTGGGCTGTTAAAGAGCTATAAAGCTTTTCCTCTTAATTTAATTGTAGCAAAGAGAACGCGACTCTCGGATAAAGTGGTTTTAGAGCGTTAAATGAATTCTGGGATACGGTACAAACTTGGACACGTTTACAGAAGTGAAGATCAGCATCTCAACACAACAAGAAACAATTTATTGTCAAGATTGTACAAATATTTGCTTTAATTTAACCCTTGTTTAATGGGATGAATAGAAAACAAAAGTGGATGTTATATTGAAAATTTCGGAGAAGGGGTGCGTTTCCGCAGTTTTCAACCTTCGTTACCTCGACATTCATTCACTAGAATATACACAGGGATCGTAGGTGGTGGAGTTGTGATGCGGCCTTTTGGACCAATATAATAATATAGATATTTTAAATAAGACTTAAATTCCATTGATCTTATTTCAACAAAACGTTCGAACATTTCATTTTTTTTTATAAATATAAATAAAGAAAGTTATTGTCAAGTTCAAGAGTGGTGCAAGACAACAACAATTATATGTTTATCTGTTTTGCTCGAACTTGACCAGTTATATAAATATACTTTCAGTATTGATCAAAAGAAGAAGTCGATACAGAATATTTGAAGAAGATTATTCTACATAGTTGAATAGTCACCCACTAGTAATTAATTAACCATTACGTATAAGTATGCTATACGACTAGGTACTTATGCATAGTATTAGTTTAGTATGTAGTGTAATGTATTTCATGAATAAATCAAACATGTCTCAGTGCTAGAAGTAGTTGTTTCATTCCTCTTGAGATGATCCTCCAAGTGACCCGCTTAACACCACCTATTCAGAGGCCCTTCCACACCTACAATCTACGGAAGTATTCATCGACAATACATCCATTATAGTTTTATAAAAATTACCCGTGTAAACGACCGACAGGTTTAGGAAATGAACTTAATTGAATTGAAAATTTCATGTTGTTTCTGACCTAAAGGCGATGTTATTACCTAGATGAAAGCAATCATGAAATAATATCTAGGTTTTGTAGTTATTTAATTAATCAAGGTAGACCGTTCACTAAGAAGCAATATCTACTTCTCCGGCTAAATGACCTGACAATGAATTAAAGCTCCAAGGTAAACGGGGTTGGAATATCTGCACGATTAACCAATCATTCTGGTTTGTAATTAGATGGGACAATACTCCATCGATGGTGATGGCAATTATTAGGGCAGGTCGTGAACATCACCTGATTTGATTCAGAGGAGTTTGAATTTTCATTGAAGAGGCATCTCCATCTACAGAGATAATAACGACATCATCTGCAAAAGCGACTATTGTTGTGTTATCTCTATATCTGGCAATTAATTAATGTATAGGAAGGGAACTAGTATACTTTCTTTTGGCAACCCATATTCATTAGGATACTCGTTTGTTATTGTTTCATTTTGACAACTGAAATTAATTATCACTTCCTTTTTTATACCAACTTCCATCCCAATAAATCAAACACGATTTAAAGTTTTACATTTTATTAAAAAATATGTATATAAACAAAAAACCTAATCGATTAAGCATTAATACAATGCATATCATCCTATTTCATGGTCTAAGCCTGATTTTCTCCAAATCAACAAAAACTTTTTAACAAAATATATATTTTTTTAAAATCAACATCTACTGTAATATTGTGAGTCATTCTCGTTTTTAAACAAACGGAATATATTCACTAAAAGTACCAATGTTTTCACGAATCACATACACACATTATCTGGATTTGGAACAGCGCGCATGACGTAACATTCGACAATAGAAATGTTGACCGGTCAGTGAATTGTGAGGTTGATGAGATTGTTGTTATAGTGTGTTGTGATTTTAATACTAACTGGTACTACAATCACCTTAAAAGTAATGAATAGTTCAAAACAAAATAGGTCAATATTTTCTGTTAAATTGCAAACTGTTTTCTGTCAAAATACAGGTACAACTAATTGTAATCGAACCACAATATTGAAAATAAAAAAATATAACATAAACAAAGGGATACCGTTTTTTCAGCTGTAATAACTCTTATACAGAGTGTCCTGTTAGCAGAAAATTAGGAAGGAATAGATGAGGTTAATCACTGGGCACAATCCGTCTCTGATTTATATGGGTGATGTAAGTTAATTCATATCTGCAAACATGCCTGTGGATTTATGTAATCAAGTTCCAATGTATATTTTAGAAGGTATAAACGTAAGTAGATGCCTGTAAGAAATGCCTCTGAAAAGATAATCTGTATTACAAAAAACCATTTGAACTTTCAACATTATTTGGACCTCATCTACTAGATCCAGAAGTTTTTGTATTCGTGCCTTGAACCCTGTATACATGTTATTTCTTGTACCTGGTGGATGAACAAGAGCGGTCGTTGGCCAAGTCTTAGAACCGTTTTACACGTACGAGAATTATTGCGAAATTTACTCTGATTATTTTTTTCACTTGCCAAAATCTGAAATTTTGGTGGTTTTAACCAATAGCAATACATTATTCTAGCCAATCATTCGGTATTATACTGATAATTCTGCTTCCTCATCGATAACACCTTGTTTACATTGAAACGTCAAAATTTTACTTTGAATTTGTCATTATTGACAATTAAAAGTGCTTCGAAGTTTATTGAAAAATGAACACAAACCGATTCAGTGCCATCACCCAAGATAATATTGAACATTCAGGTAATCCAAATTTTAAATTGTTGAAAAAAATAATCTTCCCACATACAACTCGCTCTTCAAATTTTATCACATAATTTTTTATTTTCATCACTAAAACTTGTTTATTTGAGGCAAAAACATTCAAACAAACCGAATTTAGATAAAATCCCTCGTCCTAATGGACTCGTGATTTTATCAATCGGTTTGTTTTCATATTCTTGCCAAATAAACAAGTTTTCGTGGAAAAGAAAAAATTATCGATAAAATTTGAAGCACTCGTGGTATTACCTTTGAAAATAATATTGATAATTTTGATATGAATTTTAAAAATATTCCTATGCTTGACTGTTTGACACAATATTTTTACCACTAAAAATTTCATAACAATTTATGTCATACGCCTGCGCAGCGAGATTGTTTTTGGGATAAGTTGTTTTACGATTAAAGGTGCTGTTATTTATTTTTATTAATAAAAAGCAAAAAAACAAAGATCTCAGTGGTCAAAAAATTGACTCCAAAGAAGAGTATAGGTACTTAGGCTCTCCTAAATAAGGAATTAATGGTTGAGGATTCCAACAACTTGTTCCGTTTTTTGCTGGCATTCTTGTTCTCAAAGTTCAAACCATGGAGACTATATAATAGTCTCCACGATTCGAACGATAAAACACAAATACAGCACATGACACAATTATTGTTTTTATTTATTCTATTTTCGGCTTCTGCGTCGATTCTCGCGCACTTTCTAGTTTATTGTCAAAAAAATATAGAACACGTCCTATATTTTTACTCCGAAAATTTTGGTAATAATTCTATGGCGTGTAAAACAGCAAAAATTATTCTCATTATAATTTTCAGAGTAAATTTCGCAATAATTTTCGTTCGTGTAAAACGGTTCTTAGGATTTAATGGCGTAATTGGACTTAATAACCGAATTTTTGAAAATATGCCGAATTCCGTCCGAATCCATATTACAATCCGATTCGAAAATACAGCGCTTGTTACCGCCAACCTGGTACATCTGCTGTCTGCATAAAAATCGGAAGTGAAGATATTGCAATGTAATACTTTTTAAATTTGGTGGAATTATATGAAGTAGTCAGATCAATCGACCTAAAAAATGAGCTTCTTTTTATTTGAGGTCATACCGGGTCTATATATGAGGACATGAGCCACTTCTGTAAATTTTAAATGGGTTCATAGATTTCGTCAAAATAGGCATGATGACTGATTTTGAAAAATTGTTCCACGATGTTCTCAATTATATACCTACTTTATCTACAATAAATGTTATTTCTGTAAGAAAAAATGTTTTCAAAGGAAAAATTCAACTTTAAAAAACAAATTTCAAATTATACGCCAAAACGCTAGAATGGCAATGGCGTATGTCTATGACATCATCAATTCGTAAATATCATTTATAGGTAATTTGTGTCGATAGGTTATCTACGATCTGTGTACTGTGGTAGTCGTCCAAAGTCAAATCATAGACAGATTTTATTTTTCTGAGTCAAACTTCAAACAATTGCCACATGAACCAAGCAAAGCCAACAAACAACAAAGTAAATTCAAAACAGATGTTCGAATAATAGATACTTGCGAAAGTACGACGTCACTCTCTTCTGATTGGTGTTTGAGATGGCGGTGGAAATTTTGTGCTTATATTTTTACTAAAATAAATGTAAAATAAAAATAAGTGATTTCTTTAGAATCTCTGTATCTTATATAATTATATCAAATCAATATTTTAGTGATTCTTAGTGACTGTCATTATGCCTATGGCCGACCTCCGGCTCAACCGAAAATAGTGTAATAATTAAAAATGTCATGAGAACACCCAGTATATTTTTGTTTGTTGTTTTTTTAGAAAATAAAGGTTTTAAAGAGAAAATATACGTTTTAAAAATACAATATAAATTTCGCACCAAAACGTTGGAATAGTAATGGCGTCTCTATGACATCACATACCTGTAAATACGTCAAAAATAATTTCACAGTTTGCAAATTAAAAAACTTTTATTACTAATTTGATTCATTTTGTGTGATAATCATAAATTCTATAAAGAGAGCAAAACCAAGAAAAACGATGAAAGTTCGAATGATATACAAAAGGTTGACGTCACACGTTTGTGATCAGTGTTTTAGCTAAGATGGTGGATTGTCATATTTTGTATTTATATTTTTACTAAAATAAATAGAATCACAAATGCAATGTGAAAATAAGTTATTGCTGTAGAAACTTTGTAATCTATTTATCATTTCAGTTATTATGCGTGACTGTCATCATGCCTAGTTTTTTAGTTGAACTTTCAACTGTCAATTTATTTTAGGCATTCAAAGATTCGAAATTTGCACAAAATCTATGATGTTATAGGGGTAGCTCATTTAAATACGGTTTACTTCAATCAGATCTAATGGGATAATTTTAAAAATAAACTAAAAACAATGATTCCTTATTTACATATTACTTGAATCATCGACTATATAATATGAACCAGCAATTTAAAAAGTTTTTGAAAAAAATTTCCTTCTTCTATCTCTCGTCTTTAAATGGAGATACACTGCTGTGAACCTCAAGTGTTTAAAACGAGAGTTCAAGACACATGCAAGCGAAATGAAGTCACTCCACACATTTTCATTTTAAAAATTATTCGTTCATACTACTGATAACGATGAAAAAATGTCTTAATAAAAACGAGCGAATTTTCGGAGTTCTTCTTTAGGTATTTGGAGCACGGTATTATTTTCGAGATTAGGACTGAAAATTTGCAATTGAAAACACTCATTCACTAGTTTTTTAACAGAATTATTCAGTTCGAATATACTCCTGAGACATCGTAATATTTGCGGTGATTGGACGATACCATCTGGTAGTTTGATCTCTATAATGAGATTGTGATTGATCTCATGAAGTGAGAGATGAGATAAGGCGTTGAAGTAAGACTGAAGAATCAATTTTATTTCATTGTCAGGCATATTTGTCCTCACCACCAATGTTTGTTCTTCGCCCTGAAATAGAATAGAATTATTTAAAAATTGAAGAACGTGTCACGGGACACACGGTAAGAACTTTAGTTCCTTTAAAGCAATAATCAAATTTTTTGAATCAATAAATAAATACACATATATTAATATGAGAATTTATTTTACTCTGGATGAAACTTCATTTAACAATCCATATATAATCGATTATTACTAATCGATCAACAATCGATTATTAATAATTATCATCAATTGATTATTAATCGATTATTTTTGATCAATCAACGATCGATTAAATAATCGATTATCAACAATAGGTTAAATAGTTGATTATCAACAATCGATTAATAATCAATTATCAGCAATCGACTATCAACAATCGATTAACCTCAATCAATTAATAATCGATTATCAACAATCGATTAACCTCAATCAATTAATAATCGATTATCATCAATCCTTCATCAACAATCGATTAATAACCGACTGTATATGATCGATGAATATTCGAATATTTCCCATCGTCTATTGTTTCCAATCGATCACAAATCGATTATCATCAATTGATTTATAATCGATTATTATTGATCGATTATCATTAAGTTGTAGTTGTAGAGTAGTAGATGAATTATTTCGTTACAAAATTCTGTCTTCGGTTTTTTTCTTCAATCTATTGATTAGTTTAAAATCTTTCTAGCATTTTTTTAGTTTAAAACGGACGTGCGTAATTGTAAGGAATATCTCCTAATCGATTATCAACAATCGATTATTTTACTATTATATTATCAACCTTTGTGTAAAATTTAAACTCGAGACATCGATATATGGCGGCATTACAGTTTTCTATAGCCTATGAATCGCTGCTTCGTAAACACATAACGCAGGCACATAACGCAGCAACGTAACGGTTAGATCTTTTGCGCCGCGACCTTCGGTCACTTCAACCTAACGTAAAGAACTAAAATTCTGAAAATAAAAACAGGGTGAAACATATAAGAAATTTTGACACAAACATTGTACATATCCCTGGAAAGTATTATACAGGTTTAACTGAGTTACCGGTAAGAACGAGAAGCACAGGAAGAAGGAAAAGAGGAAGGTCAAGATCATTAGGGACGATTATTCGATAAAGAGTGGAATTATATTAAGAAAGAATGTTAAGATTATACCAACTCTTGGGAAAAACTTATTTGGAAACTTTAAAAGTCATTTTTTTTTCTTTGAACATCTTACCGTAAACTGTACATATATTCCTTTCTGGCAACCATATTCATATAATTTCATCCTATGTTCCATCGAAAGATTGCTCTCTATAAATATTATAAAGGCTCTAAATATATTCCGTTTCATTTTAGGGTGAAAAATTTCTATATTGGAATGGATATTTTTAAGTAACAAACTTTTTTCGTTATCAATAAGATACTCCAGCATTGGATTGAAGTAACTGTAGGCATCTGAAACAAAACCGAAATAATTTAGTTTTAAATTTCAACTGAATATCTTGTTCAAACCTTACCGAATTGGTAAATATTTCCAAACTGAAAAATCCTCCTATAAATATCACATACTACTTCAACGTTTTGTTTGAATGCGTATTTGAAAAAATCAGTCAGCACTTCATTTCTAGATTCCAAATCGATATATTCAATGTTGAAAAGAGGCCATTTATTCGGCGAGTCTAACAAATTCAGATCTAAAGAATATAAACAAAAATAATTATCGAATGTAGAATTTTTTTTCTATAATGAATCTTACCGGGAGACTGTAAAATTTCGTAAGCGTAGTAAAATGCCTTCGATTTTGTTAGCAGCTTTGCAAGTAAGATATACTTGCCCATCGGAGTCAGTGATCTATTTCCAAATTGCTGTAAGCACTGCGTATATAAATACAACAAAACTTATTGGGTTTCATTGAAAAATACTTAAATAATCAGTTCTAGGTTTTTTTTTAAAAAAAAGCCGAAATAATTCAAATAGAAATAGTTATGTGGAGAGCGTTGAGATCGACTGATTGCTCACCAGCTCATGAAACTTTGTTATTTTAACTAAAACTATATTGTAACTAACACACTTATACTTTGGCAAGTTTATCTGAAGCTGTGAAATGAATGCAGTCGAAAACCTTCGATATTGCCACGTTTAACTATGAAAAAGCTAAAGTGCTAAGTATGTAGTGATAATAATTAGAAAAGGGACTTTTTATTATTAACGATATGATTAAGGGTTAATTCTTCAATGTGCTTGTTTCCTTGGATTTTTTTCTATTAATATTATTTTTTCAATTTATGAATTTTAAAAGATGAGCACTTTTCCAAATTTGTTACGGGATTCTTCAAGCTCTGGCAGCGTTGTACGAAAACCATAATTACCACATCCTCTGTATGAGATAATTGGTGATTTTTTATCTTATTGGAAATCGCGTGCGTGTGTTCTTTCCTCTCACTTCGTCAATTGACTGATATTGATTTATCCAATGGCGTTGGTATTGTCAGTGACCTTTGTATTTTCAATTTTACTTGGTAAAATATGTACCGTACGCCATTTGTACGTATGCGTCATGTTTCCTCCCCTCTTACCGATGCTCTTAGCTTCAGATAGACTTGCCAAACTATATACCATTGAACAGTTAACCTCAAAACTTTATTGTCTCTATTTACAACTACAAATCTTTATACAAGGCGAAGTCGGATCTTTGTTGCACAGAATAATGTGGCTGCATAAATTTTGTTATTTGTGACTGTTTCTTGTTCCAATTCATCTGCCGATATTATGTTCTCCAAGGAAATAGCGGATAAAAATTGGGGTAGTTTTCCAATTACAGCATTACGCATGACGAGAGGCTAAAGAACCATCCTTTATGTCGAGCCAGCGTTGTCAAATTTAGTAGTAACTACATGTGGCTTTTGCGATTACGCATACGTCCATGCAGCCTTTAACCTTCTCTTCGATGTGACTGAATATGAGGAGATTAGCCCAGTAGGTAGCATACTGATCTCACAACCCAGAGTTCCTAGGTTCGAAGCCCGGTTTGGACCTGTTTTTTTTTTAGTTTTCTATTTCTTATTTTCTGATATTTTTATACATAGTTACACTTTGATCTATATCAGTTGAATGGGAAGCAATAGATATCAATAATTTTTCCTTCCCCTTTCTCAAAAATATTTACATGTGCTTATAAATCAAACAAGTAACGAGAGATAACTAGACGCAACATAATATATTGGAATATCCCCCGAATTTATTCACATCATTTAAATGGAAACCAGTATAGTTGTTTACATAGCCTTTGTCTATATTAACTACGGTTTTTTTTATATTTCTTGTTACATTACCAACTCTGCTTGGCTCTCAATAATTAGTCAAGAAAACATGGTTGTATTCTGTGTAGAAATTTTTTTTCATAATTAACAATATATTTAAAAAATTAAAAAATAAAAAATAATAATAAAAAATAAAAAGTAAAAGATAAAAAAAATTTTAATATAAAAAAATTAAAAAAATATATGAAAAAAACTGCATATTGCATACTGCATACTTTTCAACGGTGAATGTTTCTAGCTATAGCAATGCTTCGCTCAATAGAGACATTGAAAAGTACTACTTTAAGGTGATGCGCGCATTGATACCAACTGACCTTAACTGCCAGTGCATTTGAAAACAAATGCACCTTCCAATTAAACATCAACACTCCTCGGCATTGTGTGCCACCGAATCGCTTTAGCCGCTTTAATTGGAAAACTACCTAGAGTAATATTTATTTCACAGTCTGGAATAAGGTTGCTATCGTTCGTTCACTCTATGCTCTCGACAACACTATTTAAATGTGTCGTATATAAAGACAATATTTTCTGCTGATTAATATTCTACGAGTATAGTATAACACTCAACTAACCTTTGAAGTTATTAAACTGTCCCAATCATTAAATACTTCAACCAATTTTCTTGCACTAGCCCATTCGCATTTTCTCTCAAAAACTAATAACAAACTGAATGTAATCACTTCAAATACTCCTTTTAACAAAGGGATCTTTTTGAATTTTGGCTCTACCATCCCTAAAAACAAATATCAATCACTTATTAACACAGTGGCGGTATAATATATTAATGGGATGTTCAACTAAAAATAGATTCTTGTTAATGGATATAGTTAATTCTTAGGGAATAAATTACATCACACCATAATATATTATAAAATTTTCAAAATCCGCCTTTTACATTCTGTCGTCACTAATATAAATTGAAGCTAGGCACAAAGTTTGGCATGGAACAAAATTATCTTAAGATACTGCAATTAATATAAGTATACCTTGTTTATGTAATTACTTTGAAACAAGTAAAATATTCTTTTGGTGATTTGTTATACAGGGTGTTTCATTGGTAAGGGACTTTAACTGTAGATGGGGATCACTTTGTTGCTTCCAAAAAACCTATATTTAATGTGTCTTCTGCACTTTATAACCGAGATACAGGGTGTTTTATAAATTTATCCTATTTCTTTGGAACCTCATAACTTCCGAGTTACCCTGTAGATTATCTTGAAATTTGGTACACGTAATAACCATTACCTAGAAACTCTCAAAAGCATCTTCAAAAAGATAATGCAGGTCCGGCTTGACAAAAAATTTCAAAACTCGTCTTTCCTAAATACAACACCCTGTATATAGATTTTTTTAAATTGCTCTTTATAATTGGAAAGAGTATAAAAAATCGAATCTACTTATTTCTTTTTTATTTTTCCGCAGACAATTTTACTACCAAATATGTACTGTCAAAGTTATAATTCATGCACGTTAGTATGATAAGTTTTTGATGCCGTCCCTTTTTTGGAAAATGTGATTTTGTTTTTTTATGGCAAATATCGACTTTTAGGAAATACATGTTTACTTTTGAACAGAATTGCATGGTTTTAATAGGTATATATGTTTTTTATATATTTTGACAACACATTTGGGGTCGTATAAAGATGTAGACATGTTAAACATAGGTACTCAAATGCATCTTGAAAATTTAAAAAAAAATCTCAGATAATCCCAAATTAATTAATTGAACTTTGTTCGAGGGGTGTTATTGACACCCCACGCGACCGTCGACGACGTTAAAGTGGGCGCGCCTGCTTAAGGGTTAATAAAATTAATAAACATTTCTCCGTTTTTTCGTATTTTACTCTTGTTATTCTAAATGTAGAACTGCATAGTTTCCAGATACATATCCTTATACAGAGTGTTCCAAATATTCGAAACATATTGAATGAGTATGTCCTAAGTACGTCCCTGTAATCACATTTTTTAGTGGTGGTGTACTCGTAAACATTCAAACTCAAATCAATTTCTAGGATGCTTTTCTAGATGCATTAAATAGATTTCATTTCTTGCTGAAAAATAAAAAAAAGACCTCCCCGATACCATTGTTAGCCCCCAAAACGTGCGTAAATTATTTGACGGTAAATATTTGGTAGTAAACTTGTCTGCGGAAAAATAAAAAAGAAATAGTAGATTCGATTTCTTATACTCTTTCCAATTATAAAGAGCAATTTAAAAAAATCTATATATGGATGTTGTTTTTAGGAAAGAAGAGTTTTGAAATTTTTTGTCAAGCCGGAACTGCATTATCTTTTTGGAGATGCTTTTGACGGAGTTTCTAGGTAATGGCTATTACGTGTATCAAATTTCAAAATAATATACAGGGTAACTAGGAAGTTATGAGGTTCGAAAGAAATAGGATAAATTTATAAAACACCCTGTATCTCGGTTATACAGTGCAGAAGACACAATAAATATAGGAAGTACCAAAGTGATCCCCATCTACAGGTAAAGTTAGGCCCTTTTCCAATGAAACACTCTGTATAACTTGGTACTTTTGAACTACAATACTATTATTTTACCTATATTTTCCAGTAAATCCAAAAAGTGATTACACGGTTCTCTACAGGATTTTATTTCAGCTATACACATTGTAACGAAATGCTGTATAGTTGAAGGATTTTTATATAGGTCTAAAATTCTTAAAAATCCACTTCCGTTCTTATTCCCTATGCAATGAATCAATTCCACAATATGGGGCTCATTCATGCTTACCTATAGAACAAAAAATTATTAGATGTTATACAAAATACTCTTCATAATAACATATGACAAAGGGCAAATTAAGGAAAGAACTGGATCTCAATGAGTGGAGGGATAAAAAACTGATCCTAGCTTAAAAGTGATTGTAGGCTAATTGTACGATCAAAGATTGAACAGATAAGGTGCCCTTAACTCTAAATAAACGTTGGCAGATGCACATATCAGATTTTAGAACGGAACAAAGTGCAGTTCAGAGAAAATTTGTTAAGCTGGCAGTCTGCACTCAAGTTTGATTGTACATCCGGCTCTAGGAAATCTTGGGATACCTGAATAAACAATTCCAAGATTTGATGAGGTGTTTGAAAAGAAAATTATAATTTGGACCTATAAGAGGAGAAAATATTTTTATATTATTACAATCAGGCCCGGTTTATCAATAGCAATTTATCCGTCAGTTAATGCTTAACTACCAGTTATTTTGGGAAGGTCGGTTTATCAACAACAGGATAGCTTTATCCGGCAGATAAAATTTCAAATATTTAGCTGTCACTTTCAACTGGCGGATAGGTCGATATCTGGAGGTTAAGGTCTATTACATAACCTTACTTTTTTGTTTTGATTTCGTTGTGGTGTTGTGTCAAATTTACTTGGGTTTTGAGCAAAGTAAAAAATGAAAAGTACTATTATTACTAAAAAGAGAGGATGCAATGTCACAGCAGAGGAGAGAAATTTAGTTGTAAAAATTGCAAATAAACATTAAAATGTAATAGAAAATAAAAAAACGGATGGGGCAACCTGAAAGTTGCCCACTCTTTCCTAATTGTATAAGGCCTTCTTTCGTACTCAAGAGCTTGCACAATATCCTCGTCTTCGTCACTATCCAGAATATAATCATTCAGAAAATTCATATTTATCAACAACCAAAAACTTTTCAATTGATGTGACATGACCTTGTTCTTGTAACATCCAATGAGATTGCTTACATTCATTCGTCAGCATTGCCAACTTTCATTATCTGTCAGTTAGGTTAGGTTTGTGGTGAGTGGGTCTATAAGGCCCTCCACTGCGACTCACAAGAGTCTATTGTGGCTCACACCTATTCAGATTTCACCAAACAAATTCAGCTTCTTAACAAAGCCGATTATTTTATTTGGTGAATGATATTTCAGGTCCGAGGGCGAGAGAGAGAGACCCTGCCAAACATCAGATACCTGATTCGAGCCGCGGCGGGGCAGGCACAAATTATATGCTCTGCTGTTTCATCATCTTCCAAACAAAGACGGCAAGTCGGATCTTCCGACAGTCCAAGTTTTAGCATATGATGATTCAGATGACAGTGGCCTGTTAAAAGGCCTGTTAGACAACGTAGGTCATGCCTGCTATAGTCTAACATTTGTTTGGAGACATACTTCGAAGGATGTATAAAAGCCTTTGAATGAACCAATCCTGGTAAATTATGCCAGAAGTCTAAAGCTCTTCTTGCTGTCCAGGTATTTAGTGTTTGTTTGGCAAAACTTATTGCGATGCCAATTGTGGGTTCTGGTCCGATAGAAACACGTGCGGCACCCTCCCTTGCAAGAAAGTCTGCCTTCTCGTTTCCTTCCATGCCAGAATGGCCAGGGATCCAGACCAGCAATACTTTATTGAGTTCTCCTATTGAGGAGTCTTTTTTGGCAGTCTAGGACCAATTTCGACGTTACACGGCAAGAGCTAAGTGCTTTTAAAGCTGCTTGGCTGTCCGAGAAAATTTTTATTGTTCTATGTATGAGATTGGCTTGCTCCACTCTCTCCACACATGAAACAATGGCGTAAATTTCCGCCTGAAATACGGTTGCATAGGATCCTAGAGAGGTTGAAATTTCTGTCCTAGGTCTGCGCCCGTATACACCTGCACCAGAGCCTGAGGGTGTTTTTGAGCCGTCTGTGTACCAACAGCTGTCTGCTCTTAATAGTTCATCCTTTCGGAGGATCTCTATTTGGAATTAGGACGGTGTAAGGCAGGTCGTAGTTTACTGTTGGAGGCATTATGTCAGAGGTCATTCCCAGAATACTGTGACTTTCACTGTCCGCTAGTATTCTGCTTCGTTCTGCATAAGCCTGATTTGTGCATTTAGAAATATGTACAATTCTGTATGCTGTCCATCTAGCCTCTCTTTCCAAAAATATATGGAGAGGAGGTAGGTCCAGAAGGATTTCCATGGCTGCTGACGGTGTGGAGCTGATAGCACCAGTGATTGCCAGACAAGCCTGTCTCTGTAAACCAGAGAGCTTTGCTTGGGCCGTTCGCTGTAAAGCTTTTGGCCACCAGGCAATAGCTCCATATGTGATCATTGGTCTAATAATCATCACATATATCCAATAGATTTGTTTGGGTCCCAAGCCCCAAGATTTTCCACAGATCCTGCGACATGTCCACAAAGATAGTCTGGCCTTATGGATAACTTTTTCCAAGTGAGCGTTCCAAGTAAGTTTCTTATCTAGGATAATCCCCAAATATTTTACTTCCGCTGCAAATGGAATAACCTCACCATTGTAGGAAAGTGGTGGAAGATCCCCCAACTTCCTTTTTCTAGTGAAGGGAACTATTACAGTTTTGCCAGGGTTAACAGACATCTGTTCCCTCTGACACCAACTGTGGACATCGTCCAACGTCTTTTGGAGGATATTATATGCTACCCTTCCTGACTTGGTCCTTGCCAAGATGACAAGGTCGTCTGCATACGCTTGCAGTTCTACCCCTTCTCTGTCAGTTAACAAACTAGAGAATAAAAACGAGTTGATAAACCGCTACCAAACAAACTGGAACTTTATCTGCTAGTTACTTTTATCCGACGGATACTTATCTGATGGATAATATTGGCTATTGATAAACCGGTCCTCAGTGGAAAAAAATGTAAACTATATACACTTACTCGATGTGGATCTAGAGGCAAAAGATTATGTAATGATTCTTCAGAAAAAACGTGTTTGTTAAATTTAAATTTTCCAAAAATGGGTGCATCTGGATACACGTTAGCTTCTGGAGCAGCTGCAGGGATATCAGCAGCACTATGCATAACCACTCTTGTCGGTGTAGGAGGGGGATGATGAGAATTATCAGGCAATGGTGAAGGCATACGGTTTGCTACTGTAACTCTAAACGAACCCGGACTTTGAACAGACCTGTAATTAAATGGCATGTACGAATTAAATGGTAATAGTCATATTAAAAATGTGGTACTTACATGTGATCAGCAGAGACAGATTGTGGTATATATTGATAATTATTCCATCCTTGTAATGAACGAGTACCTGTACTATTACTACCAGCATCACTCAATCTACTAGACCTAGAAGAAGCACGAGAGCAAACTTCCTCTCGATTATTTCTTTTATTGGAATGTTTAGGATATACAAAGTTAAGCCTTTCGTCAGAATCGGTAGCTGTGATTTGTTCAGAATCTAAATTGGGAGATTGGCAGTAGGTATTCTGAACGGATCTTTCGAATCGTTCTCGTTCTCTAGACAAATTCTTTGCAATAGTATTGCTCAACGATTTATCTCCAAATTCTGCTAGCGTTTGTATTGGTTTAAGTAGAACTGGATTGACTAATGATAGATCCGTTATTTTGTTTTTAACGATGACGTTGTAAATGTCTCTACAGATGTCTTTGCTATTAGATGTTTCTATTAATAGTAGTTTAGAGAGTATTCTTTCAAAGAATAAAGGAGAAATAGAATTAGTAGCACGACATATTCGTTTTATTACTTCCCAGTTATCGCATACATTACACTTAGATGTTATTATGTCCAAAAGAATGTTCGCTAAATAAAAAAGTTTGATATATTCAGAGTTAAATTAATTTTTTTTGTTCTGCACAACTCACCCAAGTCTGGATATCGCAACAATCCAACACTGAATGAAATCTTGTCGACAGTTTCCAAAAAAGTCAATCCAGTGTCTTGCAGTGCCTCAATTATACGCTCGAGAGCAAGTTTGAAATCTATTTTTTCTTTCAAATCAAAAAAATGTTCGATGCAAGAAATAAGATCGTTTTGCATTTTGAAATGAGCAAAAGCTTTCAAAAATACTGGGTACATATCTTGAAATAGGAGATCTGAAAATAATAGTTTATGTTAAATAAATTGGAATCAGCAAAGATTCATATATTTTTAATAAAATTATTTTATACAAGGTGCAGCAGATTAACCATGGTAGAAGATTGTGTAGTACATTCTCCCGCAGTAAAATATCTTCCTTTAAGAAAGTCCGGAGAAGTTATGGGAAGTTTTTCTGTCAATCTCCATTTTCAAGTTATTTAAGGATAGAGAATTTCGTTTTTTTTTTTAATTTTTCAATTGAAGAATGCTTAAAGATAGGTATATAGGGAATTTATCAACAAAAATAGAAAAAAACGAAGTTATAAACAACGTCGGTTAGAACCAGAATACCAAATATCATTGATTGGTGCATCATTAAAAACCCCACCACAACAATTTCCACTTTTCAGACACCTTCAGTTCTCGGAATATTTCTGATCGATGGTTAATTTGCTGCATTCTGTACCTATACAGAGCTAGTCACTTTTACATTCCATTCTACTAACCACTATGTATGCAGATGATACTAACTTTTCGTATCACTGCAAAAATATATCTGATATAACTGAAAGCACATCAAAAATCCTAACTAAAGCTAAAATTTGGTTTGATAGCAATGAATTATACCTTAACAAAAGTAAAACTGAATCTTGCGTGTTCAGCTTAAATCACACAAACAATGCAATTAAAGATATTACTTTCTTGGGAATACATCTAGGCACACGACTTTCATAGATAACCTTTTTGGTGGGCTAGCTAGAACTGTATATGCCCTATGTAGAATATCAAATAAGTATAGTTAACACAGAAGCTGCAATAATTGCTTATTATGGACTTTTTCATTCTAAACTTCTGCATGGTATTCTAGTGTGGGGCAATGCCAGTCACGACTTGCTACAAAGGGTATTTGTCTTACAAAAAGCAGCTGTACGCTCCATTATACAAGCAAAATATCATGAACCTTGTAAAGAGATATTTAAACAGCTTCAAATTATGAGTTTGTTCTCCTTAATTGTAAATGAAAATTTAAATTATGTGAAAAATAATAGAAATCATTTCACAATTCATGCAGACATACATAATTATGATACTAGGGAAAACATCAAATTGTCCCAACAAGAATAAGAATGAGCAAGTACCAGGCTCTAGGTATTCGATTCTTTAATGCACTCTCTGAAGAAATTCAAAACTTGCCTACAAAAATATTTAAAACCAGAATAAAAAGTATGTTGAAGGATATGTGTCTATACAATATTAACGACTATTTTGAAGAAGTTAAACATGTCATCTAAGTATAAATTTTGGAAAATATGTATGTGCATTATTTAAAATGTTAAAACTTTTAACTGTGAATTGTTGGAGTTAAATATTTATTTTTTTTATATACAGTGTGGAAACCACTTATGGAATAAAATTCTTTATGTCATTATTTTAGAAAATTATAAAAAATGCCGAGACACGTTAACTTTTGAATTGAGTTGTGAGTTATGTAAACATAAATTTAAATGTACAGGGTGATTCACGCAAGTATGCCATAGTCGGTGTTGTTTTTTTCTAATGAAACACCCTGTATATTTGCATATTTTTGAAATCCTCTTAATGAACCGATTCCAACAAGCTAAATAATGTATGGTCAATTATGAATTATACAGGGTGAAATTTTAAAATTAATAATTTATTACACTTGATATATTGTTACTTTTTCAAATTAGCTAAATATGGATTTATCAAAAATCTAAACTAACTTATTATTAGACGTATTTGTATATTAAACAAAACCTGCTACGCCCATGAATTTGATCATAAATACCTAAAAATTGCCTAAAAACGCCAATAATTAGACAAAATCGGTAAATAATTTGGATTGTTCTAAATTGGTAAATAATTTCTATTGTTAACTATTCTGTCAGTTGTTGATGTGTTGACAGTTTATACTAAAAAAGTAAAATCTTTGTCAAACACTCTTTCCTTGTCGACATAACAATGAAATATTTAACTGAGACTCACCGAATGGAAATTTTAATGATGATCGGGTACGGGGATAACTGCAGAAGTCAAGTTGAAGTGGCAAACTTATTTAATCACAGGTATCCCGAATTGCCTAATATTTCACAAAGTACTGTGTCTAAAATTCATGCACAATTCAGAGAGCTTGGACATGTCAAACCATTGAAAAGAAAACCACACTTCGTTGAAGATGATGTGAAAGTGGATATTTTGTTAAGTGTCGAAGAGAATCCAACTTCAAGTACACGTCAAATTGCCCGTGAAAATAATGTTAGTCATACAACTGTTCTAAGATGTCTTCATAAAGAAAAACTTCATCTCTACAAATTAACTTTTGTGCAGGAGTTAACAGAAGACGAACCAGATCGTAGAATGGATTTCTGCAAAAGATTGATGAATAAGCTGAACAGAAATGAGATAGCTCTTGGTACCATTCTTTTTTCTGACGAATCAACATTCACACTGAATGAAGAGGTAAACCGACAGATCTGTAGATATTGGTCAGCAGAGAATCCTAATTGGATCCGTGAGACACATACTCAGTACCCTCAAAAGGTGAACGTTTGGGCCGGTATCATAGGCGACCATATTATTGGTCCTATATTTATAGATGGAAATTTGACAGCTTTAAAATATTTAAATATGCTTGGAAATGAAGTTATTCCTGCGTTGGCAAACTTATATCCCAACACAATAGATCCTAGCTTACCGAATGAAAATGTTTGGTTCCAACAAGACGGATTGGACGAAGAGGTACTATTGAGTGGCCAGACCTTACGCCGTTAGATTTTTTTCTGTGGGGTTATCTCAAGAACAAAGTATATGCAACACAACCAACTAGCATTGTAGACCTCAAAGACAGGATAACTACAGAAATACGGAATATTTCACCTCAAACTTTAAACAAAGCTAAGGAGGAGTTCTATAGGAGACTGTGCTAATGCCAACAACTAGGTGGAGAACATGTATAATTCATAATTGACCATACATTATTTAGTTTGTTGGAATCAGTTCATTAAGAGGATTTCAAAAATATGCAAATATACAGGGTGTTTCATTAAAAAAACAACAACACCGACTATGGCATACTTACGGAATCACCCTGTACATTTAAATTTATGTTTACATTTATGTTTACATAACGCACAAGTCAATTCAAAAGTTGACGTGTCTCGGCATTTTTTATAATTTTCTAAAATAATGACAAAGAATTTTATTCCAAGTGATTTCCACACTGTGTATGAATTGTAATGACGACCTTTATAAATGAGAATAAATATTTCTATTTCTTTTGTGTCTTTCTATTCACGATGATATACCTTGACGTATCTTAGAAATGGGGAGATGATGACTGCACATATGCATTTAAAGTCCTATGGTTGGTAAAAATATGTAGATATTGGATCTATTTGATAAGTGGTCTAAGTATTGAAAAATAAATAATTCTACTCATAAAATAACTTACGAAAGCGAACACTGTGGGCATATAATTTTTTCAGTTCCTCAGGTGATGAAAGTTCCATAGATTTCTTCAAAAATGAATGTTCCTTCACATAATGAGGCATCGGGCAGTTTTGTTTAACACAATGTTCATTAAAGTAATAGTGGAAGCACACACCAGAAAAAAATTTTGGTACATCATTAAAATTAATGCGGACTGCTCTACCTACAGCAAACAATTTAAATTCAAACATTTATAAGAAATAAGATTTGTGAATTTACCTAAAATAGCTGAAGTTATTCTAACGTTGGAATCAGATTTTAAAGATGGAGGCGTTATTGGTGTTTCAAGTAGGGAAGGAATCGGTGTGGCCAGTAGAGAAGGAATTTGTGTTGGGAATAGAGGAGAGATGGGTTTTGGTGATGGGGATAATGGAGTTGTAATAATGTGTGGTTGAGTAGATACCCAATGTTCAACATAGGAATTGTCAGGATTCGACGCTTTATAGTTAATTTGATCTTGATAGACAGATAATGTTTCCTCCTTTATACTGTCAGAGAAGTCTTGATCTAAGTGGCCGATTGAAGAGCTATGAACATTAAAACAAATTGAGTACTTGTACGCTTTTATGAAATCCATAACGTCCTTTCACTCAAAATTTTGAATTCCAAAGAAAATAAAAATATACAATTTGAAAAGCACTTACGCTGATATTGATATAACATCATCTTCAATAGTTTTGACTGATTTTTCACCTAGACGACTCAATATTGTTTCATTAGAAGAACTACTACTTGTTCTCTTAGGTCTAGTTGGAGGCCTTTTAATAGGTGGTAAAGGTACTTTGAAGCCAGTAATTCTAAAAAGGAGTAAATTTCATTTTCTAATTTTTTACATTCTAAATTATTATCTTACTGTGGTCCACATTTTTTCACTTGCTTGCAATTTCTCTTTTCCCCAGACTGCATTGAATTAAAGGTAACCTGAAAACTGGTCATGGATGAAGAAGATATCCCACTTGATCTGGATACAATACCAAGTGACTCACTTCCGCTGGAACTATTGGATTCACTAATTCTACGCAATGATGGAATATATCCAATATCTTTTAAGAATAATCTGATATTATCCTTAAGTTCACAATGAATTTGCCACGTTTTATCAATAGCAATAAGCCGTGTTCTTGTCTTTCTCCATGAATTTCTTTGTAAAGTTAATTTTTTATGATTTTGAATAGTTTTTATTATTATATTGTATCCCGAAGTACTCAGGCTTTTATCACAAAAAACTGGTTGCTGATCTATGAGATCATCTTCACTTGATGTCTCTAAATGTTCAGAATAGTTCAAGTCATCTGTAATTTCGATTTCTTCAGCTTCATCTGATTCTAATAGTTGATTTTCCTCATCAGAATTAATATCATCTCCTGTTTTGGATGTAAAACTATCCTCATCTAATGAAAAAAGTGTTTTCATATTATTTACAATATAATTCAAATGTGCATTTATTATTCTGTAAAATAAATACCTTTTTCCATTTCATTCTCATCAAAAGGTATACTGGTGGAGTCACTAGTACTTGAACTATCAATTGAAGTTTGTAATGTGACTGGCTGTGGCATATACTGCAAACAATCTTTTAATCGGCCATCTTCTGCTCTATCAAAATAATATGGTAGTTGATCCCTTCAATCAATGTAGAAATGTAAAACATTGTACAATAAGAAAAATAGTGATAATAAGTAATGTTAGCCTAGATTGACTGACATGACTCTTGATCTAGGTATTGATGATATATTGAAACATGTCAGAATTATATATAGAATAGTTAATACAAAATATACTATCGAAACTACAGAGTAACTCATAGTCTGACTGTTTTTAAAAGCTTGCCTAACCTTACTGTGAAAACATCTCATCATATTTTGAGACATAATTTTTTGAAAAGTTAGTATATAATGAAATACCCTGTAGATGAACAATAGTTTCCCCTACTTTTTGTTATATTTAATATCTGATTTTAAGAATCTATGAAGAATACTTACTCATTATGGGGAATAGATGAGAGGCTATCATTAATAGAGTAGTTGGTTATTTTGGAAATAGTGCTCATTTTGTCACTATTTTTATTTATGGAATTGTGTACTGAGTTTCTGGAACTAGAATCATTTATATAAGTGCTGATTTGGCTGGATTACTATGGTAACAATATACAAAAAAACATTTTCAATAAACACTAATTTAAACCAAAAATGGTCTGGAGTATCCAAGTATCTGTACAAGACAAATCACGTACCATAGGACATGGGTTTATAGAAAAACAGTAATAGTTTTAAATTTTTTGTCACATTGAATAAAATATTTAAATGAGATGGGAGCTAGATAAACAAATAATGTATCGAACAAAAATGTACCGGAACAAGGAAACTATTACTTTATCAAATGACACTGTTTCTATTTAATTCCACTATTTTCAAATTATAAAATATTATTGATAATTACTTAAATATTGACATATCATAATCAGAAAGGTAGGTAGTGACATTTCAAGACCTACTGACTTTGTTTGCATTTAAAAAATAAGTAATACTTTTTAGAAAGCTGCAGATGTTAGCTACATGAAAAGCTAAAACTGATTATTACTTTCAAAGTTAAAGGCTTGTGGCTCAAAATGTTAAAGTGTGGAATAATGTTCCACCTAATATTTGAAGTGTAATTTGTGATAGACATGCAAGGTGGCAAATCAAATATACTAAGCTTAAGGTAGGTACTTCATCTACAAATGTGGAAGAATGATAATTTGTTGACTATATTATTTGATAACTTATAGTTTAATACATACACATTTTGAGAATAAGTTGAAAATTGATCCAAATCTTCAAAACTTGAATTATCTCTAGAAAAACTGTAGTTACTACCATAATTGTTTTCAAAATGATTTTGTTCTTCTTCAGATAAGTTACAGATTGACTCATCTTCAGGTTCAAAATCCAAATGTTCATCTTGCAGTTCTGCAAAGTAGATGCTTTCAATACACATTCAACACTTAAGGAATAGCTAACAAAATATTGGAGAATTTTTGAGTTGATATTAAATTCACAATTATTTGTTCATTGAAGTATATTGAGGATTTATTTTAGATATTTTAGGTAAACCATAAAAATGGTAAGATAATATGAAAGGAAGAACAAAACTGTTAATCCAAGTTTAAATCCTTGCAGATTAGTGGGTACCTCAATATGTTTGGCACAAGTTGAATGTTATAAATGGAAAAATATTGACCAATGAAACTTGAAATACGACTACATCTTGAAAGTAGTTGCTTTTAGAAATATATTACTCAAAAACCAAACTTGTGGTTTATAGAATAGTTTCGATATAACCATATTTGCTTTTAAATACCATTTAATCATGGAATTGAAAAGTTAATTGCATTAATAATGTTCATTACCCAAATTATCGTCGCGTTTATTATTGGCATTAGAGTTTGCAAAATTGGAGACAGTTATTTTATAATTATTATTTGCTGAGGAATCCACTTTTCTTCTGTTACTTTTATTGGCAACCTTCATTTTAAGGTTATTTTGTATATACCGCTTTTAAACGCAAAAACAATTTCGGAGTGTGAAAGCATTAGTATCACGATTCTTGAACTCAACTTTTTTTCAAGATAATGAAATAATTTCGAATTATTAAAAATGGAACTGAATTTAACTTTCCCACTACCTAAGCACAAAGTTTTTTACAAAAAGTGGACCTAAATGGAGCAAGAGCCAGGCAAACCACATTACAAACAGTATTACCAACGTGTACCACTACCAAGCAAATATACCAGGTACCAACCATAGATAAAGAAAGAAACACCGACGAGGGTTATATTTCTCTATGGTTTGCTCATAGAGAAATATAATTTTGTCTATGGGTTTGCTGTGCTACCAAGTGGGATATCTGTGGTGCTACCATAGAGAAATTTTTTATTATTCATTTATTACTCTATGGGTGCTACCATGGACAATATTATATTTCTCTATGGGTGCTACCTACCAACCACCAACTACCAACTTTCTTTACTGCTTAAAAACTGTATTATTATTTTTGTATTATTTTAGCGTGTAGCTGCTGCTTTGAAAATCAGTATATGACTACATACGCACAAATACAGTGAAAAATAAGCGGCTTTTTTCTCTGAGAGGACGCCACCACGCCAAACCATTTTCTCAAATATGCAAAAATGACAACTTCCAGAAATGTCAATCTCGGACCATAGAATACTACGGTAAGATGGAGAGGTCAATCTATACAAATATCCGACGAAGCTACCTCTAGTAGGTATGCAACCAAACATACGATAAAGTCTGTTCAGTTGCATAACTCCTTGTTGCTTATAATTATGGTACAATTATGTCCAAATAAAATTATACTTTGATATATAAATATTCATTTTATCTTAGAGTTATGGAGAGATTCCATAACTATTAAGAGCCACTTGTTGTGCAACTAACGCTTGTTTATCATCATCAGATTCCTTATGGTCTGCGTCGTCGCGTGGACTTGTCACAGAATTAATTACCCGGTGAGTTGACTATGGTTAGGTTTGCACCTCACGGGGTTCTTACCAGTTATTTTGATCGTGTTTGAGTACATTTAATTTTGATCACTGAATCAATTTAAAACAACCAAATTAGAAATCTATCCAAATAATTGCTCATCTTCAGGGAGACTATCATTATTGTCAACTTGGTGGACATGCTCTATATTGACAAATTTTACATGTTGACCATACCATAAATATACGATATACATAACCTAACCTACTTATAACCTTAGATTTCAGCTTTTGCTTGTATACAAAACAAAACATCAAATTCACTAATTATACACATTTGTAAATAACTTAAAATGGTAATAATATATAATAATTCAAACGCTTTAGTAGATGAAGTTGTAATGTCCTTCTTTCTTTTAGTCTATCACAATACATACTGACTTGGGAAATATCAAGATAGAACTATTTTGTGAATCGTGTCCCAAATCCTGTGAAAACTTTCTAGCTCTTTGTGCAAGTGATTATTATAACGGTTGCTTGTTTCATAGAAATATTAAAGGATTTATTGTACAAACTGGAGATCCTACAGGTACTGGAAAAGGTGGAAGTTCCATATGGGGTAAGAAATTTGAAGACGAATTTAAAGAACAGTTAAAAGTGAGTATTCACATTATCAATGAGCTTGAGAGTGATAATTTGTTCTGCTCCGATTTATTCATAGCATAGCACTAGAGGAACCATATCTATGGCAAGTAATGGACCAAATACAAATGGAAGTCAGTTTTTTATCACATATGCAGCTCAGCCACATTTAGATCTTAAGTATACAATTTTTGGAAAGTAAGTATTCACTTCATCTTCAAAAGGAGTTTAAATTGTTGTATCAAATAATGTTTATTAATTAGTATACAGTTTATTAAATCTTCTAGTTTTGTTTAATGTAATTGCGTAATTAATACTTTAACCCCGCTTTAAACTTTTTAAATTATATGTGATTAATGTCGCATGATACTTCTCTCCTGAATATAAACCCATCATTATTGATGCTTGACACATAACAGTTGATAATTATTTTCATAATTTGTTGATTTTCAGAGTTATAGATGGCTTTGAAACGTTAGATGAATTGGAAAAACTTCAGGTGAACCCCAAAAATTACAAACCTCTCACAGATGTAAGAATAAATAGTGTTACAATACATGCCAATCCTTTAGCAGGCTGACAAAAAATTCTGTGAAAAAATAAATAAGAAATTATGTATTTTAATTACTTTCAATTACTATTGAAATAAAATGAATAAACTCGTGAATAAATGTTAATATTATGACTGATTGTACTAGATGGGCAAATAAGAACAGTTGTGGGCCATATCTTAGGACTGTATCATAGTACCCACAGCTTTGGAAAAGAATGTATAAATGAAAACTACCTCAAAACAATCTGGATATTATTTTCATACTTGTAGGTCCACTGCCAAAGGGTATAATTGAATAAAAACATTGTAAAAAGCCTACTTTCACAAAATTCAACAAATAGGAGCATAACAAACACAATCAATAAATTCTCCAAAAAATGAAAATTGGGGGAGAGTGGGTACCTTCTTTCGGAAAATCTGTAAATATAGCCAGCCCTGCTTAATTTATATAATATGCAGAATTCTTTGAAGAGTATGATGAATGTTTTTGCTCAATTAGGTGAATTATGCCCTCTAGCAGTGGACCTCCAGGCCTTTTTCCACAAATACCTACTTATAATTTTAATTTTCTATAATCCAATACCCAGATTTAGTTGATGGCTGTTCTCATTCACCCATACTGTTCTTTTATTTTTTGTATCAAATGTATTTACAGTAATAAAAATTAATAACTTGAGTTGAACTATTTTTTTTTCGTTTAAGTATGGATTACAAAAACCAAAGAAATATTGTGGAACACATTGAAAAATGTCTCCTTATTAAATTTTTCGTTAACGTCACACACTTTCTTGCCATTATGCCATACATAATGTTAATTTCATCCCAATATACATATTTATGTATGTACATTTGTTAAAGTGCGTTAAGTGCTACTTTTTTGCTTAAGATAAAATGGCGCGGCGCATAAGCGGCTACCGGAAAACCAATCATATGAACACCAAAAATAGGGCGGAAAGTATTGTGTAGCAGCACAAGGGCGGAAAATTTATAGTGCTACGATTTTTGAAAATTTTCACCGTCTGTCACTTGATTACTTGGACGTTTCACGTGAATTTCTTAACCAAACGTTAGTGTATGTAAGTTTTTTGTTATATTTACCAATTTTTTCAGTTTATGTCAAAAAACGGATCACAATAATTTGTAACAGGCATGATGACAGTCACAATAAATAACTGAAATAATTATAAAAATATAGCGATTCCAAAGAATCACTTTTACATGCGACTAAATATATTTTAGTGAAAATATAATTATATAAAGAATACCATTCCGCTATCTTAGCTCAAAAACCGTAACTATCAGCTAATAATGGGCTGCTAAAGCTCAATTCCTCTGTCTTTTGTTACACCCTAGTTACAGAATATTTATGATTACAGTCTTAACTACTAATATGCAACACTTACTCACAGAAGCAGCTTCGCGTTGGCGGTGTGGGCCACGGCCTCACGATGCAAAGGGCCTCGCCCCTCACAGCCGAAATACATTTAAAAAATAATGAGGAATCCAAAAGTACACGCTATACGTTTTTTTTATAATAAATACATTACAATTAATTCTCAACTTGAAAATATTCAACTATTCGGCGCACGAAATAAATAAGAATGAAGTAATTGATATATATTTGTCTGAAATTCTGCTTAAACTATGTCATAAAGTTGATTATAATCAATAATTAAGAAATCTTATCTTATATTTAGTCTGGCAACATTAGTTCATGTTAAGATCGAGATTTATTCTTCAAATCAAAATTTTGAATTAAAAATAATCCAAAAGAACAAATACTGAAAACTGTAAAGATTTACTCATACAGTTCTGCAAGTAGGTGAGGAGCAGTGACTTCCAGCCTTAGGAGTTGTATGGGGACCAAATATGATCTCAAATTTACCCAACTTTACTAAAGACGTGACACATATTATGCTCCAATATACCATACCTACAAAACAATTTAAAAGAAATATACCCAAATGTTTACATTATCATTAGAATTTTACTTCCGCTGAAAAAGGAGCTTTTCACCATTGGAAGTGATTTGGTAATTTATTGGAGAAATACTATGGGTCAAAAAAGAGAAATTACGAACCAATCATTAAGGAGTTCAGTAAAGCCAAAATGTAGGAAATTTCTGTTTCTTCTATTTTTTCCTCATTTTTTTTTTAATTTTTGTTGAATGCTCCAAAGAAGTTCAGATGAAAATTTAGATTTGTGTGTCAATTAATAACTTTTAAGTGATTTTTCATTTTATATTCCCTTCTTCTTGCGCCATTTGAGGGCCCCGCAAAATGTACCTTGCCCACATTAAGTTTAGGGCTGGTGCCGCCGCTGCTTACTCACTTGATCTTGATGAAACCTTGTTTCATAGCCAACACTTCTTTGGTAGTGAAAACCGTTATTCTCAAAAGTTTATTATTAAGGTAAAATACAGAGGGTGTCTTATTATATTCTGACTGTTTTTAAGAGCTTATATCTTCAAAACGGTTCTGGATAATAAGATGCGGTTTCCACAGTTAGGTTTAAAATTACTGTAAGTTTTGTTGTGACACATTTATATAAATGGCCTACTTCCGGTTTACCCTGACAAAAAACTGTAAAAACAAATAGAAACATGTTTTAGGGCACTCTAAAACAAATGTTCGATGTTTCTTCCTTCTTGGTCTAAACATTTGTAGAATCGAACCAAGTTGTCAAATGCTGCTGTCAGCATTTCAAGAGGAATATTTTCCATCACCTGCCGTATGTTATTTTTTAATTCCTCAATAGTAGCAGGCATCGAGTTGTAGACTCTATCTTTCACAAATCTCCATACAAAAATATGGAACAGTCAGGTCTGGAGATGAATTTGGAGGCCATTCTATTGGACCAGTCCTACCAATCCAATTGTTGGTTAACAGATTCTCTTGCTATGTGGGGGTGGAGTGGGGTGGAGCCCCGTCTTGTTGAAAGTAAACATTTTGGTTCAAAATACCATCTTGTTCTAACTGGTTCTAACACAATGTGACGTTCTATCAATGATCGCGATATTTTGTGATGTGACATTTTAACGCCTCCTTCAACGTACCGATAAAAAGTAAAAATATGCGTCTTTCAAGAAATTGCCAAATATACTGTGTGTCCTATTTGAAAAATTACATCTACTGTATTCTGAAAATACGCCACTTTTCCAGCGGGTAAACCGGAAGTAAGCCATTTATATAAATGTGTCACAACAAAATCCACGGTAATTTCAAACCTAACTGTGGAAACCGCATCTTATTATCTAGAAGCGTTTCGAAGATACCTATAAGCTCTTGAAAACAGTCAGAATATAATGAGACACCCAGTATATAAATGGTGAAAACCCAGCAAATACAATGGAAGTTACGTTACACAAAATTTAGGTGCTTTTTTAAATGGAACTATTTTGTTTGTAATTATTTCAATATTTTATAAATATCGGAATAATTATCAAAGGTAATACCACGATGAGTGCTTCAAATTTTATCGATAATTTTTTCTTTTCCACGAAAACTTGTTTATTTGGCAAAAATATGGAAACAAACAGATTGATAAAATCATGAGTCCGTCAGGACGAAGGATTTTATCTAAATTCGGTTTGTTTTCATGTTTTTGCCTGAAATAAACAAGTTTGAGTGATGAAAATAAAAAATTATGTGATAAAATTTGAATAGCGAGTTGTATTTGGGAAGATTATTGTTTTCATCAATTGTGGAGTGGAATTTTCTATTAAATGTTCAATATTCTTTTGGGTGATGGCACTCAATCGGTTTGTGTTCATTTTTCAATATACTTCGAAGCACTTTTAGTTGTCAATAATGACTAATTCAAAGTAAAATTTTGACGTTTCAATGTAAACAAGGTATTATTGATGAAGAAGCAGAATTATCAGTATAATACCGAATGATTGGCTAGAATAATGTATTGCTATTAGTTAAAACCACCAAAATGTCAGATTTTGACAAGTGAAAAAAATAATCAAGCTAATCTAAAATTTTCATACACCTATATTTTCTCATCAAAGTGGAGAAGTTAGTTTCATTTAAAAAAGTGATGTGAGTAGATTCCAAAAAGTAATAAGGGTCCACACAGTAACTTCAGTAATACAAAATGTCAAACGTTGTTTACAAAATCGTGACGTGTTGCGCACTTCTAATCTGTTTTTGAGCCAATAAGGCGGAATGCTGTTCTATCCTATTACAAATTGTCATGATCCGTTTTATTGGTCAATTGTCAAATATACACATATTCCATCTACCTCTTATTCATCAAGTCACGGTATTGTGAATTATTGCTTCACAAGTATGAATATTATTCCAGATTAACAAAATATAAAATATTTCTAGATCCGTTAGAACACAAATTCCATGTATGTTTTATAGACGACGAAGGACGAGACGACAAATAATCTTCAGATATGAAATGAAAATGTGAAAACGCCCCCGAGGCACAAAATACAATCACACTTTCCCCTGTCCAAGTCATTGGACATATGGCTGAGCCCCCAGGGTACTTCATAAAAATGTTCAGCTCTCTCTATATACTATCTTTCCAACTTGATCGCGGCGTTGATTCAGCATAAAATACAACATACCAGAGTTTAAAGACCAGAGTCGTTCCATTGAAATTCCCAGGCTATATTTTTGATATGAAATAATTTTGTACAATTAGTTTGACCGTTTCGTTTTCGTTGAGCCAACAAAGTACAAACATAAATTGCACTCATTCAGAATATTAGCATTGCAGGTGTAGTGTATTGTAGACACGGGGTTGAGTGCTTTAGACAGAAATATGTCAATTGTCATTATATAAAAGAAGAAAGGCACTTCCTGCTTCCGTTTGGTGGAAGGCACATGGCATGGCAGTTGTGATAAGTATAAGTAATAAAGTGATATAAAAAAAGTTATTCTTCTCATTTATTAAGTGTACAACATAATAGCAGGTAAAAGGTATTCAAATATCAATAATCAATACATTCTGATGTTATGTAATATTTTTTTAATGAACTTATTGAAAACATATGACACCATATGTGACTTTCTATCTAAAAATCGTGGTCTTGTCGAATTGAGTAGTTTGTGATCCAGCTTTTACGGACTAGTTTGTTCTATTTTTGTGAAATAATTACAATTTCAGCTGCTGCTGCCTGTGAATGTTCGTCGCATCACATTGTTTGAAGGTGCGTATTCATCAAAAAAGCTACCACGAGCGAACAAGAGCGAGCTAGCATTCTGCATCAATAATCTTCTGGTGAGTACGGGCTAGCTTGCTTGTTTGTGTTCAAAAAAGATCGAGAGGAAGGCGGTACATCAAAGAAAATACTTGTTCGTACTCGTTCAGTGTGGACGGGATTTTAATCTTCGAAAGAGCTCTTACTTAGAACCCTTGCACTTTGCTGCATTAAACTTTGACGGGCCACCACGTGGAAAATTGTTATTTACATTTTAAAATAAATTATTATTATAGGGTTGGCTAAGGAACTTGGCCGTACCAGGTATAGTTATAATATTTACATTTTAAATTATAACATTCCGTAATCCTGTTCTACTGTTAAATCTCCCAATAGACTACTGCCACTATAAATATGTCGGTTTTTGAATACAATTGCTTGCCAAAGTCGTTTCTTTCTTTTATTTTTCTTTTTCAATAAATTCAATACAACAAAAGCAGCACTAGCTAACAATTTTTCATGGTCAGCCATATTTACCGCCATCGCACAAAGTAGATGGATCAACTCCGATCTTTAACATATTCGCTCTGGTGTGGACGAGATATCAATATGTCAAGCAAACACGAGCAAACATACACGAATGTTTGGTGAATTCGCACCTTTATCCATGTCCACACCAAAGAAACAGAGGAACATTTTGTGGCTATGGTTTCCGTAACCTGTTTATGGAAACGAAAGCTACAGCGAAACATTTCTATCCACATATATCATCTTGTGGATGTTTCGTTGTGTTTCTGCAACCGAAAACTTGTCTACACCGGAAGCAACACGTAGGTACATTGTTCCTGGATCTTGTTTTTTTTTTCATGTGAACATGGCATACTACTCATTGTTTATATACGAAGTCCAGACACTATATTGAATAGCGAGTGAGATTTTGTTTGCGAAAAATCAATTGAAATTTTGTCATAATATATATTTGTCTTTTTCTTTGAACGCCCATGATTTTAAGCTGTTCGGTCTGTCGTCAGCAATGCGTACTCTTTACTCTGATGTTCTGATATAATTTTGAAGCGATCGGCTTCCTTTATTGAGGTGATCGGTCTCCTTTATTGAGGCATTTTCGTACAACGATCTGACGATGTTAGTTGTGGTCAACAAAAAGACAAGAATAAATGAAACGGTTTATATATACATCGTTTTACTAATGAGAAACGTATCTATAGTACATTCAATTGCTTTCTTGGTGTGTGTCATCGTTTGTGACGTATATCCGGCTTTTGGGTACCTATGTCGTTTACTTTATTTGCTATTTTGACATATAGCTAACCTTAAATTTGATAAATAAAATCATCAGGATTGTATTCAGCCGAATTCGTGAAGACTATAAAATTAATAATTACCATAGCTTCTTTTTCTTAGTGAAAATACTTGACAACTTTCAAAATGCTGATGTTTTTACGTGTATCTAGGCATATTTTTGTATTATTCGAATAAATGTAACAATAAGATTAATATTCACCTACTTTTCATGAATAATATTTGACCGTAAACAACAAAGTAAAGACCTGACGAGAACTGCCAGTGGGACATTAGTCCCGTTTCAGATGGACGCGTATGGAACGCGCGCGTACCATACGCGTGAGGTCAGATATCATAAATTGAATGTAGGTTTTCAAATGGACGCGTAGAGCGGATGGCCGTGAGCGCGCTTCAATTCGGGGGCTCAGCCCGTGCGCTCCACGTAGGAACGCGAGGCGCAGCTTGCTCGTCGTTTAGTTGTTGTTTTCAGATGGTACGACGCGTATACCAGCGTATGTGGTTGAGAGTGCTTCTCATTGTTGCCGATTCCAACCAATATTTAAGTTGTGAACAGAAAATGGCTGATGATAATAGGTTTATCGATACTGAAATACTTATTAGCGAAGTTGAACAGAGACCCAATTTATGGGATAGTTCTAACGAAGAATATAAACATCGGGACTTACGGCAAAAATCCTGGGATGATATAGGAACAATAGTAATTGATCAATCAATAGGATGTACCCATATCCTTATCTTTTTTTGACTTTTTTTTAAATATAATATGCAGCAATGGCAACAGCGCTAGATGTTTCTCCTTGCATGTTTCTTTTGTTACTACTGTCTGGCAACGACTGTACGCCCCATGTGAAAGTAAAACCACGCGTACACATACGCGTAACCTTTAATACGCACGCGTACCATACGCGTCCATCTGAAACGGGACTTAGGCTCCGTAAATTACGCTTGGTGGTAATATTATTTAGGGACGTTGTTTCATGAATCGACTCGCGCATAGGTTAAACGTCAAAATAACATAACATAGAAAAGACGTACGTCTGCATCCTATTTTGATTGATATAATTTCTCCCGATTGATAGGTAACGCTTGCACGTGGTTTTAATGTTTGTAGTACATTTAAACGGTTCATTATAATGATATTTTGATTATAGGATTCATCACAGACCTGCATTTTCTCCATTTCTTCCAACGTAATGTGTTAGAAGGACATTAACAATCGATGACGCACACCAAAAACCTTATTATATGAACTCTAATAAAATATATAAATAATGTTAATTGAGTAGAATTTAACAAACCTTCGTTGTTTTTTTAATCTTCTCGTTTTGAAATTAATTAGCTTGAAGATGGAGAATAAAGAACTTTTATTTCCAATAACCGCCTCAATCCATTTAGTGTTCCCAACAAAACTTTTGCAGTTTAAATAAATTAGTGATTATTCAAACAGAAATTCGATAGTCCTATTGGTTTATAAACTTCAATATTAATGTTCCTCAAGACAGAAGCTGATGGATGAGGGAAAATATATGGGTGAGAATTCGACAAAATAATTGTCAATAGCAACGCAATAAGAAGTAATTTTCGAAAATACAGAGTTATAGTTAGAGATATTTTTTTTCGAACTCTTTTTTGGATTGGTTACATAGATATGTCGTGGTCTTGATAGGACCAGAACCTGGTGCGCTGGTGGTATGAAACTCCAGGACAAAGGCACGCTAAATTCTTCCTTAAAAGCCTTTCGGCCAAGCTGTCCCACGACCTACTATGTCAAAGTCGAGAAACGACGATGATGATGGTGGGAATGTTGACCGGACATTGTAGGCTTAGGAAACATATGCACACAATTGGCCTAGCAGATGACAGCCTATGCAGGCTCTGCCAGGAAGAAGACGAAACCGCGGAGCACATACTCTGTGAGTGCGAAGGCCTAGCAAGGGTGCGGTTTCACTTACTCGGAGAAGAAATACCGAAGGCAGAGAGCAACGCAAGGGAGGCGGTATCCAGACTATTAAGTCTAATACAAAGAATAAAGGTAAATATCGAGCTCTAAATATGAGGAGGACCACAATAGATCTGCAAAAGTCGCAGTGGGATAGGACACTCCACTCCAATTCTAATCTAATCTTCTCTGGATATGTCGTACCTCCATAGTTATTAACGTTACAAGGACGATAAATAAGAAATAACGGATGAGGTGGATTGTAGCAACCGAATTCGGTATACAGGAGCGATAATTTCAGTGTATTTTGTACAGCAAACATATTTTGTCTCAGTGTAATTATATTACAAAATCAAGTACAAGTAACTTTACCTTTGACATTAACTATCCACTCATCTCTATTGTTTTTAACGAGCAAAATCTTTTGTGTGAAAAATATTGACACAAAATGAAAAATTTCTCGACGTTATTCTGCCGCTATCCACCCATCGAAGTGGAAATATACTTGAAAATTATATGCTTCAATCTGTTTTATTGTAGGTATTCTACACCCACACTTTTACGTCGGACTTATTGTCAAAGAAAGCATATCCCAGCAAAAAGTGAAACACCGAACATAGTAAATATATTATTAATAATATTTGAAAAATAAACTAAGACATTTTTATAATCATCACTCATCACAATTAGTTGGTATTTTCGGTTATACAGGGTGGGGCAATCTTCTGACATCGGAGGATTACATTGTTGTGGTGAGAGATAAAACTTCATAGTTTTGTGTGAGCTAATACAGTTACTTAGGGCACATTTTGAAAATACTTTCGATTCTACAGGGTGTTCCAAAACCACGTAGCAGCACAAACTTACATTTATTTAAATGGAACGTACTATATTTTGTTTAAGAATCGAAAAGATCTCACCGAGAGCGTTACAAAAATATAGCACTCTAATATATTATAAGGGTGTTTTACAAAGATATGGCCAATTATTAGCAAAAAAGACCTCCTCTTTAACACTCTGTAGAACAGTAAATTAAAATAAATCAACAGGTCTTTGTGTTCAAATGTCATACACACATCATTGGCTGTGCTCAGTATTAATTACTTTTTTCATCGGTGGCTTCTTTAATACAGGGTGAAACAAAACGCAAATTTAGCAATATCTCAAATTTTTTAAATGAATCACCCTATAAGTCGTTTTACAATTTGTTAGTACAATTAATAAACTTTCAAACGATGTAGTAAACTTAGGGCATTAGTTAATGGAAAATCGTATATATTTTATGATAATGGTCAAAAACAAGTATTTTACATACACAAATTAAATGGTATTAAATTTTTACATGCAACATCTTGTGAATTTTAACATTTCTAAGGCATGAATTCTAATCGTAATTTTGGATGCATCTAAAATATCTTTGACTTCTACTCTTACCATTAGAGGAAGGAATTATGTTGGAAGAAATATTTTTGTTCACTGTAAGTAGGCTAATGTCATTATAGTAGGTACTAATAAATATAAAAGCAGTTTGTAGTCTTTACGAAATAATTACTCAAGTCACCACAAACAGTATATCTTAGTTATGTAAAATGCCAGCTTGTAATTCGTTTTCCAACTTTTTCTATTTTTGAAAAACTAACAATTATGAAAACCAACATTATAAGAACACTCACATTTACATAAATGAACATTGACATTCTATAAAAAGTATGGTAGTTTATGCTAAGTGTTCAAAATGGCGATCATTTACTTCCATACAATTCTTTTCAAAAACGAGGATCTTACTCTTTCCAACATAGCTGGAGTTATTGTGGAAAATGCGTTACGTTTTATACACAAGTTGCTTGATGTATCCCCATGAAAAAAAATCCATCGGTGTGAGATCTGGAGATCGAGGAGGCCACGAAATTGGTCCACCACGTCCTATCTACCTGTCGGTAAAATTTCTGATATACAGATGCTCCATCGCTTGTTGGAACCACAAGTTAACTATTGTGTTTGAATCAACTTCCTAAACACAAACGAAGAATACAGCAATATCTCTTTGACATTTATTAGTAGATACTATTTTGATAGTAGCCCACTTGATATAATCAAAAATATGGCTTGATTATGTTTCGCCCATTCTCAGAAATGTTAAAATTTACAAGAGGTTGCATGTAAAAATTTAATACCATTTAATTTGTGTATGTAAAATACTTGCTCTGACCATTATCATAAAATATCTACGATTTTCCATTAACTAATGCTCTAAGTTTACTACATCGTTTGAAAGTTTATTAATTGTACTAACAAATTGTAAAAAGACTTATAGGGTGATTCATTTAAAAATTTTGAGATATTGCTTGATTTGCGTTTTGTTTCACACTGTATTAAAAGAGCCACCGATGAAAAAAGTAATTAATACTGAGCACAGCCAATGATGTGTATATGACATTTGAACACAAAGACCTGTTGATTTATTTTAATTTACTGTTTTGCAGAGTGTTAAAGAGGAGGTCTTTTTTGCTAATAATTGGCCATATCTTTGTAAAACACCCTTATAATATATTAGAGTGCTATATTTTTGTAACGCTCTCGGTGAGATCTTTTCGATTCTTAAAAAAAATATAGTACGTTCCATTTAAAAAAATGTAAGTTTGTGTTGCTACGTGGTTTTGGAACACCTTGTAGAATCGAAAGTATTTTCAAAATGTGCCCTCAGTAACTGTATTAGCTCACACAAAACTATGAAGTTTTATCTCTCACCACAACAATGTAATCCTCCGAGGTCAGAAGGAAGATTGCCCCACCCTGTATATTTAAAAAAATAATACTATTATATACAGTTTGAGCATGTCATTATTTGTCCCAATATTGGGGTTCGCTGGAGAAAGATATATAATCTAGGCATAGGCATAGGCATAGACATATAATCTAGTGATAAAGACGAGGTTAATCACCATCAGGGAAAAACCTGGAGGGAGGATTCCATGCGACGGACCCGAAGACTACAGAAGCCTGACAAGGTACCTGAATGGAGAGAGAAAAGAATTGGAATGATACAGTTATACACCACGGAAAGAAAAAAGGAAAAATTGTCCTCAAATGACTGACAAGTCGAAGACGTCAACGAGCTGAAAGAAGGAATCGAAAATGAACTGAAGGAAGGGACCCAAATCGGAAAAATAAGTCAAATCTGCTCCAGATTTGGAGAAAAAAGGCCTCTGCCTACTAATATGATAAAGCTAACTAGACGTGAAAAAAAAAGTTAGGGAAAATCTAACTCATCAATAAGTGTGGATACAGAGGCGAACTGGCCTGAAGTTACCTATAGAGAATTATTTTATAAATTTCACTTACACCATTATGAGTTCTTGTTAACGTATTTACAGTCAGTTTTTATTTTTGGTGAATTAGTAGAATTACTAGGTTCGTTCAGGCAAATACACAGAATTGAGTAAACTGATTCCACTATAACTTTTTATTGATTTGTGTGTTTTTTGAGGTTCACAAATATTGTTTTCGCCTAGTTCATTGAGTTTGTCTAGGCATTCCCACACCATTTTGGAACTGATTACACAAGAGCTCAGTGCTTTAATGGCTGCTTGACTATACGACATTATGATAATCCTTTGTCTTCTGTATCCTTTATCAATATTGAACTGGGCGCACTCTTTTATGGCGTGGATTTCCGCTTGAAAGATACTTGGGGTTTTCCCAAGCTGTCAGAGTGTTTGGTTCCTGGCCCGAACACTCCTATCCCAGTTCCTTCTATTGCTTTTGAGCCATCCGTGTACCATTGAATGGCATTCTTTCCAAGTCTGGTAATGGTATTTGAATCCCATTCCTTCTTGTTGCTCATTTCCGTAACGAATTTCTTTGAAAAGTTATACTTTTTCATCATATCGTCTTGCGGCATGTCCGAGGATCTCTGATTTCTAAGAAGTGAGGAGGTGGTTTTTTAATGATTCCCTCTCTACTTAGTCTGTATCTTCTTCTTTCTGCAACGCTTTCCACCACCATCTGTAGAGGGGTGAGGTTGAGAATCACTTCCATGGCTGCTGTTGGGCATGTTCTCATTGCTCCTGTGAGTACATATACAGGCTAGTCTTTGAATTTTGGAAAAGTTTTCTCTCGTCGTCAATAGGCTAGTTCTACTACTCCACGCAATGGCTCCATAAGTGATGATTGGTCTCACTATGGCAGTGTACATCCAGATTAGGATTTTTGGGTTACAACCCCAGTCTCTTCCTGCCAGATCTCTGCACACCATTAGAGCCATTTTTGCCTTGTATGTAATCTCCTTTTCGTGTTTGTTCCACAGGAGTTGACTGCCTAGAGTTAAACCTAGAAACTTGACTTCTTGTCTCCATTCAATCTCGTTCCCATCAAGTTTTATGGTTTTGAGGATGAGTTTTCTTTTCTTAGTGAAGGCTATCAAGATGGTTTTAGTGGGGTTGATGCTAAGTTCCACTCGTCTACACCAGCTATTTGTATAGTTCAGACCCTTTTGTTCAATATTACAAAGGGTGTTTTCGAATTTCCCCCTGGCTGTTATGACAATATCTTCGGCATATCCTTGGCAGAATATTCCGAGATCCTTCAAACCACACAGGAGTTCACCAACCGTCAGACTCCACATTAATGGGGATTCTACTCCTCCCTGTGGGTATCCTCTGGTAGTGCAGATGGAGACAATGTCTTTGCTCGTCCTTGTCTCTGCTACTCTTGTGGTGAGCAGTTGCGACATTCATTTGGATGTTTTGCTGTCTACACCTCTTCTGTTTAATGCTCTTTTGACAGCCTCATGTAGAGTATTGCCAAAAGCTCATTCTGCAAAAATGCACATACTACAGTTTTTTGGTTGTCTAGAGCACCTTGGAGACACCTGGAGACACAAGAAACCACTGAAAAAGGTTGTGGCCTTTATTGAAGGGCTCGGCTTCATGGATGTCTAGGTAGCAGGAATGGCACAATGGGCCCGCCAGTGGCCTCAGTGCCGGAAACTTGGCTTGAGTTTGTCTAGGTCAAGGCTCGCCAGCACATTTAGTAGTAGTAGAAGTAGTAGTAGTAGTTCCAGGGCTCCTCCTATTTTTTATTATGTTTTTCTACTTACATTAAGAGTAAATTGAAAAGTTAATGGCGAACAAATATATCAACTTTTCTCCTCTTCCAGTGATTTGTAGGGGTCAAAACTCGACGATCGAGTGTCAGAGAACCTGAACATTCAAAAAATGGCTACCATAAAATATTTGATACAATTCACTACGTTTCATTACCGTGAAATCTTTATTTTGTTTAATTTATTCGATATATTAAACTTCCAGTCATCTAAACTTGGAAGTGAAATCTTGGAAACATATCCGTCTGCAATATCCAATAGAATTTTAAAGGAGACGTAAATATTTTTACTTTCACGTCGCCCTGGAACTGTCGTTCACTGCGGGAGATATTCTGTCGTATCTTGACATTTGACATAACCTTAGGGTTATTACAACTTAAAGCTGTTTTTCTCCACGGTAGAAGTTCAAGAAACTTAAATCCCGCCTGTCAGTTTGGTTTTCTTACTTTTCCCTTTTAAGAACTCCCAACACAAACATCTTTATTTCGCGGAATTTATATTAAACTGTTCAAAACATCGTCATTGACGAGTAGGTATAAATTTCACAAAATTGTTGTTGTTAGCTGTTCAAAATTACAGCAGAAAAATATAATTGAAAGGTGTGCTTTTATTCAACTTAATATTAAATTGAGGACTTTCATTGAAACGTAATGGCTTTCTAATGTACCGAAACCTTTTCGCTTTGTAACAATTGTTTGAAAAATCATTCTGAGTTATATGGAGAAATAATGACACATTCAAACTGTTTATAATGGTATTTTTTCTTGAATATATAACGGAAAATACCAACTAATGGAGTGTTAAACCGATATCCGGTTTTTGGTGTTTTATTAAAATATATTATTACTTCTTTGCAAAAATTAATTTAAAAAATTTTTGAACCCAATATTTCAGTGAATTTTTTGTGTCAATGTGACCTCCATTTGACTAGTCAGTTCCGGCATTTCCCTATATTGGAGAAAACCAAAACGTGAAATAACGACAGATTTCACTGTTGAGCCTATTCCCAATTGCGTTTACACGCGCTCAGGATAGGTGAACATTACCAGCAAGAGCTGAGCAAGTGTATAATTGAGCTGATAATAATAATAGAATCATAACGATCCTGACATACTCATTTGGAATTCTGAAGTGGACAGAAACAGAGCTGGAAGATATTCAAAAGCAACGCGTACCATGATGACCAAACCTAAATGTCACCACCCGACATCATCAGTTATTAGGACAACACTACCAAGAAAAGAGGGAGGGGGAGCTTTAAGGGACATAGTTAATTTACATCACAAACAAATATCTAAACTCCAAGAATTTTCCATTGGCAAGGCTCAAACATCTGAACGAATTCCCAAAACTCTACAGGATAGCATCACCAAACTAGGTCTCTAGATCCATCTGTAAAAGGCTGCAATGTTGAATACTTGTCACACTGACCGTGAATTTCTATGTGACTCCTGATCCTAATCCCATTTGCGTTTACACACGCTCGGGATAGGTGCACATTACCAGCAAGGGCTGAGCAAGTCTATACTTGAGATGATAATAATAATAAATTTATTCATCCCTTCAGATCATATTTTACATGATATAGCAAGTCATAGGAAAAACACATGAAAATTTTGTGGTCTTAGATGTGTGTACATCAGGCTCAAGAATCTCTACTGCACCATTCAACAATATTATGGGAAAGCTCACCACATTTGTCAGGAAGTTCGGAAAGCATCTGCTGCTAGTGTGGCGTCATCAGCGTATGATATGGTGTAATTGGCTTTTGTGTATAACCATTGTCTATGTATAACGGAAGGTCATTTACATATAAAATAAATATTAACGGACCCAAAATCGAGCCTTGTGGGACTTCATGATCAACATTACGTAGTTCAGATTTGTTATCATCAATAATCACCAGAATTTTTCTCATGTTGGAGAAATATGAGCCCAAATGGCATCAATAAGTTTATAATTGTTATAGTTTCGTGAAAACTCTAAAATATTCATTGTCTCTCGTTGATCCTGCTTGTGACTTGGGTAATATCCTTAATCTCCTAGTTTTCACATCAAAATCGATGAAAAAAGTTTCCATTCGAAATAATGAAGCTTACAAGTCAAATTTCATCTATAGAAAAAATATGCAAAAATACAAACAATTCTTCAAATAATAAACCCATAATAATTAAAACTCCACAGTTTTTCAGTGTGCTGTGACCGACTTTTTTTCTCCCAATACCCGTTAAGTCTAGTAAGTTTGCCTTAGTTCACCGTAATGTTTGTTGTGTATCAAAGGGCTTGAATACGAGTCTAGGGCGGGACATAGAAACCTCCTCGTCCATGTACCAGGCTTAGAACTTCTACTAATTGCTGTCCTTTGTGGCATCGGGCCACACTATTCACTCAAAAACGGAATTCATTTGGTATTTTTACCTCTGAAATGATCTATTAAAGTTTGAGTAGGCGCAAAGCAATCCAGACCGTATACCGGTTGTCCCAAAAAGAATATGGAAGGGAAGTTATTTTGTATGTATGTTTTGGTTAGATTATTACTATTTACCCAGTTGTATAGTCTAAGAGCTAATAGCATACTAACTCGGAAGTCTGACAGGGAGCTATAGGGGGCGATGCGTTTTAATTTACTATGATCGGCATCGATAATAATAATACTTTATCTAATTCCTCTATCAAATGTGACACTTTACATGTTTCATAACTTTCATATATCAGTTATGAAAAGTAGTTATGTAAAAACTTTACGTAACTGTTTAAGTTTCAACATAAAGATACTACATGAGTTTCAAAGAATAATTTATTAATTAGGTAGGTACTGTCAAAACTGACAATTATTTCATTATTTAAACTGACAATTCCCCCTAAATTTTTATTCAATAATATTTTAAGATTTATAAACATTGAAAACAACATTATTCAGGACACAGTTATTTAAAGTAAGTCAATTTTCTGGGTGAATACATCATAGTAACAATACTTCTAACACCATTTGAATCCACTTTAATATTATCATTGTTATTGAAGATTTTATTAAATATTATGAAAGCGCGGAAGTAGATAAAACGTTGTACGTAAACACGTTATGAAGAGAGCGACATAGTTCAACTCGAGTAGTTTGCAGAACTCGCTAGCGCTCGTTTTGGCAAATACTACGCTTGTTGAACAATATCGCACTTTTCATAACTAGTTACGTAAATATCTATTGTTGAATGAAAACATATTATGTGGATGTGAGAAAGAGGAAAAGTAAAAGAAAAATGAGGAGAAGAGAGACGAAATTGGGATTTGGAACGGTGATGAAATCTTCCTCTCTGTATAATAATCCATAAAGATTTGATTAGAATTATACATAACATATTTAATATCATTGAGAATAATTTTTCCTTTTTCCGAATTATGTAAGTAATAACTTTACAAATACAACAAAGCTACAATTTTCGCTTACGAGTTTGCGATAATATCGGCCTTAATTATTTTAGTGTTAGCCATTTTCAGCCCATCCCTTAATAATAGTTTGGTATACCGATACTTTGTCCAGCTTCCCCTATTTTTGGTGCGGATGGAGCGGCTTCTATTGCTGCTATTAATTGGTTTTCTCCATAGTCGGAAGCTCATGGAATACTAAATTTGGCATAGAATATGTTCGCTGCTGGAGATGGGAAATGTACTAAGTAGAAATGAGCTTCTACAGTGTGTTCGTTATTTTTAAACATGTAATTTCCCATTATTTTCGTTTAATGCTTCATTATTTTTGTTAATTGAATAGTTAAGAAGTTTCTTTGTCAGGAAATTTGTCTCTTGTCTTAGAATTTCAAGTGATTTATTTTTACAACAAATAGGCCGGAATAAAGAACATTGTAACAGTTATAACAGCAGATACGTCATTTTAATATAGCTTTGTTAACATTAAACATCCAATTTAATAACAGCAATTCGAAAGGATGATTCTATCTTACAGATATACCAACCATTTTTAACTTTGAAGTGTAATTCAATGTCCTTCGTGGCTTATAGCCAGGGAAGTAGTTGTTGCTTCTTAGTGAATGGTCTTTGTTCTTTGATTTCCAAAGACTCTGTTATAATAGTATTATACCATTACCTTTGACATCTATTTCAATTGTATATTTCCCACCCTTCTAATTAACAGCAACCTTAGTGTAAAATTGAATAGAAAAATTGAAGCGAGTTTTGAAAGACATTGCATTATTGAAACCCATACAAATATTTAATTATTTTATCCTAAAAAAAGGGAAATAACTTACATATTGATAACATTTATTTAAAAGAAAAGCTCCCAAGAAATTTCTCTCCCAACTTTCGACCTAATTATTCAAAATAACATAAAAATTATTCCAACCAGAAAAATTAAATATCTAGGGATAATTATTGATAGTAGTCTGAAATGGAATGCTCATATTGATTATTTATTGAAAAAACAGAATGTATTCTAGTGATCAATTATACAAAGAATCAGAAGTTTTTGATTGTCGTCAACTATTTTTCTTTCACATATGTAAATACCAATTTTCAAACCGTACATTACTTTCAACTGCAATCATTCATATATTACGAGACAGCAGAGTATCTATATTATACCTTTAATGTTAAAATCTATGGGTCAAATAGGATTTGCTTACCTTGGACCAAAAGTTTTGAATTTCTTTCTTCAACAACAAAGTTGCGAAATAAATGACAAAAATATCAAAAAAGAGCTCGGAAAGTTACTAACAAAATTATCAAGGCAAAAAATACAAAATTTACTAGGTTAATATATGATGTAAGGGTATTAGGTGAAGTTGATTCATATCTGTATAATTTTAATTATGTTTCCATAGAAAACAATAACTTTGTAATTATATATATTTTTTGTATCATTTTATTGTACTTACATACAGGTAATTTACCTCGTAAGTTATTCTTTTTTATTCACTAGGTACATCTATGCATCATTTTCTGACTCTATTTTATATCAAATGGTGAATAAAAATTATTATTATTATATTATTATTATTAAAAGGTAATAATACTGCTTCAAATTTAATCCTGATCGAATACGCACTCATGTGGGAGATGTAAATCTAATCTTGGTGAAATGGAGATCCTGATAGCTAGTTTAATGTATACATGTTCAACCTAAAAGCTTGATGGAACATCATGATTCGGCTACTAATTGTGCAGAGTATGTGAGATACTCAAATTCAAACGTTGTTCGTATAATATTAATGTCGCTTTCGCCCCATTATCACATGTTATAATTCTTTAATACCTATTTCATATCAGTACAAGATAAATAGCAATACAAAAACCGACTTCAACAAATGAAGAAAGCAGAATCAGATTATTTATACAGTGCTATTCAAAAGTACCCTCCCTCCCTCGTATCTTTTGAACGGCTACACTTACATTGATAAAATTTGGAAGGTGAAAATAAAGTGTTGTAAACTTCTCTATGAATGGTAACAGGTGACGTAATAGTAATAGATGACGTCACAGTTCCACTCTGGCCAATAATTTTAAATAGGACCTCATGGCAAGTGATATATCGTTTGGAAGGCATTTACATTGGCTACATAGCCATATTAATTTTGTTACAGTTTAAACTAATTTTGACGGATAAATTAAATAAATACCAAAATTATTAAAATTATTTTTTCAAATTTAATTAATCTAATATCAACAGTGGATTCTTATAGCTTGTGTTCGAAATGTGCTCCGTCTACTTCCTGACAGTAATACATTCTATTAGTAAACTCTTGTCGTACTCGTTCGAATGTGTCAGCTGAAATTGCATTGCATTCTTCAATAATTCTTTTTTTCAAAACGCCAATGCTATCTGGTGCCGTAGTATAAACCTTGGATTTCAAGTACCCCCATAGAAAAAAATCTAATGGTGTCAGATCTGGTGACCATTCTATAGGACCTTGCCGGCCGATCCATCTATCTCGATATTCTTCATCCAGGTAACGTCTTACTGCAACATAATAATGTGCAGAAGCACCATCTTGTTGAAATGTTATTTCCAGATAGCCGAATTCATCTGGATTATCTTCCAGAATTTCAAGAATTAACGGCTCAATTGCGTTTTGTAACATCTCCAGATACACTTCACCGCTTAAATTTGAATTTATGAAAACAGGACCAACTATGTGGTTTTCCAAAATACCTGCCCAAACATTGACTTTTTCTGGAAATTGGGTATGTTGTTCACAGAAGGTGTGAGGATTTGTGCCACTCCAATACCTTACATTTTGTGTATTCACATTTCCATTGAGGCAAAAAGTACTTTCGTCACTAAAACAAATTGTTTTTGTGTAATGTGGGTTTTGACTAATTTTATTTGTCATAATTCACAGAATTCGTGTCTTCTGTCGGGGTCGTCATCCGAAAGGTGGTGCACCATTTTTAACTTGTATGGATGAAATTTATTTTTAGCCAACACTCTCTGCACTGTACTTTTACTTACTTCACTGATAGACGCAACTTTAGTTGAAGAGGAAGTAGGGTATACTACCAGTCCAGCAACTATATCAATTTTTTTATCATCACTAAATGTTGGTCGACCAGATCGTTTGGCATCTTTAACACTACCTGTTACTTCAAACTTGTGAAGAAGCTCCCTCAAATAAGTTCTCGAGATAGGGCGATCTGGGTATCTCTCATTAAATAAACGTTACGCTTCATGGAGATTCTTTGTGGGCGTCCATTAATTACGTGAGGCGTTTTTGAGAATTTTTCGACCCCCTCTTCCCCCTTGGTGAGATATCGTGAGATTTTCCTCAACTACCTCCCCCCTTCCTTAATCTCACGCAAGATTCTTTAAAACCTTTATTTGGACTGTAAACGTGTTGGATTATTGAGAGAAAAAAACATGTTCTATTATCTACTTTTATTGAAAACTAGCTAAGAATAGTATTTGTGAATATTAACGTAATTGTTTTAAAACGCAACTTTACACCGTTTTCTGCGAGAAAAATAATTACGTGATATTTGCCAAGACTCCCCCTCCCCTTAAGTGAGATTTGGGAAAATTTAACTTGACCCCCTCCCCCCTAGAAGTACGTACCATTTTGCCTATGTAAACTAATAAACGTCTTGTTAAACAATGATAAAATTAAATATTCAAGCTATTTAGAAAAACTTTGCAAAGCAACAAATACTATTAAATTAAAAACGGAAATTTTTTGACAACTAACCAGAGGCGGACTGGAAAATCTTCAATATTTAAATGTGAAATAATAATTTTGGTATTTATTTAATTTATCCGTCAAAATTAGTTTAATTTAATATATAAATGTGAAATAATAATTTTGGTATTTATCCAATTTATCAGTCAAAATTAGTTTAAACCCAAACAAAATTAATATGGCTATGTAGCCAATGTCAATGCCTTTCAAACGAGATATCACTTGCCATAAGGTCCTAATTAAAATTATTGGCCAGAGTGGCACTGTGACGTCACCTATTACTATTACGTCACCTGTTACAATTCGTTGAGAAGTTTACAACACTTTATTTTCACCCTCTAAATTTTATCAATGTAAATGTAGCCGTTCAAAAGATACGAGGAGGGAAAGGGGACTTTTGAATAGCACTATATAACAATTGAATACTAATTTGCTTATCGTTTGTGTGGGCTTGGTTTCCCCCAATCTTTTGAGTGAATGTTCCATGTAAGTTTTTTTTATCTGGAATAATGTACATAGGTATATTTTACTTCCGCTACAAATACATAATAACACTATCGTAGAAAAGTGGAGAACGTTCCTCCAATCTCGTTTTCCTAGTGAAGCGAATAACTATTACAGTTTTGTCATTTGTTTTCTCTGGCTCAAACTGTGGACATCGTCCAACGTTTCTTAGGCGATATTATTATTATTGCCATATTGACAAGGTTGTCTACCCCTCTTTCTTCAAGAGCGAACGCATCATACATATACAATAATTAGCAAATAAAATTAACACTGCTGTAGATTACACAGTAAAATAGTATATTATATACCAAGGTGGTGAAGACTATATTATTATTGCCCGAGCACCAAAATCACTTCTTGGGGTGCGAGGCTTATAAATGTCTTCACCACCGTGGTGTATATACAATTTTTTCCACTACTAGCCAAATTTGAGACAAAAATTGAACATAATTGACATTATACACTATTTCAATGCTAAAATATTACTCACCAAAGAATCTTTGATGGGAAAACGATGCATATGAACTTCTTTATTGTTACTATTACAATTTAAACACACAGCAATTAAATACCATTACCCAGATAGCACACTACATCTTAAAGACGTCCAGTTTATGTCTTGCTTTGGTCCAAACGTCCTGGTACGTAAAACGGACGTTTTTAAGACGTCCTTCTTACGACAAGTTTAAAACGCCTTTGTAGGGATGTTTTAAAGACGTTTTAAATATGTTGGTAATGTGGACGTTCAACTCTTTTAACAATTTTTAATGGGGCAAGTCTCCAGCATCACTAAATTATTGAGCACTTGAAAGGTAGAGGGCGACACAGACATACACTTCCTATTCATGTCATTCTTTAACATGAGAATCATATGAATCAACATTTGGAACTAATCTAACAAAATGGACTCAGATCAGATAGTTGTTGAATATTATGGAGAAAAAAGAAAAGGCAGGATAACTGTATCTAGAAGTGCAAAGTAAAATTTTCCAATAAAACGCACTTCTAAATATAAACACTTTGAAGGTGGAAAGAATATTTCAATAATAGTTATTAAATCGTGTTATTAGCTAAATTAGTTAAAGAAAAGTGATAAATATAATATAATTTTGTGGAATTAGATAAAAGGGCATTATAACATTTATTTTCATCAAGTAAAAAGACGGTATATAAACACGTCCAAAACTGTGTGTCTTAAAGACGTACAAAAATGGATGTCCCAAAGACGCCTTGTTTTGTAACAATGTACGTCCTAAAGACGTCTTCAAATAGTTATTTGTATACTAAGGCCGCAAAATGCTTTTTCGCGTTACGAGATAGAGATTATCGCCGAGGCCGCTCCGGCCGAGGCAAGATAATCTCTAGGTCGCGAAAACATTTCGCTGCCATAGTATACACAATATTTTTCGTGCAACCGTGAAAATTACATAATTTCAATAAACATTATGTCTCTTTAGAAAAGACAGTTAGTTTTTGGTTCGAAATACATTGTTATTGTCATATTTCAGAAATGTCAAATGCTGTAGTGGCGTTCAGTTTGCCGGCAGTCACTATGGGAACGGCCGTAAAAATTTTTGTCGGCCGTCACTCTGGGTAACGGCCGCAAAATATCATTCTCTGGGTAACGGCCGCAAAATATCATTTTGCGGCCTCTGTTGCGGCTGCAAAATGCTTGTTTTGCGTCCGGTTACACGAAAACATATTTTGAATATTAGCGGACATCTTCGAAACGTCATGAACATCGTGAACAAACGTCTTTAAGATGTCTTTGAAACGTGTTTGTGCTATCTGGGTATTCCTATAGTTTATAATCACCAATATTAAGTGCAACAAATTAACGAAACTAATTATACGACACCACCATACAAAACGTGGGTTATGTTTTACTTTGAACACATGCGCAATTTAAGAAAAAACAAATTGCAGCGGTATCGCGCTCACAACACAACAACTTGAGTGTAAGCGTTCCATAAGCGTTCACCCCGTCGTCTGACTGACAGGTACACTGTCTGTTTTAGATTATGAACGCACTTCTTAAGTCATCAGTCATCTTTGGTTGAGCGCGAATGGCATTTTTACCAAAATACTTTTATCTTGATGGGTAATTTTAAGCGGCAAATATATTAAAGACAATCTCCTGGGTATACAAAATTATGTTGTACACGCTTTTGTTGAACTACTGAAATTTAACTTCTCAGTTGGCTAGAAGATGCAATAGTTGTCAACTTCGCAGCTAGTAGTGGGAAAACACATTTTTAATGTTCCCGACCTAACTTTTGACAAAACTGAAATTCAATTGTCACACCTGTGCCGCTATTCTTGAATTTGTGGGAATAGAAATTCAGAGGGGAAATGATCAAAAGTTGGCGTGGTTCCCTCAAATTTTAAAATGCCGTATTCTTGAAAAATTTTTATCGAAAAATGAGGTTAATTATCACTTCATAGGGGAATTTTATACTATTGGTCATGACTGAGAGAAAAAGCCGAAATTATGTGAAAATATTTAACTTAACCTCAAAACTTATCGTTGGCTTGTTTTTTGTCAATAAAAGGATATTTTATTATTGGTTTTTGTAGACTTTTTAACTGTTTTTCGGTGAATTAATGCATTATGGATGAATTCAACCAACTTTTGCATTTGCATATGATGCCATGATTGATTATTTTGAGGAGGCTAAGGAAGAAATGAATATTGTAAAAGATGTTTTTCCGCAGGCAATTCCGTTTCAACTTTCTACTAAAAAATGTATAACTACAAATGTTTAGATTAACAAAACCTCTTGTTGAGGATGGTATTGAAATGTATGGAGGCTTCGACAAAAACATCATCCTTGACCATACAAACTAAGGTAAATATGGTGAAATTTTGTTTTTGCTTTTGGTAGGATCACCTAAGTTGACACTATACTACAGACATAGGTCATACATAGCATATTATATATGTGTATACCACAGTTATATTTCGCGTGACCAAAAAATCCTAGAGTTTATTATGTAGAAACTAACTAATTTTTTAATGGACCCAAAACCAAAAACAGACCCAAAAATGCCGCGAAGAAACAAAGGTTAGGTTGAAGTTGAAAACATCTTATTAGGTTAAAATTCATGGCAAAAACAGCACAGTTCACTTATACTCTCAAAATTTTGTACGTTTTGATTGGTAGTACAATTTTGAGAACAGAGACAACACTGTTTCCTTTTTTCCTCACTCATTTCTATTCCCTGATTTCAAGAATACTGTTTTTTTGAAATCGACTGGAATTTTGTGGGAATAGAAATGTCAACATTTCCGCGGGGAGTAAAAATTTCAGGGAATTCCAAGAATAGCGAAACTGGGAGACAATAATGCTTCTTTTGTATTATATTATCCAATAATATATTGCAAGAAGCAAAGAAATCAAATACGGTGGGCTGTTTAACCTTTTAATAAGACACGATGCATTCAGAAAATTAGTTTCAACGTTAACAGATGATCTACAAAATAGAATGTCTGTGATGTATTTACCACAACTGCATTAAAGAAAATGAATCCATTGCATCTTGTATACATATTTTTCAGCGTTTTGTGCCGTTGGACTGCAAACGTCACAACCACATCGTGCATAAAAACAAAAAAAATTATTGCAAATGAGAAATACAATATCGTAGAAAAATTATACTGTACAGTTTGCGTGAAAAATCGCAATATCCTACTAACTTTCAAATATTATTGATATCGAAGTTTGAGATCATTTCGCAATCACCCACTAGCTCTAGTTACGTCACGTTCAACCGTTGAATACCTTGAAAATATTTAAATTGCACTATACAACTCCTTCCCTCCTTTAACTTTTTTTGGTTTCAATAAAAAGCACTTTTTAAAAAAATTTGACTGTTAATACATCACACAACCTTCAGTTCTTGGTCGATCTACATAAAATTCAAGTGAAGCGTGAATAAGCTATCGATTAAATGTGACATTTACCATACAATTCCGTTTTGATTTGAAAACTTTAAGAAATCGAAGGAACTCGTATTACGTGTAAGTCTTCGTTATAAATATGGCGAAATGCAAATTGCTTATTCCCAAACACAAATGAGATTTATTTTTCCAAACAGTCCTTTGTTACTCCGACTCCATGACATTGTTTATTTTTTTTATGTCCTCGATTGGTCATAAAATCATTTTTTTCTCCAAATGACATTAAAAGCGGCCTTTTAATGACACTTGGCAGACTTAGAAGTTGTACTTTTAATGTCTAGGCAGAAAAAGTCCACTTTTACTGCCGCAGAAAAAGTTCGTTTTTAGGCAATCAGCACATTTTCAGAGAAAGATCCTATATTTTTCTTCTGTCTATATTCCATGAATCTGCTGTATGTGAGTCCATATACAGTTCTTGATTTTTCCGGTAAAAAGTTAAATTCCACATCTCGCGCCTGGTCTCTTATCTCAGGTGGTGTTAATTGCATCAATTCATCCTCACTTTGCAGTAAATCCATTTCTAACATGACAACTTTTCAAAATTGACAATGACAAAGTAAACAGTAAACAAACATATTCAACAAACGTCATCAGCGGTAAACATAGTAACGCAGGGCCCAGTTATCTTTGATAAAATAATTTAGTTATTTGGATATTGATAATGAAACGCAATTTAAATATGAAAAAGTCGATTTTGCGTGGAATTGGAACAAATTTGAAGAAAAAATTTTATGTTTCACACGGCAGAAAAGCAGATTTAATGCCGGCTGGTTTCATAGCTTCGCTACGCTCGGCTATAAAACACCAGCCGCGGCATTAAATCTTGTTCTCAATCATTCTGGAAATGAGGGTCGAGTACTTAATACCTTTGTCCACGACCACCTAATAATAAGTCAATATTTTACCTCCTAACTAAAGGTATATGGTACCCATATATCAACTGTCGTGAATTATGGTTCATAATACACTGTAGTGTATTATGGTTCATAATTCCCGACTAGAGATGGGGGTACAATATGAAATAAACTATTAAATCTGTGTATTTTGTTCAGGAAATTTGTTTCTGACATATATCGTATCTATAAAATATTGTAATTTTTAGTACTTGATTGATACTTTTCATAACGATATTTTCTAATATTAAGTATTTCAAAACAATATATTTATAACGGTACGTTGTATAGATACTTTCTACAGTATCGCCCATCTCTATATATGTCAAATTATTTGAAGTAGCTGCCACAACATTTTGAGGTTAGTAATATGCCAAATCGCTACTGACTTTTATTTATTAATAAATAAATTAAGTGTCGTGGACAAAGTATAGTATTCTACTCGCAATTTATGGCCATAATTCACTTGGGTGACTTGCGCCCCTCGCCTGCGTCGCCTGCGTCACCCATCGTGAATTATGGATATCATAAATTGCTCGTTTAATAATATACTATTATGTACCAAGGCAGTAAAGTGATTCTTTATCGGACGAGTCTGAAATTATGAGACGAGCGATGCCAGGCGAATAACAGGCGAGTCCGATAAAGACACTTTACTGACGTGGTTAGGTTAGGTTAGGGTGCCTGTTAGGGTGCCTGCGGCTCGTGACGCAAACGTCACCCATCGTGAATTATGGCTATCATAAATTGCTCGTTTAATAATATACTATATTTTGAAAGTCTTTTCATGCTCAATACATTCTCCAGATTTGAAAACATGATGTTCAATAGTTTTAAAATAAAAACCCAATGGCTTAAAAGTTACAGGAAGCGGGGACTATGTCCTCACCGTATAATTTATCCAATTTGCGATGATAATTTCAATATATTTTCGAATTTGTTATAATATCATTACAAAAAAGATACTCTTTAGATACGTAAGTGGAAAATTGAAAAATTTGCTCGTCTTATAAGCTGGTGATTTTCCTGTTTCCTCGTTGAATTTCCTAGCGACAAATTTCTCATTTCTAAACGTCAAGTTTACTCTTTCGTTAAAAATTAGTCAGAGTGTAATTCGGTATGACAATTTATTAATTAAAACTAAAATAAACAGCTCTTTTAATAACAATTGTAATGAGCTCTTTTGTTCTTGTTCTATATTTTATATCAAAAAGCTTCTCTGAAATAATGATGAAGTCTATTTATATTCAATGAGTCTGTATAGCTTATTCTTCTTTTTTATATTCCGAATAACGAATTGTTCGGATTTCAAAAACTTACCAAACCATGACTAAGCTTGACAAACTTTATAGAGGGTGAGTCATGAGGAACTTTAGAGACTTTTATCATTATGTCAAGTATCAACTCCTCTTTTTCATTGATTCGCAGGGTAATTTGTGCAATTGGCTATATCGTCTTTCGCCTACCATACCGGAAAACCAATCATATGAATACCAAAAATAAGGCGGAAACTACCGTTTAGCAGCACAAGAGCGGAAAATTCGTATCTGTAGAGTAGGGAGGGTGAGTATAGGCTCACAGCACTTAGACCACATGTGACCCATTGTACATCCTCCCGAGGAGTTGTTCTCCCAGGTTATTCTCCATCCTGTCCGTCTCAGGAAGGTGGACAGGTCACTAGGAGACATCTCCTTTATATCGGCAGGTGTAGGACAAGAATCACCGAACACACACTCTCTTATTGACGATAACTCCGGACACTCGTATAAGACATGCCTGACAGTTTCATCTTCCTGTTCACACATCCTGCATAGAGGTGTGTCCACTAGACCCATAGTATGGAGGTGTTTCCTTTGTTGACAGTGGCCAGTCAGAAGTCCTACTGTTAAACATAGGTTTTTCCTGGTCATCGCCAAATATTTCTTCGGCGCCAGCTTCCTAGGGTCGCCCAGGGTGATCAATTTCTTGATATTTTGGCTGTCGCCAGCGTAATATCTATTAATGTTTGGCTACGGGGCCATCCAGCTCCTCGACAACACCAACCAGACAAGAAGACTCAAGAGGACAAAGCCCTTTGAGTTAGTTTAGTATATAAGTGTCAGTGTAAAGCAGAGTACAGTGCAGTGCTTACACACTAGTGTTAGTGTCGTCTATTTGTGATAGAGTCTGAGGAACTACTGTTGAGTAAGACCTTTAGTATTAGGATTGAAATTAGTAAAATAAGTTAGATTAAAATTGCTCATTGATCGTTACCGATCAGATTGTAATCTCAAAACAAATTAAAAAATTAAAAAATAAAAATAAATTATGGTAGAAGTGTGTGAAGTTCCTAATGACTCACCCTGTATGTGGCTCGATATTTTTTTATGAACTTTGCAGTAGCAGTTAGTAGTGTAAATAATTAACATTTTCAAAATAAAATATGGAAATATACTTTGAAACAAAAAAAAGATCGAACTTTGCGCATGCATGTTTCCGAAGTCCCCTCGCGACGCCGCTTTTAGCGTCGTTTCTCAAACCGTGGAATAGCACAGCGTCGTTATTCACTTGTTGTCCGACACCGCTCCAACCGCTGTTTCTAGCCAATCATGTATGCTTTGGTCTAACGGTTATACTGACTGTGTCGTCATTATGAAGTTTTCAAGCTTTTGCGCGGAATTTTCGAAACTCTTAATCTGAGGATGGTTTCGTCTAATTTTGCTAGAACTTTGGAAACTATGAAAATTGTGCGAGATGATGTAAGTAAGAATATTTCATATGATTTTACGAATATAATAACCCAACTAGCAATTCGACATCGTTAGCGAACTAATATATTTTATAATTGTTTTATTGACGCTACGTAAACAGTTTTATATTTTATGAAGTATCAATTCGTGATAAATTTGTTGCGCTTAACTGTTCCGTCAATAAAATTGTTTTAAAAATGTTTTTACAGCAAAATTATAAAATAATTATGGAGCTGTTTTATAAACGTTTATAAAATACTTTTAATAGAGCATATTAGATCTGAAAGATACTTTGCTCTAAAAGCAATTTATAATGGGTTTTTATTGGATTAATTTATTGCTATTGTTAATGTTATTAATAAAAGTGAATTGCTTTCTGCAGCAGATTGATATGAAAGCGAGTGATTATAAAATTGTTGTTTTATAGTTTCACAAAAAAAGTTAAGAAACCAATATGTTGCATAAGCAGGTCTTCTAACATTAAAATGTTAACACAACAATAATTATAAAACTGTTTCATTATAGCAACAAACAACGTCTATAGAGTACAGGCGATTTGTTTTATAATCTGCGCCAATTCCATGCTTATAAGAGCTATAAGAACATTGTAGAAGTGTATATAAAACAGTAGCAGTTTTATGAAATACGTTCTGTAAACGTTCTAAGAGCAATCATAAAACTTAAATTGTTAGTTGGGAATGGTTCGTAGCTATAATGGCTCAGTCAAAAAAAAATTGTGGGCAAATGGGAATTTATCTTCCAATAGCTTGTCAGGCAAATTATCATTTTTTCATGGTTTTATCTAGTTTGGTGAAGAATCTGAAAAATCCAAAAACAATAAATTTCACAAAGTATCGATAATAGATGACTTTGTTCGTGGACAAAATTAATAACAGAAAACAATTTGTATATATCATTTTTTATGTAACCTTGAAGATTCTGAGAAAAATCGAAAGAGCCGCGCTTTTTGTTCTAATTTTATTCTCGCGCAAAATTTTTTTCTATGAAAATTACTGGATGCCCAAATAAGCTGTATTTTTTTTCGAAAACAAAAAAATTTAATTTCCAAATTAATATTCACAAAAAATCGAAAAATTACCCATAACTTCAGCCTGAAAAATTAATGAAAAGTTCCCGATATTCGGAATTTAAAGAAGAGGGTTTTTTTCGTTGAAACGTCTACTTTCATATGGTGCCTGGATATACACTGTGTTATTTATAACATGAGACATAGGGAACCCTGTACAAAACTGTCAAACGCGCTGAAATTTTCTTCTATTTATTTTCAGTTCTTTTTTCACAATTTTCGAAATTAATATTTTTCGCTTTATTTTAAATTCAATGTTTTTAGATGAAAATTGTGAAAAAGAACTAAAAAGAAAAAGAAAAAAAAATTCACCGCATCATCGAATCGAACCGCCATACTTCAGGTTTAACTTTTTAATTTCCCGTGTCCCTAGCCTGCTGGCTATGTCCTAAGCACTTGTAAGTATTAGAAATTGGTATGAAGATGGAATTCGACCTTTTCAAACAAAACTATCCATTTTTTTTATTAAACCAGAACGAATTTAAGAGAATTAAAAGTGCATTAGAACTTATTTTTAACGACCTCTCCTAATCTGTTAATATTTTTTATGAACGCTATTTAGTAAAAAAGTTAGCTCGCGTTTGACAGTTTGGTACAGGAATCCCTATGTCGCATCTTATAAATAACACAGTGTATATAGGGTGATTCATTAAGAATGTCCAATCTCTGAATTGTAGATTCTAGACCTCAAAATATGATGATTCTGCTCAACATGCCTCATGCAAATATTGCTAGTTTCCGAGATACGGGGTGCTCAAAGTTTAAATTTAAATTTTGATTTTCGCAATAAGTTTTTATGTTTTCACAATTTCTCTTTGAAAATTGGCAATTTTACGTTTTTTGGCATGAGGAATCATAATTTGCACTCTAATTATTTAACATTGCTAATAGAGCATGCTAGTTACACTTGTTTGTGTTAATTAAATCAAAGTAAACTTTTTTTGTCCTAAGCTCACAACTAAAATAATGAAAAAATATTAAAAAGCGTTAAATTCTACAAAAAAAAGTTACTCTCCTTTGATTCGTGTAACTCAATCGGTTATCGAGTTATTTGCTTCTAAAAAGTTCAATACATTTTAATGTTTTCATAAAACATTTCATTATTCCTTAAATATGTAACAATAACAAATTTGTGAACAAAAATAGAAAACTTCAAAGCAAATGCTCAAAATGCCCACCATTTACTTCAATATACTTCCATAAAGATCTCTTAATATCAAATAATCCTTGTCTATTATTTTTAATTACATCCGCGGCTTCTTCCATTTTCCGTCGTAGTTGTGGAAGAGAAGTAATTTTTTCTTTGTAAACTAATGCCTTCATTTGCGACCAAATTGAAAAATCCAAAGGATTGAAATCAGGGCCTCTTGGTGGCCAAGCAAACTCACTTCCACCACCAATTCATCGATTCGGAAACTGTTTAATTATTGAAGAACTTGTAAAGAATAATGTGGTGGTGCTCCGTCGTGAAAAAACCACATATTTTGTCTTAAAGCGAGAGGTATATCCTCTAGTAAGTCGTGTAAATGTTCTTGAAGAAAATCTAAATAAAGAAGTCCATTTAAATTGGTTGGCAGTTTAAAACGACCTATCAAATTCCCAGATATTACACCACACCAAATGTTAACCTTAAACTCGTGGTGACAATGTGTTTCCCTCATAGCATGTGGATTTTCAGAATCCCACAAATGATTATTTTTATAATTAAATATTCCTCGTATGGTAAATGTTGCTTCATCAGTAAAAAGAATTGTATACAGAATTTTTGTATCAACATTTTGTTTATCTTGCAAAAAATGGGCAAATTGTAGAAGCTTAGGTAAATCTTGAGGTAATAAATTCTGAACAGGAGTGCAATTTTTTCCTCTTCAGTATTCTGAAAATAGATCATTGGCTTATACTTACCTGTTTGCAGACTTAATCGGCGAGTACTGATATCTGGATTCACAAATTAACACAAATTAAAATTTCATCTTCTTCATCGGCAGTGTTTTTTTTTGTAGCACCGTGCTCAGTTTTAGAGCGTAAACACCCCGTTTCACCTAAGCGGTTGCAAAGATTTCGGTACATTTTGTAATTGGGTTGCCTTCGATTTGGGTATAATTGTGAGAATATCTTCGAGCCGCAGCTGGACCACTATAATTTGACTGAGCAAACACACAAATCATATCGCGCATCTCATTATTGGAAAAATCTTTATGCCTAGGCATTATTCGATAAATATCTATTATAATTGTTAATTACTAAATTGTTAATAAATGGTATACTAATGTATCACTTATTCTTATTATTATCCACTTTTTGCTACTACACAAACTGTGACATCGGCCTACTTAAAAAAAACGAAAAATTAAACTCTACACAAACTGTCTAATAGCGACACAAGCCTACTTGAAAAGAAAACGAAAAATTAAACCACGGCTTAATTCACGAATGTGATTTTGATATTAAGAGATCTTTACGAAAGCGGATTATAAAGTGTATTGAAGTAAATGGTGGGCATCTTGAGCATTTGCTTTGAAGTTTTTTATTTTTGTTTACAAATTTTTTATTGTTACATATTTAAGGAATAATAAAATTTCTTATGAAAAAATTAAAATTTATTGAACTTTTTAGAAGCAAATAACACGATAACTGATTGAGTTACACGAATCAACACAGAGTAACTTTTTTTTGTAGAATTTAACGCTTTTTAATATTTTTTTATAAATTTAGTTGTAAGTTTAGCCCATAAAAGTTTACTTTGATTTAATTAACACAAACAAGTGTAACTAGCGCTCCTATTAGAAATGTTAAATTAAACTGCAAATTATGATTCCTCATGCCAAAAAACGTGAAATTGCCAATTTTAAAAGAGAAATTGTGAAAACATAAAAAATTATTGCCAAAAACAAAATTTAAATTTAAACTTTGAATACCCACATCTCGGAATCTAGCAATATTTGCATACGGCATGTTGAGCAGATTCATCATATTATGAGGTCTATAATCTACAGTTCAGAGATTGGACATTCTTAATGAATCACCCTGTATATGTTACAGACCGTTTGTGAAAAATAGACCATACATAAAAGGACTAGTCCGTATAGAAAAGGACTGAGGATATTAGTCCATAAGTGTAAAAAGCTTTCGGTCTAGTCTATTAATATACGGCCTAGCTGCACCTACGCCATATGTATGTAATATTTAAACACAATTTTTTTAAATTCTTTAATTATAGAAATGAGTTATACATAAAAATACGTACGTAGAGAATACAAATCAGGACATTAAATTTTTCTTATTTGTTTGTACAGCTCAAGCTAGTATGGCATTTAGAATTACATAATACATCACCTTGTCGACAAGCACATTTCTTTGATTGACATTTACCCTTACAATTACATTTTTTAAAACCTTGCCCATGTCCTGTCGATTGAGCAGTAGCCACCGATCTAAAAAGGATTTCTTTGTCTTTTGAAACTTCTTTTCAAAATGTTAGCAGGGCACGTACCAAATTCTGAACGGCTATAGTATTTTGAGATCACCCCTTGTTTTGTTCTCAAGCGGTAAAACCCATCTTCCGTGGCTTCCAATACTACAGCTTAAACTGACCTAGCATCTCCTCTGCCTCGATCGACGTCTGGAACGTGAATTCTTACAGTTAATCCGATTCTAGGTTTTGGATGGCTGCTATCTGATATTACTTTCATTCGTTTTGCCTGTAGCTCTCATCCATCCTGAGCAGCTTTTCTTGCCATTGCTATGTTTCTGTTTCTAGTGCAAAAACTGCAAATATTTTCCGAACATGTGTTTTCAACATCGAAACCTTCTTCATTCACGGGATTGAAACAATTACCGCATATCGGACATGAAATTTCTTGACCATTATCATGATTTTCCGCTAATGCTCCTTCCAGCTGCTCTTCTATGACAATTTCTATAGCCGATTGATGCGAGGTTATATTACTGACTATTGTTATCACATTAAAAAATACCTTTCTTTTTGAGATTCCATTCCAAAAATCTGTATCATACTACAATAAAAACACTCAAGGTCGATGAAATATCACAAATCGGGTTATTTTCAAATAAAATACTTTGTAAACAACAGCAAAAAAGCGGTAAACTGTCCACGTGCTTAGAAACACTACCATCGAGCATACGGCCTGGATCACAATAGTCCGTATATGAACGGTCTAGTCCGTACGTGAAATACCATATTTTTTACATACGGTCTGCCAAATTTAGACCGTATGTATACGACCTAGGCCATATACATACTGTCCCATTTTATATATGGTCTGTAACATATACATTGCTTTGCAAAAAAGTTAAAAATACGATATAATTCCGGATATATTATTTAAAACTATTTGAGTGCCAACAGCTTAAGAAGTATTGCGATTGAGACTTGGAAGATCTACCTATATATTATATAATAAATGAATGTTCTGTTCCAAACTCATATCAATAAATCTAGAGTTCATGACCTGTGGATGTGTGACATATTTTTTTTATTGTTAGAATTTTTATATAGTTTTGTAAAAAAGACTGTTAAGAAATTCCAAAAAATTAACGGTTTTGCAGTAGGTCAATAAAATGGTAATCAATTGCGTCAAGGGCTGTGCACCACCAACTTAAGACTTATATTTGTCGCGTTTTGGAAAATATACACACCTATAGAATTTTTTTATAATATTTGCTTCATTCATTCTTCAAGCGAATAAAGATATTTCACGGCCAAATGTTCGTACAGTATTTGATTTATATAAGTATGTCAAAATAATATCAATAATATCTCAATCTCACGGTAAGTTTTTTGACGATCTGCAGCATCCACGATTTCTGGCGACGATATTTCTATTCGAGCGAGCTACAACTACCATCAAATTTATCTCTATAGATTTTTTTATATATTTTCTATCACCAAATGCGAATTAGCTGATAATGTGAGAGTTTACGTCAAAAGTTATGAAAAATAGTGTCATTAAGGGCCGGTTTTACAAGAGATATTTATACTAGGTATAGTTATTCTGGGAATAAAGTTATACCAGAATTTATACCTAGTTTAAAACTAGTTGGTTTTACGATGCTTTTTTACACCGATATAGCAATTCTTGGAGTAAGAATTGCTATACCATTGCTATGCATTATTATACGCACCTCCCCAAGCTATTATTCCATAGCTACATATACTATGGAAAAAAGCATAATAAATTGATAGCAAAGATTTAGATTGTAATAATTTAGCTAGTTTTGTGAATATGAATGGTAAATACTTAGGGCCAACTGCACCGCTTCTTTTTCTAAGTGATACTTTCATAAGTAAAACTTTATTCATTAAGTAATTCAACTGCACCGTGCCTTATTTAGTAAAGTCGACTAAAGACAGAATGTGGAGAGGCGAAAAGGAATTTTGATTTTGGTAGAAATTGAGATGTGACATATGTGACCCTAAATTCTGATAATGAGAATGATAATTATATAAAAAATGTAAACAATATAAAATATAATCAAATAAATGAAGAGCTGCGTCTCCCAGTAATGTATGCCCAGTGTTCATGGATAAAACTATCGATCTTTTAATAGTGGTAATAGAAATCTGACTGTTTCTTTTCGTAATCGGAACTTTTAGAAAATTTTTATCTGGATGGGGCGTTATAAAAATCTTGCCTGGGAATTATATTCCTCGGAACACCAAATTCAATTAATTCCTTTCTGTAAAGGTCATCAAAAAGCTCTGTATCCATTATTTATTCCATTTTGTTTGATTTCATATAAAACTAACCTCTCTATATTTTGATAATTTGGTCTGCCAAGTTCCAAAACATAACCTCACTTTCACATAAGTAGGACTTAAGTAGAACCTACACTTCGACTTACGACGCGGTGCAGTCACACATCCCAACTAGCAAAATGGAATTCTAAGAGGACTGAATTGTTGTATAACAGTCGAATAGCAATATTTTAAGATCTTTTTGTTTTTATTAAGCCCTTTGTTGCGATAATTTTGTTTTTTAAAGAAAATTGTTGTATTAAATGATTCTATAGTGACTTTTACAATATATGCTATAACGCATTATACGATCATTTCTTTTAACATGATATAATACCTTAAAGCAAGTTTATACAATATCAAAAATATCATTTTATAAGACTTTTATACCTTTTGTATAAGAGTTCTATAATATACTATATAACTAAGAGCTACAACATTATAAAATAGTTACTTAAGCTTGTCTTATTGAAACTGTATAATGTTTGTATAATAAATATTGTATAGCATTCAATTGCGTTGCATTATAAAACACTTTTCAGTTGTATAGTGCCTAAATATTCTTCGTTATAAAACAGTTATCGTATACCGTTCCATTTTACAATAAAATATTGTTTAAGGCATTTCTTTGGGATAAAATTGTTGTATGCTTACGATTCGCTTTTGTTGTCAATAACGAGATCGGTAGATACCAGAACAGTTCGAAGAGCTTATTTTTTTTAAGATATACAGGAGTAATTAAAGAAATATATATTTAAATTAATAGGATTCTGTTAATAATTTCGAAAAATGTTCGGGATATGAATTTGAAGAGGTGAGTAAAAAATAAACTTGAATTTTTAAAATGAATCAATTTAGTTTTTATCCAGCATATTGGTAATTTTGTGATACTTATTGATAATCTATCAGATATTTATCACAAATTAAATTTAATATACTCATTAGCCACCAGAATAATAGGGCCACTAAATCTTAAATTTTGATCTTTAAATAACTCGTATTTTTTGGATTGACAAGTTTAAAACAGTAAAAAGAGAAGCATCTGCAGGATACCTTTATTAAAAATTTTCATAAATGTTGTAAAATACTAAGTTTGGAGTTTGGTTTATGTGTTAAATTTAATCTATTGTCTTTCAAATCTTCCAATATACATTTGAGAGTAAAATAATACATACGGACTCTGGTAGAGAGACTTGCATAATATTTGAAAGGAAATTGATTACATGGATGATGAAAAGAAAATTTAGTAAATTCGTTCAAAAGGAACTGACCAATCCCCCTTTGGTTAGCTATAGAATTGAATTTTTGTGTTTTCTTGCTTAATGTACTTGTTAATATCCTTATTATGAAAATAAATCCGTATTTTTTATTAGCCAATATTACAAAATATTTGGTGTTTGAGCTTTGCTATTGAAGAGAAAAATATTAATATGACTTTTTGCTCATTTTAACAATTAATTAATACATTTAAAAAATCTATACAACATAAATATAAAACATGAACAACCAATAAACACCGTTCTAAAATAACAGTGCTCGACGGGCGACGTCCCGTATAATATGCCAAATTAAATGCAAATGAGGACGTAGCGACGTACTGTACCATCCAAGTCACCAGACAGTCACCAGCGGCTGCTTTACGCGATAAATTCGAACGAGTGAAACATCTTATATTTTATTCTGTAATCTTTGGCTAGGACGCTGCCAAAGTAATTTAAGATTTTTTGAAAATTTTATTTGTAACCTTCTGACATTCTAACATCTTGCAAAAGAGTCCATTCTTAAAGCAAATTGTATTAGACAATATATTGCTGTAAAGACTCCCTACGACGTGCACAAAGCTCCGGCCGTCCTATTGCTTGGGCTGATTATGGAATTCAGTGCTGCTTGACTGAACAACATTTCAACAAATATATAGATTATTTAATTTATACTGAAAGTCTACAAATACTGTTCAAATAAAAGTTTCACTAACGAATTCATCGTAAACAGTTCCACATTAAATAAAGTATAACTTTCGATCCATTATATATCCAGGGATGATTAATAATTAGGTAAAGTTTCAAATATATCAGAACAAAACATCTCCAATTCCCACTGAGAATTCCTAATTATAAATTAACAGTAGTCAAATTAATGGAACTTTATAATTTAACTTTCCGTTCCCTTAGTGAAAAACTATCAATCAACTTCGAGATTGAACGAGGTGGTTAAAAATGGGCTAAAAGCGATTTCGAGTTTAGGATTCTCACTTCACATGTTCACGTATCGGCTCACTTACATTGACAAATTTACCTACGTGGATGTTATTTATTGCAGTCTATCAACCTCTATAGACATTTTCCAATAAAATATTGAAATTTATACATCACTATCAATAACAAAAAACACTTCCAATCAAGTTTTTTTTTTTTATAAAATGGTTGATAGATTCAAGCGATTTAAGGGATGATACTCCAATATTGATTGGTTGTGGAGATAAAACAGCTAGGCAGAATGAGGTTATTTAATAATAAATGTCCATCCAAAAGCCAATTACTCAATAAGCAAACTTGACGCAAAATTTGGAGAAACGGGTCATGTAAAGGACCTCCCTAAAGGTAGTGTAAAAGCAAGAACAAGAAACTAGGCCAGTTTAATACTATTATAACGCTTCACACAGAGTCTTTGAAAATAAAAAAACAAAGACAGTTCATTAAGAAGCAACAACTATTTCCCTGGCAGTATGCCACGAAGGACATTGAATTACACTTCTGCAATATGGAGCCAACCATTTTAGTTTGCAATTAGAAAGGACAATATCACTTATAGACCGTTTTCCTCATCATTATAAGGTAGATATCATCCGTTCAGAAGCTCTGAGAGTATAATTCTTGACTGGAGAAATCATTGATGGCGCCCAAATTTATTAATATCAGTAAAGAAAACGTTAAATATGCGATAATAGTGACATCCCTACATCTAATGATGATAACACGCTCCACTTAAATGACATGTTATTAAGGTAATATCAACAAGGTAGATAAAAAAGGAAGGATGTTAAGCGTAGTAGTGATTTAATCAAATTTCGACGGAAGTCGCCATATTGAGAAGCCACATTAGTAACATTAGTCATCAATTTTTGTGTCAAATTGAAAAGCCACGTTAAAAAAATAGTCTCAAATCGGAACAGGCCGTAAGAGATGAATTGTCAAAAAAGGTCTATCCAAAAATAAAAATGTTTTAAAAACATTTATAGACGATGGTAGTATATTCCAAATTCTGAAAACTCATGCAGCTGATAACAGTCCACTCGAAAATCATATTGTATTACTTATCAACTACTACTACTACTACAGAATGTGCAAGCGAGCCTTGACCTAGCCAAACTAAAGTCACGGTTCCGGCCACTGGCGGGCCCATTGTGCCATTCCTGCTACCTAGTCATCCATGAAGCCGAGCCCTTCAATAAAGGCCACAACCTTTTTCAGTTGATGCCTGCTAGTGTCTCCAGGAGCCATGACAGGGACTCCGAAGATTCGCCTGCGTAATACAGCCCAATGTGGACACTCTAAGAGAACATGGACTGACGTTTCATCAGTCATGCCGCAACCCCTACATAGGGAACTTTCCTCTACTCCTAGATTGTAGAGGTGCTTCCTCATACAGCAGTGCCCTGTTAGGAGTCCTGCTATCTTCCTCAACCTACTCCTTGGTAGTTCAATAGCTGCCCCAGCGTGTCCATCAGTCCATCCCTTCAGTAGAAGTTTGGATTGTCTAGGACCCTGCAGAGCATTCCAATGAGCGAGGTGCTGGTTCCTCAGCCACTTTCTCGTCTTCTTGCGTATTGTTTGTTTTGTTAGACCGAGGGTCTGGCCCGGGCCGCAAAAAGGAGCTGCCGCCCCTTTCGCAGCCAGTGTATCCACCATTTCGTTGCCTTCAAAACCAGAGTGGGCCGGAATCCATTCTAGCCGCACTGCGTTCTGACTTGCAGGATCAGCAAGTCGTTCTAGACATTCGTCAGCAAGTCCCGAGTTGATGGTATATCCACTCAGGGCTTTAATTGCTGCCTGACTGTCGGTGTATATGGTTATGCGTCGATCCACATAACCTCTGTCTAGGTTTATCTGCGCACATTTCGAAATAGCGTATATCTCGGCCTGATATGCAGATACACCAACACCCAATGGTATACAGATTTGTGTCCTTGGGTTCCTAGAGTAAATTCTAGCCCATGCTCTGTCACCAGAGCATGAGCCATCTGTGAACCAGACAGTCCCATGAGGCTGTGTATTCGTCTCTTTATCCCAGGATTCTCTGTCCCGGATCATAGCCCTGTATGGGGTTGCGAAGTAGTATTACTTGCGCAAGCATTCGTCAGTCGCTCGAGCCAGAACTGGAGTATATTCCAGGAGCCGGAGCTTCTTGACGTGTCTGCACTCTTCCCCTCTTCGCACGTATCCCAGACCCTTCATGCGCAGGAAGGCACTCCCCGCCTCAGCCTCGATCACATGGTGAAAAGAGAGGCCGAAGATCACTCTATAAAACCATATGATCGTTTTGGGGGTCAGTCCCCACCTCGGTCCAATGGCTCTCCTACAGGCCCAATACGTGTTTGTCACCTTGCTTAGGCGACTATAAAGATGAGCCTTCCATGTCAGTGATTTATCAAGGATCACTCCTAGATACTTCACCTGTTGAACCACCGGTAGTGGTACTCCACCAAGATGTAGACCCTCAGGTTTTATACCTCTCTTCTTGGTGAAAGCAACTATCTCAGCCTTGGTAGGATTTACTGCAAGTCCGTGTTCGTTACACCACCCATGTTCCCTATTCAGAGCCCTTTGCATGAGGTCCCTGAGAACGGTAATGTGCCTTCCAACAACAAGGACGACGATGTCATCGGCATACCCAATCGTTAGAAAGCCTTCATCGTTTAAAAGGGTTTACTTATTTATCAAAGCAATAATAGACAATTGGAAAATTTAATGTACGCCTCTGGTTTGCTTACGCTTCAACGGAAGTCGGCCATATTCAGAAGCCACTTTGGTCGATGATTCTTTATACTGTTATGTTCTCTCCTCTTTTCTTTTACCTCGTTGGGTAATATCCATACCAGTTAGACAGTTACCGTTAGACAGTAATCTTGGTTATCAAACAGTTATTAGAACCCTAAAAGGGAAGAGCTTGCTTGCATCTCTTTAAAGTTAATTATTCAGTGCAAGACCTAAAGGAAAAAATGTTGATAGACGAGTGAAATTCTAATGGACAAATATAACAGTAACCCAATGTTTTTGGGAAAAGGTTTTTTTTCTGATGAAGCTAAATTTTTCCTAAATGGTCGTGTGAATCATGATACTGGATGCAAGTGGACCCTACTCAAAACACAGAGAAATGAATGTAAAGGATCATTTTCCTACTGAACGGATGGTTTGTCAAGAGATTAGATGTGAGCGCAGCTTTCTTCACTTTTACAAACGTTAAAATCTGATTTATATAGCGAGTGTAATATTATCGTAACCCCCTATATGTCATTTGAAAATCCCATAATGCTGTCATTTATTATATCCCATGTATGTAAATATCCAATCAAGCTTCCCATTTGATATAACATATGATGTTAAAGTAAAAAGTTATTCGCACTGTCTAGTTTTGGAATGGAAGCACTTTTTATTCTAACCACATCCGTTTTTCTTTCCAAACTAAAACTCTATGGTACATTATTATCTAAAACCTTTTTTTATTCAATTTTAGTATTGTGACTTCTTTAAGGGTTCTACTTTTTTGTTGGAAAAGCGTATTAGTCCTAATGATATATTTACCTAACAAAGGTTTTTATATTCTTCAAACAGATTGATGAGAAAGTTAATTTATTCATGAAATCTTGTGGTTACTTTGGGGAAGTATTAAGCGAGTTGTTGTCCCTACTGGTTTTACTTTCTTGTCATTAGCGGGAATCGGATTCAGTCATCTTTCATTAAGTTTTTGTTATGTTTATGTTTGTTGTTATGTTTTTTCTAACTTGCTCGAAAATAAATGCGGTACTGAAGGTGTATTTTGAAGTTGTGTGGTCAATTAAAAGTTGATTATTCAAATTATTCACACTTTTAACAGCTAACTGATTTTTTCATGATGTTTTTATAAACTTTTAACGCAATTAGCTCTTAATTCTACTCCATTCATTTTGGAGACAGTCAAGATTTAAGTCAACAACCAGTTGATAAAGAATTTAGATTTAAATATTCATTTAACAGTTCCAAGATCTAGCTCAAATGCAACCAAACTTTTTTATGTTGTCAACCACTGAGCATGAATCGTTTGTTGGCTTATTCCTCACAAATGCTTCAAGGGATTCTCACTTTGAAATTTACTTCAGGCGCTTTGGCATACTAGTTTGATCAAACTATAAAATGACTTCATCTATTTGATGGTGAAATTGTATACTGACACACGGTCAAATTAGTAACAAACTAGCTTTATTTTGGGAGCTACTAAATGTGAAATTGGATCAAACTAAGTGGTCAAACTACAACAAACTAGTTTGATAGATTTAGTAGCACTTCTATTCGTATCAAACCAGGTTGTTAGTTGGCCAGTTAACCTCAAATATGGAATACGCATTAGAGGATTATCACATAGAATACAATACTACTTTTTACAAATTTTATACATATAATCTACACAATTACGATGTCTTTAAGACGTATTTGAGATGTGAGCATCAGATATCTTTAAAATGTCTTAAGAAAGTCATCTTCAAGACGTCTTATTCAGGAACTAAGACCACAAAGGGGGATTGTGACTGTCAAAGTAATGAAAATAGAGTCGGCCATCAAATTTGCAATAAAAGTTTGATAAAACTCAGTTTGCTGCTAATTTGACCGTCTGACACAGCGCTAAAATAGTCTTAAAATATAATGAATGATGAAATTGCAAATTCATTTGGCGCTATTTATATCATATTTACTGAAGGAATTCCAAGTAATCTTTCAAAAGATTAAATATCAGTTCACCTTTGGTGCCGGTTGTCAAAGGTTTTTGACTAATAATAAAACATATGGTTGCAGCTAATACTTACACAAGAAACTTTCAGTACATAACTTATTTCATCAATACGTTCAATCTTAAATCAAATCCAGGTGTGGAACAGTTTTGTAATCTCTTCAACTGTTTGTAATAGTTATTTACGTAACTAGTTATGAAAAGAGCGATATTGTTCCACAAGCGTAATATTTGCCAAAACCAGCGCTAGCGAGTTCTGCAAATTACGCGAGTTGAACAATGTCGCTCTCTTCATAACGTATTTACGTACAACGTTTTATCTAATTCCGCGCTTTTATAATATTTAATAAAATCTTCAATTACAATGGTAATATTAAAGTGTTATTCAAATGGTGTTAGAAGTATTGTTACTATGAATTATTCACCCAGAAAATTAACTTATTTTAAACAACTGTGTCCTTAATAATGTTTTTTTCAATGTTTATAAATCTTAAAATACTATTGAATTAAAATAATGGGGTAATTGTCAGTTTGAATAATGAAATAATTGTCAGTTTTGACAGTACCTACCTAATTAATGGATTATTCTTTGAAACTCATGTAGTATCTCTACGTTGAAACTTAAACAGTTGCGTAAAGTTTTTACATAACTACTTTTCAAAACTGATATATGAAGGTTATGAAAAATGTAACGTTACCTAACGTCAAGGAGTGACTTAAACTGTCACATTTGATAGCGGAATTAGATAATCGTAATCGTAATGATGAAGTGAACATTTTGTATATCGTGGTTTTCTTCTGAACTTTATCTACGAGTGTTTGAAACTATTTATTTATGCTACATCACACGATCCTCCAGTTTACCAGAAATTTTGTTTAAAAGGCACTTCAAATAATCCTTATAATTACTATCTTCCATCATATCTCTTTCTAATACGCTAATTGAATTCATTTTTCTCTTCCAATGTATATGGATGGATTTTATTGAAGTTAAATCTACATCGATGGTATTGCCTCATTTCCAATTCGAATTATTTTTAAAAATCTGAGATTCTAAAATGAAATTTATCGAACCAAAGCTTACATCTCGTCTTTTCTCAATTTCGTACCCTATTTGTGATTATCTTTAATTCACGTTCTTTCTCACCTTTTCCTACATTTTCAATAGATATTACATATGTACCAGAGACGGCTCGTATAAGATCAATTTTGAATCGAAAAAATAGTCAATAAAAAGCAAAATTCCATTAAAAACATGAGCTCTGATCAATAGGTGATATTAGATATTGCATTAGTACAACATATGCCTGAACCTCTTCTCCTGAATTCATCAGCTTGTTCATTTCCAGAAATATCGTTCTGTCCCACACCTACTATAATCTAATGTGGTCTACCAGTCCATTTAGTTTTTTCTGGCATTCTTCTACCAGTCTGGACCTATTTAAAGCGACAAGGGCTGTCTGGCTGTCAGTTAATATGATTTTTCTATGTGTGTCAGTTCTATGTTAATTGATTGTTCCATATCCACTTTCCTATGACCCTCAAAACATCTCTGTATCTGTAAGATTTTAAAGGGTGGGTGACCCCTTAGCACTTAGGCCACAATTGGCCCATTGTGCATCCTTCTGAGGTTCAGACTTCCTGCTAGCTCGTCATCTAGCCTACTTGTTTGAAGTAGGCGATAACGTCGCCGGAAGTAAACTCCTTCATGCTGGCTTGTGTTAGCCTGTACTCGCCGAATACAGAAAACATTTTTCGTCATTTACCAAATATTTTTCTTTCATTTACTCACTTTAGTTTGAAATAATGTATTTTATATTTCTTAGTACCTACTTGTAATTCTATATTAGAAACCAATTTTACGACCCATGAATTTGAAATCAAAACTGTTTCTCAAAACAACCAGACCAAACCTGTACTCACCGCTTCATATTAGGCAAATAAGGATACGTCCTTATTATGGCGATCTCTCGATGAATACCCTTCTAATGCGAATGCTGATTTAAATGAATTCCAGTCACGTTCGAAAATTGAAAATAATTTCATAAGACCTCTTGATTTTTAAGATTCTACTACATCGTTTCACGTAAACACCTTATTACAAATTGGATGTAAGATTTCGTAAAGGACCCCGCGCTTTTCTTATGACAAAGTGGCGTTCCGTCAAATGTTATAAATTTTGGATATGATGTTGTACTCGACTTTTTGACCAAATGTATCCATGGGACCAATTCAATCCTATGACTAGTTTCCGATATACAGGGTATTAAAGTTGAAAAATCTTTGTTTTTCGTAACCACGTATAGTATGTACAAAAAGTACGAGGAGTAAAAAAACCCTAATTAAGTATGCAAAACCTTTACAGGGAGCACCATGAAATTTTTGATAAATCTCTTACTTTAAATTACATTTCTTCCGTAAATCTAAAAACCAGGTAGATCGACCCCGTATTTGTTTCAGTTGTAGCAAAGTTTAGGGTTTCTTCATTGTTAAAGGATTAGCAGATAAGCAATAACGCAATGCAGTGGTGTGTATTTTGGGAAAAAAATACGTTTTAAATTATAATATAATAAAAAATGATAAGAAATAATTATTGGAATACATTTATTACTTACATTTTATTCTATATCCGACTCGGAAGAGGAAGAATCGTTGTTGACATTAATAATAATAGGGTCGATTAAATCATCACAAATATTGTCAATTTTCCACATATTTGCCTCTACTTTGATAACATGCTCGATACAGTTTGTCCAATTTTCCTTACTAACATGACTTACAGCACTCTCAAACAATTTCACAACATCGTTTATTTTAAAAGTAGTATTTTTTTTCCAACTTCCCCCTTTACCTGAGCCCATATTGATTCTATGGGATTAAGTTCACAATGATAAGGGGGAAGTCGAAGAACTGATATACCACGAGAAGAAGCCATTTCTTCTACAATGTAGGTTTTGTATTTATTCTTGTTCATTTTTGCAATTCTGTAAAGTTCTTTCCTTAGTGGATCTTTTGGAAACTTAATATTTTTCGAAATAAGCCACTCCAAAAGCTCTGCTTTACGCCAACGACTTGTGGGCAATGCTTCTCGTAACCGTGAATGGTAACTTGCGTTGTCCATAACAATAACAGCCCCTCTCAATAATCGAATAATCTGTAAATAGGTGTAATCGTATTAAGCCGATTACAGTAGACCACTTGCCATTTAAAATTTCTTAGAAAAATTCCCCAAACACTACATATAGGAGTAATACAAATAAAAAATACTTACTAAAATTTATGTACCTCTATCACTTTTTTTTATTAAAATTAGTACATCCCGTTACCTCTGACCTAAATCGTATATTCTTTAGCATAGCTGCAACTCATTCGTTCAATACAAAAGGTACCTTACGGTATACCCTCTTAAAATATATTTTGGTACGTCTATGAAATCTACTTAAATGAATGATTTATTACTCCTTGTCCTTTCTATATGGACTTTAATTTTATTATTAACAAATAAATATGCATTTTTAATTGAAAGTACCATTGATATGTTCTAATTTATCGTAAACTTACACATAAATATTTCAAAATGTCAACATATACAGGGTGGGACTCAATTATACAGAGACGAATTTTTGGAATTCTAAGAAATTCGTATATTGAATGAAAACAAGGTCAAAATAAAAAGTTACTTGGCTTGAAAGGCTTGAAATTAGTTTTTTTCTATATAAAATAAAAATTAGGTTGCATTAAGAATCACCCTGTATGGAATACCTCTAGAACTAGTATATTTGATGCCAGAACATTGAATATGAAGTAACTTTTTATTTTGACCTTGTTTTCATTCAATATACCTAAGAATTTCTTAGAATTCCAAAAATTCGTCCCTGTATAATTGAGTCCCACCCTGTATATGTTGACATTTTGAACTATTTATGTGATAGTTTACGATAAACTAGAACATCAATAATACTTTCAATTAAAAATGCATATTTATTTGTTAATAATAAAATTACGTGTTCACGAAAAACAAGGAGTTTTCAACTTTAATACCCTGTATATCGGAAACTAGTCATAGGATTGAATTGGTCCCATGGACACTTTTGGTCAAGGAGTCGAGTACAACATCATATCCAAAATTTAGCGCGGGGTCCTTTCACGTACTTTGTCATGCACAGATCAATTTAGATTTTATTTAGTTTTTGTCGCTTGCCTCCAACCACTTTATTTTTTTTTTGCGTAGAAACTGAGGGGTTGTTGTTAAATCCATAAAATGAATATTTAGTTTGACCCATATTTTAATAATTTAAAAACGATTGTGAAGAGAATTGCGAAGAACTTGAAGAAATATACGACTATGCTAATAATTCATTTTATTGTGCGTTTGAGGGTGAAAGTAGCGAAGTATCCCCAATTTTATCAAATATTGACGTAGTTCTTGATAGAAACTTTGCTTCTTTCCCGTCTGTTAACCTTGTATAACCTTAACCTACCATCTATAAATGAATGTCGGAAAAGACTGAATAAAATGCCAATGAAACGTTTTCAATTTCTGTCATGGATGTAGGGCATGTGAATGTAATTCCATTCACGTAGGAAAATAGAAAATAATTTACTTTTTCTTCTGTTGATTGTATACATTATTAAATATAATGGTGGTAATTTCTGCTCCACGTGATATAACAAGACTTTTATTCTCATTATAGTAAATGTTTGATTTTTTGGATAAACTAAAGTTTTTAACGACCATATTAAGTGGATAATTGATTAAATTCACCATGCTCCTAAGGTATAGATGTGAAGAGCGTAGCTTTATTTAAATTATATATTTATCTTTACTTTTATGTATATATGTTACGGTAAAAGTAAATATTGCGGAAAATGTAAGTACTGATTTTTCGGTAAATGTGCACATTTCATTTGCCTCCTCGTTTGGGTAATGTGCATTCAACTAACATTTACAATTTCAAAGAAGGAAAATGTACATTGAATTCACAATAACAATGTCGTTTTGGTAAATGTGAGAAAAAGGGGAAGGAAATATAATCATTACATTTTCCCTTCCCCTTAAAAGATATCCAATACTTTGTAATGAACATTAATATATACAAGAAGGGGAAGGGAATATAATCATTGAATTCACCATATCCCCTTCTTGATTCAATTGATATGCGCGTTACAAAGTATTGAATGCTTTCACCCTTCCCATTTTTGAAAAATGTCCAATACTTTGTAACACGCATATCAAGTGATTCAAAAAACGAAACGGCTAATCCAATGATATATTCCCTTCCCCTTCTTGTATAACCTAGTGTGCATTACAATGCATTCATCACTAAAGTAGTGCGATCAACATTTCTTGTTTTCGAAATCAAACTTAAAAAACAATAAGAGAAAGAAATATATTTAATATAAATATTTTTTTACTGCAACAACATTTTTACTTTATGTGTATTCCAACTTTTTTTGAAACATGAAGGTAAGAGTATACATTTACCATAACGTGAAGGCAAGAGTACACATTTGCCGGGGAATGTACATATACATTATATTCAGTTCACATATACCTAACTTTTTGGGAAATGTACAGATTTTACGGTAAAAGTGTACATTTCCCAAGAGTGTACATTCACCGTAACATATATACATTATACAGATCTGGCCAATAGTGATGAGCGATATTTCACCGACTGTTACTTTTTCACTGAGACAAATGAATCACAGTCAGTCACAGCTCATATTAGCAAATCTATGATCACGACAATGAATTGAATGAATGAATCGAAATTGATCATAATATATAAACTCTTTGACTTTCGTTAATTACATTGAGATTATATAAAAAAAACGATATTATAGTAATGTTTTTCGGTGACATAAATATTGATACCGCCAAAATAAAAGACATAACATGTAGGAAATTTTCCTATTAGTAATTTGTAGAAAAACATATTTAGAAGAATGGACAACTAGAAAAAATGGTATAGGAATTTGAGAAAATTTTATTAGTTTAGTAGGAAAATTTGAGAATACAATAGAATATTATGTACTTGTACATTTTTCATGTCATATACTCAAAACAGACTATCAAATGTTGTGATCATGTGTCGTTTTAAAATAACTGATAATAAAAAATGACGATATAATCTCACAACGTGCTTGAAAAATTACGATATCGCTCATCACTACTGACCATTGTTTTTACTGACTTTAAAACTTGAAATGCATGTGTATCGTTGTTTGTAGAGTTGCCCCTAAACGAAATGAGTGATTTTCTGCTGATAGATGCATATATTTTTAATTTTTTTTTCTTATTATGATAGAAACCAACTAGACATTTAGTTCATTTTCTGACAATTCCCAAACTGCTTTATAAGCTGTAAAGAAACCATTGTGGAAACATGACAAGCGTGAAACTGAGTATATTGATATTTGCTCCTTCATTCAATTCTTTTTTTTGTGTTTTGGAAGCCGTTCTGATGCTGAGAGCACTGCAGCCTATTGGCTTATTGTACTCTACTCCCACATTTAGTCCACCCATCCTGTTATCCCCGTACCTTCGAGTAGACGATATAGGTTCATTGGATGTGTGCCATATACTTCAGGTGGTACATTGGCTTCTCCGAAGATTGTTTGTCTCCTCGAGTCCAGTGCCTTACAGTCAGATAAGATATGGGTTACGGTCTCGGTCTCCATGCCACAGAGTCTGCAGCTGAGGTCCCCGTTATATAACCCTATTTTATGCAGATGATCTGTAATAATTCTTAGCTAGCTTTAACCTTGCTTTAGTAGAAAATTTTTTGGCAAAGTTCAAAAACGCGAAGCTTAAAGCTGCCGACATTTTTTATGAATAATTTTTTTTATTTTCCATGTGAACAGACCTGATGAGCTTTATCACACTAATCAATCACCCTGTATGGTGATTCGGTATATCAACTTTGCCTATTGATAACGGTTATTTGCAAAACAGTTACCAAACACAAATATAAAATATACAAATAAACAACATAATCCCACAATAGTCCTAATACATTCCGTTGGAAAAATAAAATAGCAAAATAATATAAGCATCAATATTTAGCTACTGGAACAAATAAATACATTGATGAGATAAAAACAAAGGTATAGCATAAATATTGTGGATACATTTGAGCGCACAAAATTATTTGGCAATTGAAAGATATTATTTCATTTCTATCCGAAATTCATTATGAATAAATAACTTTTCAGAAGGAATAAATCGACTAAAATATGTTGTAGATAAAAATAACCATAAAAAGCACAATACCATGTAAGTTATACACCATAGAAAGTGCGCCCAGTTCAATATTAATAAAGGATACTGAAGACAAAGGATAAGGTTGCATAGTCAAGCAGCCATCAAAGCACTGAGCTCTTATGTAATCAGTTCCAAAATGGTGTGGGAATGCCTAGACAAGCTCAATGAACTAGGCGACAACAATATAGTCACCTTACTATGGATTCCAGGACACACTGGAATAAAAGGAAATGAAATAGCAGATGAACTAGCTAAGAGGGGGACTGAAACACCTTTCTGGGAGCCTGAACCCTTTTGCGGAATCAGCCCCAATGTAATATTGGAAGAAATAAGTAAAGCCGAGAAAAAGAGAAGATCTGACCATTGGAAAGAACTAGTAGGGCTTATACAATCAAAGACTCTTCTGGGTGACTACAACCTGTTGAGATCAAATGAATGCATAAGTCAAAGTAAAACTGCGCTAAGAGTTTTAACTGAAAAAGCTTGAAAAAGCTCAAAATAGTGGAAAAAGAAGAATGCAGATTTTGTTGCATGGAAGAAGAAACCTCCATCCACATACTTTCAACATGCACAGCACTTCAGAATGCTAGAGCACAGCACCTGGGATATTATTGGATAGAAGAGGAAAATTTACCTAAGTTGAAGCCTGCAGTCATCCTAAAACTCCTCTGGTAAATAGGACTGAAGGAGCTACTACTTTCTGAGACCCTCCTCAGAAACTAAGTAGAGGTAAGGAGGCACAATAGATCTTTTAGGTCAAAACAAAAGCCCGACAACGATGGATAGGATCAGGGACTGAGCAAGATTATAAAATTTACAAAAAATTAAGGAATGAGGCAGCAAAGATAATAAAATGGAGAAAAAATCAATGGATAATGCAAAAAATTGAAGAAATTGAGCTAAATAACAAAGACTATTTATAAATATAAAAAGTAGGAGGAAAACAGCCAATGTAGCAAAAATAGAACTGGAAAAATGGGAGAGTCATTTTAAAAAATAACTGACTGCCGAGCACCAGACTATTTGCATCGAAAATAGAGAAGACATGGAGCTGGAGGAGGAAGATTTAGATGAAGAGCCACGATATGAGGAATTCAACGAAGCAATAGAAAAGTTAAAAGATAATAAAGCGGCTGGAGTTGATGAAATTAATGGGGAATTAATTAAAAAAGGAGGAACCATGCTCAAAGAAATTTTATTCAAATTAGTGAATGAAATATGGAAAAAAGAGAAGATGCCAGCAGAATGGAAAACAGGAGTAATTACCGATCCATAAGAAAGGGGACACGCTGGAAGGAAAAATAGGTGATTATCAATATGGATTCAGGAAAGGAAAGTTATGAATTTAACATTTATCAGAATATACTATTTATAGATTTTAAACAGGCTTTCGATAGTATTAACAGAGAGACTCTTGAAGAAGATTTGAAAAGCATTGGGGTATCGAGTAAAATGACTAATATATTATATGACTATGGAACGATCGACAGCAAGAGTGAGGTCAGAAAAAGGGCAAACAAAAGAATTTGAATTCAATAGCGGTGTGAGGCAAGGAGATACAATGTCTACAACGCTTTTTAATATTGCATTGGATGGTGTCATTGAAGCTGTTGGTTTAAGAGGTACCATAATATCAAAGTTGACACAAATCTTAGCGTATGCAGATGACATAGCTATAATATCAAGAAATCTGAAAGAACTTAAAGAAATCTTTATAAAATTGATGATAGAAGCTGAAAAGAGAGGACTGAAGGTAAATCAAGAAAAAACTAAAGCAATGTTCATATCCAGAAATAGATTTCAACAGCAGTCAATCAAGATAAGAGAATACGAATACGAAGTAGTGACCAGTTTCAAGTATTTAGGACTCTACTTAAAAGGAGATAACGATAGAACATCAGAAATAGATCAGCGGATACAAGCTGGACATAAAGCTTTCTTCAAATACAGACGATACCTTCAAAATAAGAAAATTAGTGAAAGCACAAAAATTAAAATATACAAGGTAGCGATCCGACCAGTGGTGACCTATGGTGCTGAAATTGCGAATCTGACAAAAAAATAAATTAAGGATATTCGAGAGAAAAATTATGAGGAAAATCTTCGGACTAGTTGAAACGGAAGAAGGAGAATGCAGAAGACTGATGAATTATGAAATTGTACAAAAAAATAATGGGGAAGACATTGTAAAATATATAAAAGCACGCAGACTGGGATGGTACGAACACATTTATAGAAAAAGTGGATATGAAACACTGAGAAAAATAACAGAATGGACACCAGTTGAAAACAGAGCTAGGGGAAGACCTAAAACAAGACCTAAAAGACCTAAAACAAGTAAACGCGGATTTAAATATCATGAATGTGAAGGAAGCGAAACATAAAGTTAAAGATAAACAGTTGTGACGTAAAATCGTAGAAAAAACTAAGTCACATCACAATATCTAGGAATAGAAAAAAATACTACAATGGACTGATCCCCCATGTTAAATGGATCGACAAGACACCCACTTGTGGGTGTGACTACAATTCCCATGGGAATGTATAGTCATATATATATAAGGGGGCACAATAGATCTTTTAGGTCTCAGTGAATGTCACCCCAAAATACATACATACAAGTTATACAGTGTGGAACAGCCAAATTAAAGAAATTCGATAACGAATAAATAATGGCTTGTTGGGGCTACAAATAGAAGTTTCTCGCTTATTTCACGAAAAATTTTCCAAATTTGCCGCCTGTATCCTGTGTGCTATCTACATAACAACACGCCCTGCTCCACTCTGTATAAATAATAAATTGATAAATGGAAAGCTCGTTGCTGGGACTGAGTATTAATTCATGATAAATGTATTATAGATTTTTTAAATGTTTATCAACAGTTATATTGATACCGTAACGTACGGTTTTCTGCAAAAACGTTTGCTATTTATTCTATAACTACATTTTTCAATTGATCCAAACAAAATTTAATTAAACAAAATGTTTGCATCGCTGAAATCGATAAGAGATATTTGGTTTTTGAGTGCGTAGGAATGTATTAATTATTGTTGGAATATTTGTTGCTAAATGAAATGTTGGTCAGCTTACAATTTATATGGAAATGTTAGAATGGGAGAGAGGTACACTTTGTATCATTGCAGAACCAAATTACTTTTGCTGATATGTCCAGTTATACGTCCCATAGGAACTCTCCACTTTTCTGTGACAGTCTTTAAAATGTAAAACTTTTTTCCTCACTTGCCAAATATTTCTCCTTCGTTTACTCACTTTAAAGCGGGTTTTCCACTTATGCAACTACGCATGCAGCATGACAACAACAAACGCATGCAACTGAAAGGCAAATGAAACTGCGATAAACCTCGACAAACGCAATACATTTTTCATTAGACCGCTCCATATTACTTATAACACATACAAATATTGAATTTAAAAATTGCCAAAACGATATTAAATTATAATATCCCCAGTTTGCAGCAACAACTCTAAAAAAAACGTCAAAGAGGCAGGAAGACGCACGTGTCTCCGCGCTATGCTTGACCGTTCGCATCTTTCAAGGTCGTGCGCATCTCATGGTTCTGCGAATGACAATGACTTTTGGTATTCATGACCATCCGCAACTATGCGATTATGCGTATCTTAAAACGAGTGGTTTTTGTTGATCGCAACCGACTTAATTCTAAGCAATTGTTGGAAAATAAAATGATGTCAAGCAAAGCTGTAGTTAAAAAAAAGAGTGAACACACAAGTGCAACGCGAAAGAATACTCCAGAGCTTCAAGAAACAGGTTTTAGTTCAGAATCCTGCGACACAGAAAGCAAGAAACACATCCACTCATCCAACGTCACTAGTGATGAGCAAGACAACTCGGATAGTCTTGGTCTAGCTCAAATCGTCCGATCTTGATCTTGTTCATTTAGTATTGGTCTTGCTAGTTGCTAGTCTAAGGATAGTCTTGACTAATTTTGCTTATCTTTAACTGTCGGGGGAGCTGGCATTCACTGGCTTCACCTACCACCTAAATGGTGCATTACACATGTATTGCTTTATATATTCTTTCTACTCTTGTTTTATAATATACTTATTAAAAGACTAAAATCTGTATCATAATGATATTCATTATGATACAAATTTTAAATATAAAGCATAATATTGACATATCAAAATATCCCAAATTACATGCTCTAATCTGAAGGATTTATTCGTAAAAAGTCAAAAATATTTTTACCAGATGAGATAACGAGATTTTAGGTGAAGCGCCTGATAATCAATTTCTTTTTTCAAAAGTATGTATATATTAAATCTAATAATTGAATTTTTTTTAAGAAATAAATAGACGAATAATTTTAAATTATAAGTTTTAAATTTATTTGTTGTACAATTTGTAAAATTTATTTGTTGAAGTTCCTTTCATTGTTCTTGTTTTTTTATAATAAATGATAATTATTAATCAAATAATTCTTATTAATCGGAGTAGAAAAAATATTGTATGCAACTTTCATGTAATGGCCATTAATACACTCGCATATTATATACGAAACTCGCCTGCGGCTCGTTTCGTTTCCTACAACATGCTCGTGCCTTAATGGCTATCATCACATGATCGTTGCATAAAATACTATTATAACTTGCCCCGTGAATATCCAGCCTCGTTCTACCTACTTGTCTGCGGACTAATTCATTATCGTTATTCACTACGTGTAAAATATTGGGTTCTGGGGGCCTATCCTCGAATGTCGAATGACATTTGTCGTATTCGACATATGTCGATAGAAATTGTCGCACAACATTGGCATCTGGCATTCTCAAATGGGTTCGACATCTAAGTCGCATTAGATAAATTTTGTCGAATAACATGAACTGGCAACACCGAAATTTCGATATTATATCGTGTTCCATGCCACTTCTCTTGTAAAGTTGTAAAATAATGAAATGACAGTAGTAGTTACATGATCTGTGACGACAGTAATGATTTGGTTATTTGTTAGAATGTACAATGTACTTACTCGAATGTAGAACAAGAATAACAAGATAAACATGGAAAGTGAAACCAAAAAAAATTATTGCACCCAAAACCAAAAACGAACATTAATAAATTTAATGCAAGAAAAAGAAAATGAGCATCTTTTATCTGGAAAATTTTCAAGAGATAATGCACTTGCACGATTCCCTTGTTCTATTGAGGGTTCTAGAATAATGATTAGCTCTCTAGCTAATTCTTTAGTTAATCTGAACGTTTTATTAAACTTTTTGTCATATAAAAATGTAAAAGCGCTTCTATATATTCCTCGTCTCTCTCGAGGCCGCTGATACATTTCTTGATTTTCTAAATTTTCAATAGCAATTAATAAAGGTGCCATTTTCCTTCTACAAAAATTTCTGAAACAGAACCTAACAAAAGTATTAAACAATATTTTGAGTGTTTTCACTATTGACATGTATAACGTTAACCTATAAATTTCGCAAGTTATGAAATTCTCGCATTCGACATAAATTGTCGACTGCCTTTGACCATTCTACAATTTGTCTATCAAAAATTTGCGAAGGCGACATTTGAGAATAAGAATATTCAGATTTTATTCGACAAAGAGGATTTCTCGCATGCGACAAAATATGTCACGGTTTGGGAATAGGGTCCCTGGTCTACTAATTCATTTTACAAGTCTTTTCTTCTCATAAGCAGACGTTCCAGCACCTCTATCAATAGTTCATGATTAAGTGACGATATCTTAGCTCCAAAAAATAATTTCCAATAGTAAACAATAAAATATTGGTGACACTAGGCTATGTGCGAGACTCTGCAGAGCGGACTGAATCCCTTCTCACAATTTATTCAGTGTATACTGAATGTAGCTGATCCAAAACAAGTTTCCATATAATTGTATACGTAGATTAGATTGAATTACAAGAGGGTTGATTAGCTCGGTGTATACAATCTGTGTATACAACAAATTTCTTGATTGTGTCTAGCCAGTTGCTGCACGGATTGTTTGCAGTTGTAGACTTATGTGCCCTTAAAGCAGCCAGGTTATCAGATGCAATAAATATTCTGGTCGAGTTAAGGTGTTTCTTGCGCTTGCTACCAGTTCCGTTTGAAACATTGTTGGATTGTTTCCCAGTGCTAATATCCCTAAGTAATGAACCTATTGATTATTCTACTTTCGTCCGTTGTCTTAATACAGAACAATATCAATTTCATAAATGGTGAAATCCATGAAAAAGGGAATGGAACAACAAATAAAGAAAAAATGAAAACTTAATTGAGTGATCTGCACTTGTAACTTTTCAAATTGCAAACTTCAGTATTCTAGAGTTGATTTTATTTTGTCTAAGGAGAAAGCTAACAAGACTGAGAAGAGAATCCTTCGGAATGTGTAATATATCACATGAAGTCAGGATCGTCTCACAAAATTATTATATCGAGAAATACAAAGGGGGTAGAGACTGTGTTGAGATTTAGTATGTATAATGGTGAAGTGAGATTGATGTCAGCTCTTCAAACATTAACTGTTATCTTTTGTTAGGGGGAATTTAGTGACGCTTGTAGTATATACGCTGTAAAATATGATATATAACCTTAAGGAGAGTAGTTAACAAGTGATGTTCCAAAGATGTGTTTAACAGCCTATAACTCAGAAGGTGATAAATATTTTTATTTGGAAATTGGGTAATGCCATTTGGACCTATATTTGAGGTATACTTGAGATTTGTTACGTCAATACAGACGCGGTGACGTAATACCATTGGAAAAGCTTGAGTCGATGCAAAATAGCTCAAATGAAAGGGTTTCTTATCCCGAATTAAGCGATATACTACAATGTTAATAATCAGGTAACATTTTCAATTCAGCAGTGGGCATTTCCAGATGCTCAACTAGGTCATGGTTAAAAGGGTAGGTGAAAGAACAACACAATAAACACTGGAAGAATACGCCCAGGCCAATACATAGGAAGAAATTCATGTAAGAACCATAACTTTATTTATTGAAATAGGTACATCCTAATATACAGCAACATTAATATAAAAACAATTGAAAAAAACATATCCACAATATTTGTTTATAAGTACCAACTACATTATTAACATACAAAATTTAATGAAATATAAAATATATAAAAAAATACACAATAATAGGTATCATCATTTGGTATCATCCTAATGGTCTCTTAAATGGTTTAATAAATTCTTTTTAAACACAATAAGACTTGTAGAAGACTTTACATTTTCAGGTAGACTGTTGTAAGTAATAAATCCTTTAAAAGTTAATGTTTTAGTATTAAATGTTTTTGTTTGATTATTCACGTATACATTTTTTCTTATTCTAGTATTATACTGGTGAATTTGATTATTAAAAATGATAAATTTGTCAAAATATGCAGGTAGAAGATTATGTAACATTTTGTAAATATATATCATCGTTAAATATGTGAGTCTGCGTTCTATAGATAACCATTCTAGAGTATCCAGCATTGAAGATATCGGGGTACTCCTGTCACATCTCAAAATAATCCTCATTGATAATTCTGTAATTTCTGTAGTGTTCTCATTTTGTTTAACTCAGATGTGTACAAGAGAGTGGGACAATATTCGAAATGTGGTTGAATAATAGTCTTATACATAGGTCTTATATACTGTTATTCGTGACTGCATATAGTTAAGTGCTGAGACACTCGTGAAAAAATACAATTTTTTCAAAAATTTTTTCTGCATGTAATAAAAATGGCTATTCAGTGATAAATGATTGTCTAGCATAAATCCTAAATATTTAAACTCAGTAACAAACTCAATTTTGTCATTATCAATTTTTATTTCAATTTGCTTTAAATTTAATTCTCTGTATTTAAAAGGTGTAGTAAGTATCATAGCCTTTGTTTTGTTAACATTTAGTTTTAATTTATTAGTTTTTAAATATGTAGAAATATTGTTTAAGGCTTTATTCATTTTTTGGATAGCTTTATTTAGATCTCTATCACTTACCGACGCTAGAGCATCATCAGCAAAATAATTATCATAATCACATTCACTACACCTGTTGATATCATTAATGTAGACCAAGAATAACAATGGCCCTAGAATACTGCCCTGGGGAACGCCATGGTCTACAGCGATTGCTGTTGAAACATAATCATTAATTTTGGTTACCTGCTTTCTACCTGTGAGGTAATCACTGATCCATTCAAGTACTTTTCCTTTTATGCCATATTTTTTCAATTTTTTGATTAATATTTCACGACTCACAGTTTCAAACGCACGTTTCAGATCTAAAAATACTGCTACAGTGTACATGCCTTTGCTCATTTTATCTTTCCATTCAGTGACAGTAAGCTGAAGTGCGGATTCGCATGAATGGTTGGATCTAAAACCAGACTGGTTGGTGAGGAGTATATTTTTTTTATTGAATATTGAATATTCCAGCAACTGTTGATAAACAACTAATTCCAACAACTTTTCAGCACAGGGTAACGTATTAATTGGACGGTATTCATCAGATTTGTTTGTGTTAGAAACTTTTTCGATAGGCGTAACTGTACTAGTTTTTAAATCATCTGGAAAACTACCGTTTTGTAAAGAGGTATTTACAAAATGACACCACACATGTCCAATTACTTCAAAGCTACTCTTTATAACTTTGCTCGATAGTGCATCTACCTGCGACCCTTTGTTCGCTAAATTGGATACAATTACTTTCAATTCTTGAAGAAAAAGTAGCGAAAGAACTGCTCTCAGTGAGCAGGAGCAAACTACGCACCATAACGGGGCTACTTACGGGACACTTTTCCACAAAGGAGCACCTGAACAAAATAGGGCTTTATAACGGAGACCTTACATGCAGAAGATGAAAAAGGATACCGAAACAGCTCTGCATATACTGACGCTGGACCACAGGGGTAGAAACTGTATGGTAGACCTCAAATGACTCCAGAAGACTTCTACAACCACCCGCAAAGAACCAGTATGAGCTAATACAGGGAACGGATTGGCTGAATAGGCTGTAGTTAGAACACTAGGAATATCCACAATAAGTCAAGGAGGCTGAGGTGGTGCCGGCGAAAGGACGGCTCCTTTAAAAAAGAAACATTTTCAATTAATGTTTATTTTCAACAATAACCATAACAGCTTTAAAAATGTGAAATGATTTTATAGGTGTTCAAAATGACCTTTTTCTGCTTCAACACATGCGTGGAACCGTCTAAGCAGTTCACGTTTACAGGCTATTGGGCGATTAGCAGCTTTGGGTCGACGGTGCAAAAGGCTTCTGCTTAAAATAACGAAGCCTACACCTGTCATGGGTTACCGGTCTATTGTTATTAATGTACTTCTGGTCATTCCAATTTTTTAACTGAATGATTCGTATGAATATAGAAATATAAAACTGTTTTTTGAACTTCTAATGTCTCTTCTCGCATATTTAAAGAGCAACCAAGTGGATTTCAAATAAATGAAGGAGAATATTCAACTTGAAATCTCTCCGTTCCAGAGTTCAGTAATTGCAACAAAAACAGTCATCGCGCTGACTCAGATATATAAAAGCCGGAAGTGATAACTTATTATTTTGGAGTATTGAAGCATCCATGACCTGAAAACCATCGAAAATTGTGAAGTCGATAATAATCCTGATGAATTTCTTCACGAGAATAAGAGTAATACCAGTGCTAGCACAGCAGGAAAATAAACAGAGAAGTTCCATACTTTGCACACGGTTTGGAAATGAAGATTTTTAATTAGGTACAAGCTTATGTGATAGTGATGTCAAAATATTTTAAAACCACATAATTTAAGTATTTATTCATCCCTTCATATTAGAGATTTAGACCAGGTAAAGCAAAAATGCTAGTTATAAGTATTGCTGTTAAAACTTTAAAATACTTGTTAATGTTAAAGTAGATACTCGAAAGTGAATAATTCTTTTGGAGAACCATTTCAAATTGTTACAAACTACTGTGAGGCCATCCCTGAAAAGAAAAATCCACTCAAAAGACAACATACAATAGTCTTACAAATATTAATACAAAGATGCTGGTGGAACACAATTTGCCATGTATCCCATTTCAGTATGATACGCGACGTATTTCTGTGGTTTCAAATCTATTGTCGAGACTGCATAAAAAAAGGCACTGAAAAAGACTGTAAAATTGGATTGAACGGGCTCATGCTGGGGACCTACTGGGATGTAGCTCAAATAGCGTCAACTCAGGGTTGTATCTACCATATAAATATTATAATAATTATTATTCTCATCTACGGCTCTGGGAGAGCGTGGAAATGTTATGATGTACAGTTTTCGTACATTGTTTTATAAACAAAACTATATAAGTAGACTAAATAGAAACTTTTTAAAGATTAGGTAGAAACTAACTAAGGTTTTACTTGAGAAAAGTTTTATATATGAAATATGACTACCTCATGAATTAAAATGTAAAGTTTTAACGAAGTCAGTTGGACAACCAAAAAAACCTTGTCGGTGCTTTTGTAAAACAGAGGCGGTGCAATATAAATTTAATATTGCTAAATTAATGTGTAATAAGATATTGTTTTCAATGTTTATCCTCCTCTTTGGTCTGATGAATTCAATTATCCTGTTAGGATAATCCTTTGTGTCTGCATGTATAGAGCATTCTACATATAGGTACTATTTCAAGTCATTCAGATACACCACTTCCAAGTTTGGACCTGACTTTATCTATTTAATTTGTAACTTTTAAATAAAATGACCAAATTGGCTTAATAAATAAATACGGGATGCGCTTAACGTGGGTACACCTCATTAGTTTTGTAGTTTTCTATTCACGTATTTAATTGAATTTTGTAACAAAATGACTCGGAGAAATTCCGAAACAAATGATTCTGAAACTGAATCGGCCCGCAGAGCAAAACACGCGTTATGCCTGAGAATGAATGGGACTAGAAAGTACATTGGAACAATAGCTACAATATATTCAAACCATAATAGAAAGAGAATACAGAATTGGATCGGTTTTATAACAAAAATACTTTAGATTGATTTTATTTATTTTAATAGTAAAAATGACGATTTTATAGTTTACAGAATATCATCGAAACATGTCAAATTTTATTGACAAGGCGGTAATTTAATATATACAAAGATTTTCATGAGTTTATTATACGTTTGTATGCCATTCATACAAAAAAATATGAAAAATATATAAACATTTCCTAATAAAAATAGCACTTCTGAAAAAACTAACATAAATATAAACCATAAACTGAAAAAGAAATAAAATAAATGGAAAGGTTTAAAATAGTATATTAAAGTATAAGTGGATATTAAGGTCTTTAAAACACGCGCGATTTTTATAGCACGGCGAAGCCGGAATGCTCGAAATAGAGCAAGTGTTTTAAAGACCAGTTATACACGAATACTTTACGCTATTTTTTTTTTATTGGTGCACTTTGAAATTATAAATACTGGTCTATCACTACTACAACAACAAGAAATGGAAATCATAGATGGAAAGAAGAACTAAATGTCAAATGGTTGAATTCGTGATGTATAATATGATGTATACCTTGCGTTGTCATGGAAATAAGAAAAACATAAACTAATTTGTATTTTGATGGAAGTTCAACCTTATTGAGTTCCGTGAATGTCAATAGTATTAATTTAAATACCATTTCCCAAGATTTGAAAAATCCAACGGCACTTTCCATTTTAATTTATAAATTTGATATTGTTAAATATTGTTCGAATAAAAGTTTTGACGTTACAAACTACTCCTGTCAGATCAATCATAAAAAAATTGTCATTTAGACATGATTTAGACCATAGATTTAGACTTCGTTTCTCGAGTTGTTGATGTTGCCACGGTAACTTTAAAACACGCGCATTTTTTAAAGTTCGATTTAAACACGCTGAGGCGTGCTTTAAATAGGTAAAAAAATAGCAATAAAAAAAAATAACGTTTCTAACTACCAATGTTTTATTTGTCTTATTTGTGCGATTTTTCCTACTGTCTTTTATAGTTCCTACAGAAAAATATTTGAAATTATTACTCCTTCCTTTCTTTGCCTTTAATTTCCATTTCAGACCTAATTACCCTTCACCAGTATTTCCAAAAATACCTTCTTCACCTATTTTTGCTGTTTTCCTACAGTTTACAATATCTTCCCTTAATTAACATTTCACCCTTCTTAAAACAAAATTATTTGTCTAATACACTTTTTGGATAAGTTCCGATTCATAAGCAAAGCCTGCGTTAAAAACAAAAAGCACAAATATATATGTCAGTCCAAAATGATATACTTTAGATGGCGGGTCATTTGAAATCATATAATCGACAAAATCAGAGTCCTAGGCAAAAGAATTAAGAGTTTACATCGTCATCGTCTGGTGCTTACTAAATTGTAAAATCCTGTTATTTCACTCTCATAGATAAGATAAGATTACTACACGAGTTAGCAACTATGATCTCGATCTATCGTTTTAATTTTGCGAATAGTTCAGTGAACTTTTGATAACATTTGAGATCGATACCACAGGTGTAGGTACAATGAAATGGTTCGTGTCTTTTTTGTACTATTCAACTTTTTCCTGTCAGCTAATTTGTATCTATAGTCTTCTGCTTCTATTTTTTGCTTAGTCATTTCCTGGGTATTCTTTCAAGTGATGTTTAATTTTAAGTCATAATTTTTTCAGATATTCTTTCACTGGTGCATGAAAGTTATGAAACTTTTATTGCTTATACTTTTTGCAATGGATTAAACCTGGCAATTCTAGCAAAGTCTTAGGATACCACTGGATAGAAGTGGGACACTTATCTAAACTAGCGCCAGCGAATGTTCTAAAATTCATTCGTGGAATAGGTCTAAAGAAGTCTCTGAGACTAGCTAGAACTAAAAAAAATGTAAAAGCAGAAGCTATACGCAGAGGCACAAATAGGTATTCAGGCTACGGATGAATGGGGACAAAACAAATCACATGCGAGGGAGGAAGGAAAACAGAATAATAATACTACAGAATCAAAGGTTTGTATCAATTATTTAGGAACATATTAGGACACATGAAGACAAGATGAAAGGAATAATATTGAAAAGGGAACAAATTCTTAAGAAACTATTAAAATATAACTCGTTTAGCAAAAAAACAGAGTCACAAATCCTTAAGACTTTGATCAGACCAATCATTTACTTACACACTCGAAGCAACAACTATAAACAAAAAAGAAAAAGAAGATCTGGAGATACTAGAAAGAGAAATATTGAGAACAATACTTGCACCAGACATAAGAAGAGATCGAGGAAGAAGGTTAAAGAGAAACATAGGAATGGAAAAGGAAACAGGTGGATGAAATATAGTGTGATATATAGAAGCAAGGAGACTGGAATGGATGGGGCACATCATGAAAAGAGCACCAACAGAAATATTGGAGATAATAACAACATGGGCTCCATTCATTAAAAACGAGAACTGGAGGAAGACCACGAAGCAGATGGTGGGATCAAGTAGAGGGAGAAATTGAAGACAGAGACTGGAAAACTATAACAAAAGAGGCCAGGACAAATAAAAGATTATATATTAGATTATATATAAGAGGAGTAATCTACCTCGTCGATAGGATTAAACATAGCTCTATCCACAATCCTTCGGGATTGAAATGCCATGATTATGAAGAAGTAGGAAAAAGGAGACACAATAGATCTTTTACAAACCTGGCAAAACAAATGTGAATTGGGTGATTTAATGATAACATCTTGCGACAGGATGTGACTACGACTACTTCTACTTTCATACAAATGAGTGAACTCGACAAAAATAATATAAAATACCAGTCTTATTGATAGTTAAATATAATTTGTAAATGTATCTAGTCCATCTCTGTAATTTAATAGCTGAACATGGCTTGCTTTGTTTCACTCAGTATTGTAAACGATGCTCGTTCGTTTTCAACAAACGCAAATAGGAGTGAAGATACTTCATATTCAATTAATAATGGAACCTGCCTTTTGTTGTGCTGTTTTTTTTTTTTTTTATATGGATAATATTACATTTTGAAAGGGAAAGTCAAGAAACATGCCCTTGACGATGACTGCTTCACTAAGATTGCTTTAATTATGTTTTTATTGTCCTTTATAAAGAAATTTATTTTTTTAAATTAACGAAACAAGCGGTGCTTCAAAATGTGTCTTTTTTTTCAATTGTATTTATTATTAGAGCGTTTGGAATAGCACATGGTAGAAACTACGTCCACTGCTCTGCTGTCAAATGTATTCTTGTAATTTTTCCATTGATATCGATCTTTGTCTTCGAAGAAATCCAGTGATATCGTTGATGTCAATATCATTTATGATTTAGAGATACTTTGAATATTTTTTCTTAATCAGTCACGTGACAGTATTCCGCGGTCCCTCCGTCTCCTGGTCACTCTGGCCTGATCAATTTTCAGTTGTAATATTCCCGAGGTGAGAAAAGAGTTTGCTAAGTTTCCTAGATATACGGAGTTCAATAGAAACAACTAACGTTTCCTATAGCTTTTAATGCCAGGATTTGGAAAGACAAACAAATAAGGCCTGTGCTTTTTTTGGTACTTATCTTGGAACTTACTTCCTCCAGGATGAGTGAAAAGATGGACTTGTCGGTATCGCAGTGATGTTCCCCAGGATCCATTTTTTGGTGGTATTCTTGGAGATATTCTGGAAATATCCAATATCCTTATATTTGAGATATTCATTCTTGGAAGGTATACTTGAAATATTCTTGAGGAGGTTCGGCGTTGGTGTTGCCCAAATGGAGGCTGTCTTTGGCAGCTGGCAATGGTCTTACGGTCAGGCTTGGGGACGACTTGGAAGTGGCTAATGAGACGTGGAGCGGGAATTAAACAGGTCGTTGTTGAACATGTTTTTAAAAAAAAAAAATTTGTGTGTTTTGTAAGTCGTTCTGATTCCGGGAGCACTGCAGCCTATTGGCTTATTGTACTCTACTCCCACATTCAGTCCACCCATCCAGTTATTCCCGTACCTTCGAGTAGACGATATAGGTCCATTGGATGTGTGCCATATACCTACTTCAGTTGGCACATTGGCTTCTTTGAAGATTGTTTGTCTCCTCCAGTCCAGTGCCTCACAGTCAGATAAGACATTGGTTACGGTCTCGGTCTCCATGTCACAAAGTCTGCAGCTGAGGTCCCCGTTATATAACCCTATTTTATGCAGGTGAGCTTTTACCGGGGTATGACCCGTTAGATAACCTGTAAAAGTTCTCAGCTTATTCCTACTGATATTCAGTAGTTCTTCGGCCCGTTTTACACATGTGTCACCTATGAAGGTTTTACTGTGTTCCTGCTTTGGAGTGTTTCTCCACTGAAGTCTATGTTGACTTTTGTATTTGCCCTTGCACTACCTTTTTTGTGGTTCCAAGAGCTGATTCTGGTCCAACATAAACTGTTGCTGAACCTCTTCTCGCGAGCTCATCAGCTTGTTCATTCCCAGAAATACCGTTATGTCCCGGCACCCACACTAATCTTACTTTAATTCATTTAGTTCTTTCTGGCACTCTTCTACCAGTCTGGATGTTACCTTGCGGCTATTTAAAGCTGCAAGGGCTGCCTGGCTGTCAGTTAGTATGTTTGTCCTTTGAGTGTCAGTCCTACGTTAAATATGTTACTATTCTACATTTTCAAGAATCAATTTTTAATTCTGCAATTTTTCCATCAAAATCCAGAATAAAATTTCTTCCTCCAAATTGTGTTACATCATATACTTTCCCATTACTTTCTGAAGATAACTACTGCAATTGAGAAACTCCTTCATTTTTAAAGTTGGGAGTTTCACCTTCTTTTCATTTTGCCTCCATCTGTTTACAAATGTATATTCCTACAATTTATTCAGTCTTAAAATTAATGTTGGAACTTGAAAGCTGGAGTGGAAGATTCTTGCTGCGACTGTAAATATTAATAAATGCAAATCTTATTAAATGGAAGCAAACTCCCCCGATTAGAAAGTGAATTTTGGAGAATGGAAAATGTTTCGTAGAATGATTTACGGTTTATTGAAATAATTATTATATTAGTCCTATTTCAGTTAACAAATGAAAGGCAGAGGCTCGTATTCGAATATTCATTTTAGAGAATCTTCATAGAGGCACTCGCGTGTCTGGGAATGTTTTAGTTGAAATTTATAGTTTTGAATTTTTGTGGACCAAATACTGACGTCCAATGAAATTTGGACATCGAGGTCCATCTTTAGGGGTACATTAAGGGAAAAAATTATTCCAAACTATATCGTCTGATGTATACCTACACTCCTTCACGATTTTTTTCATTCTTTCCTATTCTTATCTAAGTCCGTTGCTTCTTTCCAGTTTCTTCTTCTTCCTCCTTTTTCATTGCGGTGCTAATTAATAAATTATAATGTCACTTATTGCAGTCTTTCAATTCGCTTTTCTTAAGAATTTGTACAATTAGTACTTTTTGCTAGTCCATTGGTAGTGTTTCCTCTTATAGAGTTTATTGAAAATTAGTACTATCCGTTTTCATTCCAAATTCCGAAACCTGGCAAAGATTTTCGTACTCATGGTAAAACAGCGATAACATTTCTAATCACTAGCTTGGGCTTCGTCCTGAACTCACAGCAAAAAACCTAATAATTTTCTGCCGAAACTTTTCCTAGGCTGGTTTTCAGTCGTATTCCCAGTTGTCCATAAAGCCCTCATCCAGGTCTGATACGCTGAACTTATTAAAATACTGATAAGTATAAATCTCCTCTCTCATTTCGTCCAACTAATTTATGCATATCTTACGGCCACTCAGTCTTACTATGGCAGCTCAATTTAATGAGAAAAGTACCCTATGTGGGGGTAAGATTCACTGACATTTTCATACTTATGGTATGATAAAGACATGTAGAAATTCCTCATCACCCGTATCTAAAATCAGGTCCTCTATGGTTTCCTGCATCTTAACTGGTGCAATGATTGTGTTCAACATAATTGTTGAGCCAATTAACTGTATAGATTGAATTGCAAACAATGAAATTCTACAAACAAATGAAAAAGATTCACTGGTCTCAAAATAACATGGGTAGATTTCAAAAAGCCTAGTAGATATTTTTAACTCCGCGGTATTTTAATTTCCATGCGGCACTACGAGTTATCCCAAAATATTTTAACGTCACTTAACGTATTAATTTTCCATTTCCATTCATAACATTGCTTTCTTTTTCATCTCGCTGCTTAGATCGAATTCTCCGGTATATGGTTAGCAAACACTTACCCACCTTTCCAAAGTACATTTTCGTTCAACACAAGACCTGGAAAATCGTTTTCCTTTCAATAAAATTAATCTGGCCATATAATATCTGATGCAGAGGCACGTTTCATTTTTTTTTTTTCGATCGATATTTTAACCATCAGTTTTCCGCATACTCTCATTGCCATTATTTTCCAATGTCCACAAATAAAAAGTCTAATTGGTCCAACATTCACTTCGACGTATCAAGCAATCGATATTAAAATTTTTCCGCACACTGGTATCAAAATCACATTAGTAAAATCAGAGGCGTCCGTCTACTGAAGATGGAAGTTTTAGATTAGAGGTTGATTGTTTACTTGATGATTGTTGTAGTGCTAAGAAAACTAAAAGTAACATTCCAGAAAAATTGATAGAACTTGTGGCATGGAGATAGAGACCGTGAATGACATCTTACTTGACTGTGAAACACTAGACCCAAGGACACAAACAGCTTTCGTAGGGCTATTGTGATACTTGAAATGGCACACATATCGTCTACTCTACAGCACGATGATAATTGGGTGGGGGTAGGGTACAATAAATCAACAAGCTGTAGTGCTCCTGACATTAGAACGGCAAAAAAAGTTGAAAAAAAAACAGAGAAAGAATGAAACTACTGTAGAAAATGTAAAAACTAAAAAGAACTAATGTGGACAAATGGATATGCTTTGAGTAAGCAGAAGGAACGTGATAACATTGTGAATTGAACAAAAATAATCTATATATCACCATGGGAAATATCTAGTAGGGCTTACTTGGTAGTCATAATAGAGTGACCCTAGCCTGGGTACCAAGCCACCAAGGAATAAAAGGCAATGAAAAGGCCAATGAATTAGCCAAGCAGGGAGCAATGGAGGTCATGATAGGACCAGAACCCTCCTGGAATTGCTAAATGTAAAAAGAGCATTCACAAATGGATAAACAACCAGGCGTTGCGCTGATGGTATGAAATAATGATGGTGGTACTGCTGACCGGACATTGTAGGCTGAGGAAACATTTGCACACAATTGGAATAGCAGATGACAGCCTATGCAGGTTCTGCCAGGAAGAAGACGAAACCGCGGAGCACATACTCTGTGAGTGCGAAGGCCTAGCTAGGATGCGGTTTCACTTACTCGGAGAAGAGAAACCGAGGGCAGAGAGCTACGCAAGGGATGCGGTATCCAGGCTATTAAGTCTAATAAAAAGAATCAAGCTAGATATCGAGCTCTGAATATGGGAAGGACCACAATAGATCTGCAAAAGTCGCAGTGGGATAGGACAAAGAATCAGTCCAATTCTAATCTATTTTAATCTAATCTAGTAGGGCTTAGACAATCGAAGTTACTATGACTTAAGAGTTTTGACAGGTTCCTAATACTACATTTTATACATCTCTAGCTACTGGAGTAGGAATACCACAGAATCTATAGGCACAGCACCTGGGACACTACTGTATTGGATATGAAAACTTGCCTGAACTGAAATCTATGGATATCCTGAAATTTTTTCAAGCAATAGGACTGATTAATCTGGTTGTCTCTTAGACTTTCCTTGGACACTGAGTAGAAGAAGGATGTTTAATAGATCGTTGAAGTCCTGATTAAAAATATACATCCAGAACAGACAGAGAAAAGAATTTTGAATATTTAAGTGCATGGGAATAGTGTGGATGGACTTCAAAATTTCTGGAAAATAGGACGCCAGCTCCTGTAAATAAGTGCAAAGATTACAGAATGAAAATTTAAGACGTTTCACTCCAGGGCGGTTTAATTCAAGCTGCTGTCCCAAACGGACGCCGCTCTCATAAATTATGTTTACGACTCGCTTTTGTTGTCAATAACGAGACCGGTAGATACCAGAGGGGTTCGAAAAGCTTATTTAATTTTAAGCTATACAGAGGTAATTAGAGAAATATAAATTAATAGGCTAAATTAATAGGCTTGCAACCTCTCTCTTCCTCACTGGAGAATAAAAAACTCTCCACCATTGTCGGATGCCTTTTTAAATACCATCTCAGATATTAGTCACATTAACAACTAATCTATTTTCCCAATTTACCAGTATAATTATGGTTCATTGATATTCCGACCAACAGTCATATACCCATCATATTCGGACTTACCTAGTTTAAATAAGTTGATCTTGAAAACCACATTGGCATAAATCAGGATGTGATAAAAATTTATACAAATGGGTCAAAAAATGATGACGGGACCGGAGCAGCTATTTTTGTTTCTGACTTGGACTTAGTCAAACGATTCAAAATTTCAGATAATTTTTCAGTATATACAGCTGAAGCACTAGCTGAGAGAAGCTTTAAACTGGTGTAGTTTGAATTCATTTCAAAACGTGGCCATCATGTCGGATTCTAAATCTGTTTTGCAAGGAATAGAGAGTTCTCCATCAAAATGTTTCAGGCAACATCTTATTTTTGAAATTAAGCTGTTGCTATATGACTTAAAAAATAGTGGGAAGAAAATTCATCTTATCTGGGTGAAAGGACATTGCGGGATAAACGGAAATGAAAGAGTGGACTACGAAGCAAAAGCGGCATGTAGAATATCTAAGTTAACTAAAACCCAATCATTTTCAGACATTTTAACCTTTGATCCCGAACAACTTTACGTTCGATGGACTCTTAACACATTATTTCTAATGGTGTACCCCATATCTCTACCAAAATGCGGCTCTTTCGGAATTTTTCTTATTTGATTACTATTTTTTTTGGCTAAATTTACCAGGCTATATGCGAAAATTTATTTGTCAAATTTCATCTTATCTATTCACTTCCCAATAGAATATATCGTCAAGGTCCTGAAACAGATCATAAATAAATTTTATACACGTCTTTGGTTGAACCAAGCTTTTTACTTCTCTACTTATCTTTCTCACAAATATCTCCTTCGGGTCCACGTGGTTATATACACATTTGAGAAACTGCCTCACCTCATTCATGTTAATGCATTTTAATACCCTGCAGATAGGCCCTTATCAATTTTACGCGGACAATTTTCTGGCTCGAAAACAGTTTTAGGATTCGTCGCCTTGACTTGATCGTTTATACAAAATGAGGTTTTTTTTGTGTTGAAATTGGGAATTTCTTGATATCAGTGCGATATTGAAATATGAGTTATCGATTGAACTTTAAAAGATGCAAAATCTAATTTGAAAAAAGTACCATAGATGTTTGAAATGGAATTTCAATGAACAATCGAATGCCTTGAATCAATCGAAATGTTTGATTTAGTTTACATTTTCAAACTGTCTCTTTTTCAATTATATTATGTGTGCTCTTGCATTCCACACTCACTACTTACAAATTCCTCCGATACGGACTGGTTTTTTATATTTCTTTTTCCTTCCTTAGAAGTAACAAAAATCGGATCAACTCCTTTTATGTAGGACAGTTTTCAGCTTTGCTAAAGCTCTTTTTTATTGCTATATTTTTGTTTTATATTCATCAGCAAGCTTTTAGTTTGGATTTCCAGTGGAGTTCAAGTAAATGCCTAACTTAATACACTGCATGCAGATGATCTGACAAAACTTGTGAGGGTATACCAATGAAACACCCATTTTGTGACTCAAGGAGTTAAATTAATGATGAAACAAAATTGAAAATACTGATTCTTGCTCTGTGAAGCTCTGTTAAGCAGTGTATTTATACAATTGAACGATTATAAGAACATTTGAGGTTAGACAATGAATAAGTCGTGATTATTTTTTACTGTATTTAATGAGAAGTCTAGTTGAGTTGAAAATTATTGAGTCGCGACAAATCCCTGTACTTTTGGCTATTCATCCTCTATAAAATCGACCGCAAGGTGGGTATATGGCAGTAAAGTAATAAGTTTATAATATTGTGGCTTCGCCAGACACAATTAATTAGTAATCAGGGCTTGTAGATTAACGAGATTCAGCCCCAACATCAGCACGATGGAGAAAAATTAGGATACCTTATATAATTTACTAAATCGACACTACGTCAGGGGTGTACTTAAAAAAGGAAAATACAAATTAAAATTAAGGGCGACTGCTGCAAAAGACTAAATATTATTAAAATCCTTTCGCATTACCAGTGGGAAGCAGACGAAAACTCTCTTATTAAAATATACAGGGCCATTATACGTTCAAAATTGGTTTATGGATGTCACATATATATCTCGGCCGCAAATCCTGATCTCAATCTCTTGAACTCGGTGCATAATACAGCTCTACACCACTGTATAGGCGCTTTCCGATCTAGCCCTGCAGAAAGCATTTACTGCGAAGCTAATAAGCCTCCTCTTTGGATCAGACGGCAGCAACTTTCAATTTCTCATGCAGCCTCCGTATCATCTAACCCCCTCAATCCTGTCTACCCACTATTCACATCAACAAATCTCACAACTTTTCAACCATACCATTATTAAAACCGGTCTCATTGATTTTATCACAGCTGCTTGACGGAGTTAACCTCAAACAAACTAGCCCCCTTCCTATACCCTTCACCCCCCCCATGGACTATCAACCTTCATAAATTTAACAAATCCCTTATGAGATACAACAAGCACACAACACTCAAATAATTAATTAAAAATGAAACATCGATAGTTTAAAACAAGAATCAGTACAGTTTCTTTATAAACTGAGATTAGCATCAAAACTGACAAGCTTAAATAAAAGGGAAACAGCTGAAGAACAATATCAGGATGTTAAAGAATGCATTCAGCAGGCTGCGAAAGAAGCTCTAGGGTTTAAGGAAACCACCCAAAAAGAAAATCCGGACTGGTGGTGTAAAGAAATAGAAAGAGCGGTGAAAGATAAGAAGAAAGCGTATCAAACATGGCTCATCACAAAAGACACAGAAGACAGAAAAGTATACATTAGACTGAACAGAGAAACAAAGAGATTAGTTACCAAAAGAAAAAACGAAATGTGGGAACAGAAATGTGAAGAGGTGGAGAGATACTTAGAAGGAACTAGAATTAGTCAGGCGTGGAAATTTATAAAAAACCTTAGAAAAGAGAGGAAAGACGAAGGAAACATTAACCTGATACAAAACAAAAAATGGGAAGAGCACTATAAAAAACTACTGACTGAAAACCGACCACAATGTTTGGAAGAACTAGAAGGTACCACGGGGGTAGAGAACATTGATGTTCATGAAGTAAGTAAGGAAGAGATAAGAAAAGAACTAAAGGAAATTAAAAACGGAAAGGCTTCAGGGCCGGGAAACATCCCTATCGAGTTGATGAAATACGGGACAGATTCTCTATTGGAGGCACTAGCAGAGATTTTTAATAAGTGTCTTATTGAAGGCCAAGATATTCCGGAAGAATGGAATATAGCATACATTAGTTTAATATATAAAAAGGGAGATAGGAAAGAGTGTGGAAATTATAGAGGTATCAGTGTAACCAGCTCGTTGGGACGGTTGTATGGTCGTATACTGAAGAAAAGAATTGAAGCTCAATACATTGAAATAGAAGAACAGGGTGGTTTCCGTTCGGGAAGATCCTGCAATGACAATATCCTTACTCTACAACAACTAATAGAAAAATGGATAGCTCGGAACCTCTCAACACATCTCGTTTTTATAGACCTGGAAAAGGCGTACGATACTGTTCCTCTCAAACTTTTATTTAATGTTTTGACAAAGACGGACCTTAGTAAAACATATAAGAGCATTGCATAATATGTACAAGAACCCGAGTTAAGACAGGAAATACTTTATCAAAACCATTTAATGTCACGAAGGGCTTAAAGTAAGGATGCTGTCTTTCTCCTACCCTATTTAAAATATATATCCAAGAAGCACTGTGCAAGTGGAGACAGAAATGCTCAGGAATGGGGTTGAAAATTAATAATCATTGCTTGACGACGCTGTTCTTCGCAGATGACCAGGTAATAATGGCTAGCTGCGAAGAAGATGCAGATTACATGCTTAGGAAACTACATGAAGAATACGAAAAATGGGGTATGAGCATGAACATGAAAAAAAACGGAATATATGCGAGTAGGAGAGGGGGACGAAGATCAAGATTTAGAATTACGTAAAATAAAAAAGTGCAAAGAATAGAAATATCTGGGAAGCATGATTTCCAACAAAGGATCTTCAGAACGTGACATTAAACACAAAGCACAACAGGGTCAGAAAACGATACATATTCTCAATTCATTACTTTGGTCCAACCGAATTAGTTTAAAAACCAAGAAGACAATCTACACAGCAGTTGTAGAGCCTATCTTAACGTATAGGGCAGAATGCTGGCAAATGACAGAAAAGACAAAGAGAAAGATATAGAATGTGTGGAGATGGACTACCTAAGAAGAGCCTGTCGCATATAAAGGAAAGAGCATATTCCAAATAATGAGATTAGACGGAGAACAAATAGAATTCATAAAACCTCAGAAAGAATAGAAACTCGACAGTTATTATGGTATGGTCACGTGCAACGAATGAACGAGAATAGATGGCCCAAACGTGCGTTGGAATACATTCCAGAAAACAAAAGAAAACGTGGAAGACCAGCAACTACAAGGATAAGTGGACTTATGCAAGCAATGAGAGATAGAGCAATCCAGGAGGATTTATGGAGAAATAGAAGAGTTAAGTGATCGAAATGCGGGATGCGGCAGAAGTTGTAGGACCCCCGCTTATATATAATATATATATATATATATGAATTTAATGACATAATCACCCGTAACAATATGATTTAGTGTTATACACTGATGCATCCAAAAATGAAACAGGTGTAGGCTGCGCTGTAACAACGTCACGAATTTCCATAGAATCTTGCCGAATCCTATCAACTTGTAACGTTCACACAGGTGAACTATTCAGCATTCTACAGGCCATTATTTCAATCTCTCCACCTCATAAGCTTGTAGCCATATGTACAGACTCACTTGCTTCTTTTTTATACATCCAAAATATATTTACCGAACATCCTATTGTCCAATCTATACATGACTCCTACCAACTTATCTCATCCCAAGGAATGACAGTAACTTTAATTTGATTACTATCCCACATTGACATCGAGGGCAACGAACTCACAGACCAACAGGCAAAAATCATTGGAAAGGATTTAAAATCACTGTTCAAAAGAAAATCCAAAGTAACTGGGCAACAGCATTGGGACACCGTTGACACAACACTTCGTCAAATACAGCGTTCAATTGGTCATTCCCAACCTAGTTGCTTCGAAGGTCTCTCAAGGCAAGAGTTAATAGTGATATGATATGAAGTCCTCAATGAACAGCTGAATCTAGGAAGTTCTCCATTATTAAACTGTCTTCTTAAGTAATAATTGTAAAGATCAGCAGATATAGTTTTCCTGGTTTCCTATATCATTGCACAGTTATACTGATCTTAAATGGGACAAAGATATCCAGAATATCCCCATAGGGCTAATAATATCAAAGCTACTATTTGTAAAATCTTCTTTTTTTTTTTTTTTTTTTATACATATATATTAAGTCAATCACTAGATAGGGCACTATTTGGACTAGCCAAATATATATCAAGTATACATCATGTCAAAAGTAACTTCTGTCATTCTGACGATGATATTTATATCGAAACAATTGTCAATTTACTTGCAATTTACACATTTTTACAAATATATTGTGGAGTCATTCAGAAACAGTTAGTTTCATTTAAAACCATATAATGAGTAGATTCCACGAAGTGAGGGTATATACAGTTAACTCAAATAAAATTCAGTTAGTTATCAAATGAAAAAATATTATTCATCACTTGAACTTAGATTAATTTTATAATTACATTCAGTTGTACTTATTTTTTCTCATAATGAAATGGTGGAAACCAAACGTGAGCCGCATTTAAAATTATTTTTTGTAATTAACTTTTTCAAAAGGATTATCTAAGTTTTGGATGGCATGAAACTTCGTAAAATATAATTCTTCCTTTGTGATATAAGTCAACAAGTAGATCAGCAATAAACGTGAAGTTCAAAACGATCCTTCAAAGAGAATCTGGCAAATAACGAAGTTTGTCATCTCCGACAATCCTTTGTGGTGTTTTGCAGCATCCACACTGGAAATTTCAACAATTTTAGCAGGTGTCACTAAAAAAATGTCTTCAGCTTTAAAAGCGACGATAACTTCAAAGATATATAGCAATGAAGGAAAAATACTCAATTGAAAAGTTATATTTGTTGCTGCGAAAGACAAAATACACAATATTATTTTTTGGAAGTTAAATCCATGTTTGTGGGGTCACAGCCGTTATTCGTCGATTAGGATATTTGCGGTGACATTTTTTGTTTTGCAAATAATTTCTCTACAACTTCAGCTGTGACATTTCATCTGGTAATTTGACAAAGAGCATGATGAAAGGGTCTTCAACGAATAATTTCCATTACAAACTTTTCTCAAATTTTTTGGGCCTTTACAGATTTTCAAGTACTTGTATGTATTTGTATGTATTTTGGGGTGACATTCACTGAGACCTAAAAGATCTATCGTGCCCCCTTACTTCTACTCAGTTTCTGAGGAGAGTCGCAGAAACTTGTAATTCTTTTAGTCCTATTTCCCGGAGGAATTTTAGAATGTCTACAGGCTTCAACTTAGTTAGATGTTCCTCTTCCATCCAGTAATCTCCCAGGTGCTGTGCTCTAGGATTCTGAAGTGCTGTGCAGTTGGAAAGTATGTGGATGGAGGTTTCTTCTTCCATTCCACAAAATCTGCATTCTTCTTCCTCCACTATTTTGAGCTTTTTCAGGTGCCCATTCAGGCGACAATGTCCCGTTAGGATCCCTGTCAAAACTCTTGGCGCAGTTTTACTTTGACTTATGCATTCTTTTGATCTCAACAGGTTGTAGTCACCCAGAAGAGTCTTTGATTGTATAAGCCCTACTAGATCTTTCCAATGGTCAGATCTTCTCTTTTTCCCGGCTTTACTTATTTCTTCCAATATTACATTGGGGCTGATTCCGCAAAAGGGTTCAGGCCCCCAGAAAGGTATTTCAGTCCCCCTCTTTGCTAGTTCATCCGCTATTTCATTCCCTTTCATTCCAGTGTGTCCTGGAATCCATAGTAAGGTGACTATGTTGTTCTCGCCTAGTTCATTGAGTTTGTCTAGGCATTGCCACACCATTTTGGAACTGATTACACAAGAGCTCAGTGCCTTAATGGCTGCTTGACTATCCGACATTATGATAATCCTTTGTCTTCTGAACTGGGCGCACTTTCTTATGGAGTGGATTTCCGCTTGAAAGATACTTGGGGTTTTTCCCAAGCTTTCAGAGTATTTGGTTCCTGGTCCGAACACTCCTATCCCAGTTCCTTCTATTGCTTTTGAGCCGTCTGAGTACCATTGAATGGCATTCTTTCCAAGTCTGGTAATGGTATTTGGATCCCATTCCTTGAAACTTGTAATTACTTGTAGAAGTGTATTGATTTAAATGATTAGGCAGAGTTTCCCCCATCCCATTATTTTACATTTCAATAATTGACCTGGGCATAACAAATTTTTGGTATCGTCATCAAACTCTCCGTTGTCGGCTTTGTCGCCGATCACTGTTATCTTGACACGCTTCCACACAAGTAAATTAATTGTTAACAAAATCGAAGCTTCTCTCTGGATCTTCTATAACCGAAGATGATTATCTTTTGCTGCTAAGCAATAGATTGTCGCTATAATAATAGCAACATGGTATTTTTAAAGTAGGTTAGGTTAGGTTAGGTGTGTGGTGAGTGTGCTTATAAGGCACTCCACTGCGACTCACAAGAGTCTATTGTGGCTCACACGTATTCAGATTTCACCCCAAACAAATTCAGCTTTTTAACAAAGCTGATTAGTTTATTTGGTGAATGATATTTCAGGTCCGAGGGCGAGAGAGAGACCCTACCGAATATCAGATACCTGATTCGAGCCACGGCGGGGCAGGCACAAATAATATGCTGTGCTGTTTCATCATCTACCAGATTAAGACGGCAAGTCAGATCTTCCGACAGTCCACGCTTTAGCATATGATCAGTCAGATGACAGTGGCCTGTTAAAAGGGCTCTTGAACAACGTAGGTCATACCTGCTATTTGTTAGGAGACATTCTCCGAGTGGTGTATAAAAGCCTTTGAATGAACCAATCCTGGTGAATTATGCCAGAAGTCTAAAGCTCTCGCCTCAATAAAGTGAGTCTCATAAAAATTAGTTGGTGTGTGTTTAGTGTATTATATAAATTATTAAATAAGGACTTCATTTGAATATAAATCTGTAAATATAAATTAATTGTAAATATAAATTAGAATAAACGTTACAGTAAATTAGACATGCCTGTTCCTGTTGTTATTAGACTATATTGTTTAGGATGCACTGCATTCGTACATTCAAATAATTACACTAGATTGAACCAACATGAGAACGCCAACAAAATTTCAAAAAACAAGCTCATTTTCCAGTAGATATTTATCAGTCATTTCGGGTTCGTATAGAAATAACAAAAGTGATTAGCTTGGTGTTTTTATTTTTGAATTTCGATATTTCGACCAGTTTAATTTTGAAATAATGATTCCTATCGCAAAGTTCCATTAATCATTTAAATAAGAGAGCGTTAAATTTTTTGTTTGTTTTTTCAGTTCTGTTATTATTTAATATGGACATTCATTTGATATCAATGATTGTACTTTTGAGTTAATTAATATTAGTTCACATCAATTTATGAAACTGAAAACGTAGTAAGAAGGGGAATACTGGAATACCTCACTCTAAAACCCTCACACCAAGTTCAATAGTACCTTATTCAGTTAATTATTGTAAATTTCACTAGATATACCAAAATTAAAACACATTATTAAGAATTGGAATGTGATCAACCGAGCGCTAAATAGAAATAATCAATTTGTGTGGTTATGAAATTTACCTCGAATAAGGCTAGTAACGATTGACGTAATTCTTTGGTAGGAACAGCTGTCTAGTAAACGGAAAGCACTATAAAATGGGTATATCTTTGGTAAAATGTGTTTAGTGAGATGTAAGACAGTTAGTACCTTTCGATCATTTGAAGAAACAGAAATTGGGAAGAAAAATGTATGACTGTAGCACTTTTTTTCTTGTGAAGATAATTTTAACAGAAGGTTACACTACACCGGGAAAAAGATTTATTTGTGACAATCAAAATCTTATTATGTCAAATAAATATGATTTTCCATATGGTCTAACTAATATTTAATTTGTCGTTAAGAAAGGATTTGTTTCAAGTTCGGAAAGTAATATTGTTGATGAATAAAAACATATTCATTGTCATCAATAAAATGAGATATCTATCGAGAATTACATTTATTCTTGTAAAAATGTATCATATTTGTCTCAAACAACATTTATTGAGGTATAATGACAAAATAGTTATATTAATCTTTGAAAGCATTTAAATTAAATAAAGTAGTTTTCCAATAACAAATACTTATTTTTGCAAACTAACTATATTGTTTTATCATAAAAAAATTACTTTATGGCAGAATGACATTTCTTTATCATAAAAAAATGTATTGTATCGGTTTAATATATTTCTTTACCATAAAAAAGTATATTGTCTGGGTTAACGATATGTTTTTTTTTCGTAAAAAATGTATCTTCCCAGCAGATTATATTTTTTTGTTGGAAAAAAATGTTCCTTCTTCAAGAAAACTATTAATTTTTGCTAAAATTTACATATTTATCATAACCGAACCATAATTTTCATAAACATCATATTTCCCCAAAAAACCGAATTATTTATGGTATTGTTTTTTGTTTATGGAAGTTACCTATATGCACTATTCAATACACTGAGCTTTTGAAATGTTTCTAAATATTCAGAAATATATTAAAAGTTCACGGTGTATTAAGCAGTATGGGTAACTTCAACACGGTTCTCTAAATAATTAGGTTTCTTAAGAAAATATATTTTTCACAAATATTTGTGCCGTTTCCAGACTATGTCGAACAACAAAGTTGACTTTCGCTTTGTATGTGTCGACTAGTCGATCGAATTGGTCGATGGTTAGTCTGGACACGGAATAAAATTACGTTATAATTATGAATAAAACTGTTTAGTAGGAGAGCAGGATAGGAATAAAAAACTTACTGCTGAATATTTTGATCTATTAAAAAGAAAACTATACATTTTTAAAATAGATACCATACATTTATAAAATGGAAACCATACATTGTTAAAATTAAACATACCTACATGATCTAAAACATAACCAACAATGGTATCCACAAGATAGCCTTGTCTATCCTTAAGTGTGCTCATTAATGCTTTCCCCATGGCAGTTTTTTGGAGTTATTGGAGTATATCTGACAGGTTTAATTGAGAAATGTGTATGTTTGAGGTTCATTTCGCTTGCTTGTTACTTCTACCTACTTGAATATAATTGTCATTTATTTCCTTACCTTCAAAGATATCTCACAATTCTTGTAATCGCCATGAGTTTAACAATTCGTTCATTCTATTATTAAGCTTATTTTTGTCCAGAGCACTTTAACTACATACTTCACAAAAACAAAATAATCAGTAAAATTGCAAAAACTGATCTAATTTCACATGCAGACTGACGCCAAACGTATACAGGTGGTGACCGTTAGGTACTGAATAATAGGGAAGGGTGAGGTGAGAATTATTTGTTTAAATTGCCACATAATTTGTAGGCTAATGTGATTTCTTACTGGTGAAGAAATATGTGATTTGTAGCAAATAAGTTTTTTTCTCGTAACAATAAATGTACAATTATACTAAAATACTTATTTTTTTGGTATAAAGTAGATCTTATTTGAGGCTAATAATCTATAGGCTTATTTAAGAAATGTAAATTTCTGTCAAAACTTTCAAATGATTTACTATGAATATTTAATTTGTTGTTTTAAAGTGATGGAATATTATTCAAGATGTTAGGTTTTTTTCTGGGTAATGAAAACAATTTTTACTCAAATAGCATCGTTATATTTTATAACAAAATATTATATTGTGCTTTGTAAACTTTTATAGTTTCTGAAGAACAATTGTATGAGGGTGTGCATATAGAAGAACAATTTTTTTTACATTAAAGAAATTACACTCGAATAATTCATTTTTTTGTATCAAAATTTCCCAATATTTTCACGTTAATATGGCTTCTTAATAATAAATAAGCAATGTTAGTTTTAAACAAAGGAGGGTCAAACAAATCAGTTTATTTGTCTTTAAATAACTTTTCTCTCGATGTATTGTTTAAAGTTTATTGAAGCTTTTCCATTTTTGCTACGACTCTCTTCCATCTTGAAGTGGTCAGTAGATAATCTATATAAATAATTTCGTCATTTGTCTGCCTATCTGTAAGATAAACTCAAAAAAAAACTGAGCTGATTTTTATCGTGGATATATGCTGCTTTCGCCAATGCTTTGCATGCATGATATGCAAGTTATTGTCAGCCAATGCTCCGAAAAATCACTGTTATTTGTCACAGTGTTTAATATTAAATATCATTTTTGAAGAAACTCATGAAATAATTGATTTGCGTTTTATTAAAATTATGTTTTCAAAGGCGTTTCTATTTTGAGGTTATATTCGTGAATACGATCAGTTCAGAAAAAGGGTTAGTCCACGTTACGTCATATGACAGCCGCCCTGAGATAAACAGGCGTTTTTTGTACAACGCGTGGCTATTTTAATGGTGTTTAAGTCAACGAGGTAAAAGAGAGAGGAGAGAACATAACAGTATAAAGAATCATCGACCAAAGTGGCTTCTCAATATGGCTGACTTCTGTAAACACACCAGAGTCGTACATCTCATATGCACCTTTTTAAGGTGGTACTTTTTGTTGTTAGATGATTGATACCAGATTTTGGTACATTCAAAAATTTTACAACACTATTGTACAACTCAATATCAACTTGAATTTATACTAATACTCATAAATAACCTTTCTAATACTGAAAGTGACTATTTTTTTAACGTGGCTTCTCAATTTGACACATTTCAATATATTATGGTTATCTATGTTGACACCACGATACACTTACTAACGGTATGCTTATTTCTACTTCAAAATGCGTTCGAGCCGCGCAGTTACGTCACGTGGGAACCAGAAATCTACACCAACCCATCACTAGTCTTTCGATTCACTGTATTTTCATGCAATACAAGGTGTAAGTTTCAATTTCAATTTTACTCGAGTTGATTCGTTTATTTGGAACTTTATCACCTACTAATTTACTGTTATTGATGTTATTTTAATACTGTTTTATAATAAAAGGCTATTTTTGTTTTGTATATACGATTAAGGGATATTAATAGGAAAATCAGTTTTCAAAACTGCCTGAAAAAACTGGAATAAGCTCTTTCTACTCCTATACTAAGTTATTAATTAAATGCCAATTTCCAGTTTTATAATTATACTCATTATAACACTGGTTTTCATTATGAAACTGAAAAATTGGCCATATTTGAAGTTATTAATTTTCGCTTACAATTATTTATTACTAATTTTGTATAACAGTAACATACCTATATACGTTTTATGCTATTAGTTCAATAATGTGGTCCCGTAGCACAGTGAGCAAAGGCGCCGCATAATGTTGTTTTCGAGACCCGGCTGGTGCATTTTTTTAATATTCTTTTTTCAAATCAAATTTCTTGTTCGTAGAAAAAATAGTGTATGCAAGTTTCATCTAATGGTTATTAATACACTCGCATTAACCCTACGAAACTCGCCTTGGCTTGCTTCGTATCCCAGTGACACCTTTGTTAAGAAGTCTTGTATAATAAATAAAATATAAGGGTAGAAATATGAAATGTAACATATTTATAATGTAACGATATGTTTTAATTTTGCCCACCCATAAATATTTCTGTTTCAAATCTTTTTAAAATGTAAATAATATATATTGGAATTATGCATGAAACTTAAACACAAACAGAGTATTTCCTATATATTTAGCATTGTACATTACTGATTGAGATTCCCACATGACGTCACTCGCTGGCGGCTACATGCGCAAGAACATACCGTGGTAAGTGTATCGTGTGTTGACACAAGAATTGATGACTAATGTCACTAATGTGGCTTCTCAATATGGCAACTTCCGTCGAAAGTTAGTTAAATCACTACCAGGCTTAACTTCCCTCCTTTTTCTTTTACCTCGTTGGTTTGAGTCAATTTGATTTATTTTTTCGACGCTTTTTCAGTTACTCAGATATTTTAAAAGCTTATATTATGAGTCTTTCATCATTAAATCATATACAAAACAACCAAATTAGAACTATAAAATATATCCAAATAATTGTTTATTCTCAGGGAAATTGTCGGTTGGTGGAAATGCTTTATTGAGAATGATTATTTGTTTATCAAAAGGTGTTGCTGGCTCAACAAAGTAATATTATTAACTGGTAAGCAATAATTTATATTATTTACTGATCACTTAGAGGCTATTAACATTTTTCACTTTCGTAACAAGCTAACCCAACCAAGAAATTCCGATTTATTCACTTTCTATGGCTATAATCTACATTTCTCTCATTTTCTCATTTTCAGCTCATATACTGATGGAACTTTTAAAATATTCAAATTATTTCATAACTGGGAGAAAAATATTTGAACCGTATAAAATTGGTTAATTAGTTTTCTCTTTTCCAGCTTTCGAAAATTGTTCTATACCGGTATTCCATTTTTTTGGTCATGGATATTAAAATTTTCAATCAAAACAAGTTTCAATAAAAACTCACCATATATTTTTTTGAACATAAGAATTAATCCATTCCGAATCAGATATTTTCATCCACAAAAATAAAAATTTCACTGGTTTAGTTGTTGCTGATGAGAATAGTACAGTGTGGTGCAGTATTCCTTATTTTTATTAAGGAAATAACAATAATGTAGATTCAGGATTAACTGCTAGCTGCCACACTTGAACTGCTCAAACATTTTTAAAGGAGAAGCATCCTTGAATAGATTGGAAACTTTAGAGATGAATATTTGCTTCAAAACCGTTTACAATTTATCCAATCTATCGTCAAACAAGGGGTTACCACAGGTTATATCTACATCTACTACAATGTAGTATATTTCCATAAGTATATTGACTCATTTTCAAGAAATGAACAATCAAACCCTACACTATTCAAAATCACAAAAAACTTTATTATTACTAATCATATAATACAAAAGTTTAAGATGCCAAATAAGTTTGGAAATACAACAATAAAAACTAAAACTGACAATACCCACGCCACTGAATAATCAATATATCAGTCAATAGTCGAAGTGAGAGGGAAGAACACACGCATGCGCTTGCCAACAGCAAGTCAGGTGGTTGCATAGCAATCGATTGAGTTCAGTTCTTTCTGAGGTCGCGATAATATGGTCTTCGCACCGACGTTGCCGGCTTGAACAAAAGCCCATAACATATACGGAAAAGTGTTTACGTTTAAATATTCAATAATTGGAAAAATAATGTAAATGGACAAAATCCAATGAAACAAGCACATTAAAGAACTAACGCTTGATAATTACTGATATATTGTTGACAATAAAAAGCCAATGTTTTTATTATTACCACTTAGCGCTTTGGCTTTTTCATAGTTAAACGTGCCAATGTCGAATGAGACCTAGAAGATCTATTGTACCCCTTCACTTCTACTTAGTTTCTGAGGAAAGTCGCCGAGACTAGTAGCTCCCTAAGTACTATTTCCCGGAGGAATTTTGGGATACTATAAAGGAAGTTAGGCACAAACCTCATATGAGTACTATAATTATTTTTTCCCTCTATCCACTACCAGCTTTTTGATAAGAGCCTCTGGGACATTCTGTATAATATTCGGCTTCACAGTGATCTATGGTTAAAAACTCATTTAACATACATTATTCGCTCACTCTTTTCAATTCACTTCTCTTTATTTGTCTTGTTGATATCAATAAAAAATTTTATAGGTTAGAAAACGCTTCCGGCAAGAGTGAGCTAAGTCGTTTCTTTTACCGTCTGGATATGTTCATAATCATATTTCCTGTGGAGATCGAAAACGGGCCACGAATTCCAAAAGCGGCAAGTCGATTATGGAATAAAAATGATTTCGGTTGTCGACTCATTTTGTTCTTCGCCCTCTAGACAAGAACAAACCGGAATCGTTAAGAGGAGGTGATGAGATTACTTCACGAGGGTTGATAAAAAATTATTGAAAACGTTCATCAACTATCAATCTATCTTTAGACGTGATCTTATGAACTAGAAATAGTAAATTTGTGCTGCTAACTCCAGAGAATTTTATCATTCAACTATTTGCACAAAGGTGCAGATACCTACTTTCATCTTTTCTACAAAGACACAAAGCTATATCGAAAATTTCTGTTTATTACACTTTAAATTCAAACACGGACTTCATCAGTGATTTAGAAGTCATCAGTGCTAGAAATCTGCTTATAATATTCCGATGAACTCAATAATCGAAGTTATTAAATTTCTATCATTCCCTTCTATCTTGCCAACCAATATTACAAAATAGCGCAGATTGTGTCAAGGTGTTGGTGTTTCGCGGAAATTTCGATGTAACTTCCGCAATAGGAAATAAACAATCACTCTGCAATGCAGAAGTAATTTCTGGTGGTTGATGGTGTGACTACAACTCAAATTATAGAGTAATTATTCGATTTTGATTCGAACATCTTAGATTATGTTCTTTTTATGGTAGATATGGAAAATACACTCAAGAAACTGCGAATATTTAATTAAAATTGTAATTAATAATAGCGACTATTACCCCTACTCTCAATTGAGTTGAGGCTCACATTCTGTTCGATGCTATCCCTTGCAATAACAACTCTTTCAACACTCGTGAGTTTTTGAAGCTGGTGTATTATTCGCATACGTCTTTCCTATCCATCCAAAACATGGTACTGCTGGTTAATCTAACCACCTCATTTTCTCGTTATCCATATACTCTCTGGAAGCTCTGGCTACATGAAAATACCATGCTCACTAGTGACATAAATTGATATAACCCCCCAAATGTACCTGTGAGCTGTCAGGGAGCCATTCTTGATAGATAACACCGCTGTATGAGCTTGTGAAGGAATGCCGGCTCAAAACCATAATCAGCTCACCACCAAATGGTGTACCAGTGAGCTGTCAGGAAGCCATTCTCGATAAAAAACAACTCAACTCCTGGGAAGTTTCTTAAGCTGGTGTATTCTTCGCATACGTCGTCCCTATCCATCCAAGACATGGTACTGCTGGTCAATCGAACCAACCAATTTTCTCGTCATCCATATACTCTCTGGAAGCTCTGGATTCATGAAAATACCATGCTCGTTGTTGAAATGAATTGATATAACCTTCCAAATGTACCTGTGTGCTATCAGGGAGCCATTTTCGATAAATAACAGCATTGCCCTCTCAAACCATAACCGACTTACCACCAAATGGAAGTCGCTCATCTATACAAGCTGGAGCGCATATTTCTTCATGCCTTTCCCATACTTCCCGACGTTCGTTGAATCCAGTAGAACAAAAATACGAGAACATTCCATTCCAGGTGATTCCAATCTTGCCGGGGCTCCAATGGTGGATCTGTAGCCATTTTTTAAAAGAGAATTTGGTGATCTCTTTACTCTCTGTTGTCCTAATCCTGGTCTTCTGGTTAACAAGCGGGTCTCTTGGTAACGTCGGTACACTCTATAAAGGCTAACACCTACAATAGGCCTTTTCAGTAATTTTTTTTTATTGGTTTAAATTGAAGTATTTCATTTCCCCTTATTTTTTTTATATTCTTTTGGAGCTTGATTTCTATCCTAAGAAAATGATCAAAAGTACGGAAAGCTGCGCGCGGTTTGAACGTGATTTCACTCCTCCATCCTTCGTGACGTCAAAGAGCCTACGACCTTGAAACCGACAGACCGTTATTTCCATAGGATTTGTAAAGTTTGCTTTCCTGGTTTTTGATTTTGATATCTCATGTAACCTCGAAATTGATATTGATATTCTCTTTCATTTCGGATTATTTGTTTTTGTTGAAATAACAATATAAATTGCCCAAGTAAAATATTTATTTACGTTCCTCGGGATTGAAACAGGTTCGAAAAAGCAAAAGCTCAAAACGAGAAACATTTGCTGCTTCTTCGTTGGATATTTTGGCCTCGGCCGTAGCCGTAGCAGCATTTGACCAGCCGTTCTGACAAATACTGCCCAACATAACTCCAGACCTTCTGACGTCACTTGCCCCAAGGTCAAACGCGTGTTCAAATTACCCTAACATTTGATTAACTTTTCATTCAGCTTTGTGACATGTATAATCAAAAAAAAGCTGCACAAAGTGAAAAATTATCAGTAAGCTTTTAAATGAAATATTTGTTTTGAGATTTAAGCATCTACTGAAAAGACCCATTCTCCCGTCTCGCGTTGCATCCGGTCACCTTATGAGAACACTACAATAGCAACGATTATACACCCTACAGGATTGCTTATTTCCATTTAACTCTGTGTTCGCATCGCTCAAGACGGACGAATACGTCATCACTGGACCTTGCCTTTTCAATTTTATGGTTAATCGTTTGTTGACAAAGTGTGTTTTGACGTTATTTTATAAGTTTTTTCAATTTTGAAGGTGTTTATAAATAAAGGTGGTTAGTAAAGTAAACTTCTCAAATAATTGTGAATCAAGGAAGTCTATAAATGCGAAGCACGTTATTTCAGTGTAAATACAAAATTTTTGGATTCGAGTTTCAGTATACATTTCAAATACTAAGGGTGGATTCATGGAAGCAAAAATAAAAATTAATTGAAAACTAAAGCTTAGAACAGAGAACCATGTAAAATGTAACGTAAATGGTCATGCAAAAAATAAGAAATTAACATATAAGCTAAAACTAAAAAGAATGCCTTAGTTTCTCAGTTTCAGGCATAAACATCTACATTACATAACATGGTTTTATATGTTCTTAGTTCTGTTATAAAGTAATCTAAGTTTTAATTTTTGCTTGTATGAATCCTTCTTTGTAAACTTCGAACAATTATTAGGATTAATTATAATAATTATCAATCACAGAAAAAAAAACGGTTGGAGAGAAAAAGTGTGAATACAACAAAAAATATGAGAGAGGTTTTAAGAAAATTGTTTATTAATAAATTTTTTAGCAATGCATAAGGCGTCTATTTTATTTTCCCCATAAGAAAAAAATATATTATAATGCTGAGTTTACCCATCAATTAACCCATAAACACAGCTCGTAGATTTGCTTCTCTTTCTGTGCAAAATAAATTATAAGCAAGTTCCTGCAATTCAAAGTTATTGTTTCAATCGTTAATTTATATTTTATAACTACTTATACTAATAAATATAATTTTTTAAATAACATATTATCAAAAAAAATTAATTTATTATTATTTTTTGCAAATACACAAGAAAAACGTGAAAAGTATTGACGATTGCAATATATTTTAAATTGGTCGAGGTCCACTGGTGACGTAAGCAAGTTCCCACTCACCGACGGAGGATTTAAGCGAATAAGCAATCATGTAGGGTGTATAATCGTTGTTACAATAGGGCATGTCCACGACAGTTGACACTGTCAACTGTCAACTTGACAGTTGACAATACCTTGGTGGTAAAACAATAAACAATAGACATGATGGAAAATTATCTAACATCAAACAACTATTAACCTATATTATATATTATTAAATATGCAAGCTCAACAATTAAAATAACTTTAAAAGTACACTGAAGCAAAACCAACTAAACTCAAGCACGATCTATCATTATAAATCAGCATAACCTCACTATTAAGTACCACGTGTTCTGAACGCTTTGTTTATTGTTTTACCACCAGGCTAGTTTGTGACGTCACGTGGACATGCCCTATTCTCGAAGCTGTAAGGTTAGGTTAGGAAGCTGTGTAAACTTGTCGAAAAAGTAACTTCGACAATCTCTTGCAGCGAGATTTTTGTATGATCAATTTCCGATATTTTCTTGATAAAATGTAAATAAATTTTTGATCTTATTCACCCTTCAATTCAAAATAAATACAAACATTTCTAAATCTTAAAACATAATCTCACATTTAGTTAAGGACTTATCAAGCTTGTAAATATTATTTTCTAACTGAAAATCTAGAAGTGGAAATGATCTTAAATTGACATACAACCCCTTTTTACCACCCTGCTCGTCGCTATTCTGAGTATGTACTGTTACTAATATCAGTCTTATCTGTTGGGAATTATCTTCTCGAAAGGAGAATTACCAGACGACGGATTGAAAGGAGGGTTAAATTTGGATTCGGATTCGTGATTAAATTCTGATAGGGCTTCCGCTAGTGGAACGATCACTTTCAAATTTTATTTACCTAGCGGCACACTGGTTTGACATACTTTCATGTGGGTTTACAGAAATTGTAGTTATTGACATTTCATATATTATTTGATACTGGTCGTGAAAAATAGAGTACAACAAGGGCGGCTTATTATTTTTTCAAGCTAACATTCACTGATTTTTTTCCTTTCCTGTGATACACTTAAAATTTAACAGGTTCAGGTATCAAAATCACTTTATGTATTAAGCAATTCTTAAGATAATTCCATGAATGAAGTTATACTGTACCTTGTGTCTACTTTAATGATAAAACATATATTTTTCGGATCATTTTATGTATGTATGTATGTATGTATGTATGTATGTATGTATTTTGGGGTGACATTCACTGAGACCTAAAAGATCTATCGTGCCCCCTTACTTCTACTCAGTTTCTGAGGAGAGTCGCAGAAACTTGTAATTCTTTTAGTCCTATTTCCCGGAGGAATTTTAGAATGTCTACAGGCTTCAACTTAGTTAGATGTTCCTCTTCCATCCAGTAATCTCCCAGGTGCTGTGCTCTAGGATTCTGAAGTGCTGTGCAGTTGGAAAGTATGTGGATGGAGGTTTCTTTTTCCATTCCACAATATCTGCATTCTTCTTCCTCTTCTATTTTGAGCTTTTTCAGGTGCCCATTCAGGCGACAATGTCCCGTTAGGATCCCTGTTAAAACTCTTAGCGCAGTTTTACTTTGACTTTTACCCAGAAGAGTATTTGATTGTATTACAAGATCTTT
>CAJUYG010000113.1:259763-270355 GCA_910591675.1 Galerucella calmariensis | reverse complement strand
ATAATAATAATAATAATAATAATAATAATAATAATAATAATAATAATTTTATCCACAAAGTATATAAGTAATTACAAATATGTTTGGTTAGTGAATAAACAACCCGAAGGTCTCCGATAGGTGTACATACACCTGTTTCGGCAAAATACATATAAATAAAAACAACAGTAATTAATTTAATAATGTTAGATATGTTATTACAACTCTGATAACATTATGATTAGAATCAGAGTTGAAATTTAAATGATAATTATTTAAAAGATGCAAGGATAAAATTACAATAATAATAATAAATTGAAATTTTAAAATCAAATTCTAAAATTTCAAAACTTTGGTTAATGTGACCATACGTTTTTTCTTTATTTTTTGATAATCCTATGTATCATGGTTGTCCGTGATATGTATAATTACACCATTAATGCAATATGACAGAAATATCTCGCCTGTTCCAAAAGAAACGCTTTTAATTTCTTTCTGAATAGCATGGGATTATTTATAAGTTTGATACTGTCAGGGATACAATTATAGATTTTCGGAGCTAGGAATGAAAAAGATCTTTGACCAAAAGATTTCATCATTCTCGGAACAATATAGTGGTGTTTGTTCCTAGTTTCATAATTATGTAAAGGTAGGTTACTTTTTATCCTTTATGGCGTGGTATTTTATAGAGGCACAAAGAAAATATAACTGTTTCAAGTCAAAAATGTTGCTTTCCCTATATAATCGATCTGAGGGATATGTATGAGGTTTAGACAGAATGATTTTCAAAAATCTTTTTTGGATAATTTCTAATAGATGAATTTGAGTTTTTAGAGCACTTCCCCACGCTAATATACCATAGCGTAGGTGACTCTCGACTAGTCCGAAGTATAACATTCGAAGGTATTTGGTGGGTATACACTTTTTCAGGTATTTAAATTTATAGAGGATGAATTGTAGTTTTTTTATCACGTATCTAATGTGAGAATCCCACTTTAAATTTGTATCTATGGTAATACATCCAAAAATACACATAAGCAAACCTTGTTATCATTCAATGCTTCATAGGCTTTTGATGTTAAATTTAAAATGGCATCTTGGGTGGAGGTATTTTTCTTAAATCCAAATTGTTTGGGAGAAATTAAATTGAATCTGTTAATATACGATATAAGTCTATTTTTCAACAGCATTTCAAATATTTTTGACATGTGTGGAATGAGTGATATAGGTCGATAATTTTCACTGAGTGTTTTGTCTCCATCTTTGTACACTGGTATTACTACTGTTTTTTTGAAGGATTTTGGCCATATCCCTTGTTCTATACACAAGTTGAGAATATATACTAGAGGATCTAGTATAAATGGTGAAATTGCTTTTAAGCATTCTGCATTAATCTCATCAAAACCATTTGCTTTTTTAATTTTTAATTCCTTAATCAATGTATCTATTTCACATCTATTTGTGGGTAACAAAACCATCGAGTTTGACAAAGAAGCATTTTCATTTATCTTACAGGGGCTTTTGTCAATTTGTCTAGCTAACTTTGGTCAATGGTCAGATCTTCTCCTTTTCTCGGCTTTACCTATTTCTTCCAATATTACATTGGGGCTGATTCCGCAGAAGGGTTCAGGCCCCCAGAAAAGTATTTCAGTCCCCCCCTCTGCTAGTTCATCTGCTATTTCATTTCCTTCCATTCCAGTGTGTCCTGGAATCCATAGTAAGGTACTATATTGTTCTCGCCTAGTTCATTGAGTTTGTGTAGGCTTTCCCGCACCATTTTGGAACTGATTACACAAGAGCTCAGTGCTTTAATGGCTGCTTGACTATCCGACATTATGATAAACCTTTGTCTTCTGTATCCTTTATCAATATTAAACTGGGGGCACTTTCTTATGGAGTGGATTTCCGCTTGAAAGATACTTGGGGTATTTCTCAAGCTTTCAGAGTGTTTGGTTCCTGTCCCGAACACTCCTATCCCAGTTCCTTCTATTGCTTTTGAGCCGTCTGTGTACCATTGAGTGGGATTCTGGTAATGGTATTTGAATCCCATTTTTGATTCTTAATTCCGTAACGAATTTCTTTGAAAAGTAATCATTTTACGTAACATGATTAGTTTTTTAGTTACAGCGAACCCACGGTACATTTTTTTGTATCTTAAGTTGAGTTTCAAAAAGCCTATTTTTCCACTTGAAGTATTAATATCAAAGTAACGAAATCAGGCACTACAACTTGAATATTTTCATGCAGCTTTTTCATTTTTAAACCCGTAGAGAGTGGAAAAAGAGTTTCTCTTGCACTTCCTCCCATAAAGGAGTTTTATCTGATTTGTTCCATTGTTCATAGCATCGGCTCTGTAAAACGCTTTTATATTCGTCTCTGTTAGACTCAACTCCAATGTTATATATATATATATATATATATATATATACCACTGCTACCAAATGTCTAGGGTTTATATCCCTCAACATGCTCCTTACATTTTATAGCACAAGAAAATTATCATAATAAATATTTTCTTCCAAAGCCAGGTTTGTGACGAAGAATATTTTCACTTTTTTCTTTGATATAATTGTTTTTGATTCTGGTATTTTCTAGATTAAGAAAACTCTATTCTTGAACATGTTTTCCAGTTCAGTTTCCTAACCAAAGTGTAATATTTGACAATCTTTGTAATTTTCACCCTATATTTCACCTTTAACTAAAATTTTAAAGGATTCGATAAAGTTTGCCTCTAATATACCCAAATGTTTACCAAATTTAGTGTGGAATTAGACAGTGAAGGAAATATTTTTTTGCAATACACGGTGTAGCACAAGCAGCAATATTTCCATTCCTTTCATTCATTACCCTTTTATTCAATATTCAACTCAAATACTACGTAGTTTGAAACGCATTAAAATTTCGTATAGAATCAGCCATTGAAGTAGTGCTCCAGACTAGTATAAAGGAAGCTTTTTCCAAAAATAATAATCTCCAATTATTTTTCTGTTCATTATGGTGTCTCCAAGGCTCAGTACTTTATACTACTTCCTATTAACAAATAATTTATATCCCTTCAAACAATTCCCTGTTGAATATATTATTCATGCCACTGATCTAATTCTTTTTGATATAATATTTACATGATCCCGTTCAATAGTCAATAGTTACCCCATAAATCACTAGCTGGAATATCATTACAAATTGTTGACCATTGTGAATTCCTGACAGTATAATTTGATACAATCTCACATGACATCGTATAGAGGATACAAAAGGAAATTGCATGAAAAGGATTATTATACGTCAACTATTAACATTATTAGCGCATCTGCAATGGATAGTAGAAGAAGAGTTGTGAGTTGTCTACGGTGTCATGCTCTACATGACTGCTTGCAAGACTGTTAAAAACTGCTTGATGTTATTATCTTTCGATTCCGCCAGCTGCAGTTCCATCTAAAGTCTTTACGCTGAAGCTCGGAATCATTTTTCGTTTATTAGACCGCAAGAATTTACATTGTCGAGCAACGTGCAGATGTTATATCTGCAGATTCAAAAATACATCACTATTTTGTCTACCTACAACCTGCTTTATACACACAGCGGAATTGTATTCAATCTTCAAAGTTGTGGAAACTTCCGTGAAAACTAAAGTTTATTATATGGTGTGGGTCATTGATTGTGTGAGTCGTAACACATTGCGTTGGAAGAAAATATGCTTGAACAGGTCATTTTTGCGATTTTCTTATTAGGATTAATCACAGACTAGCCTTTTTCTCATTTCTTCCAGCGTAATGTGTTAGAAGGACATTAAGAATCAATGACGCACACCAAGAAGGCTATTATATGAGCTCTACCAGAGTTTTAACTACACGCACCAGTTCTCTGTCTGTAATTCTCTTTATAGAAGACGCATTCTCAAAATATCCTACAGTCAGCTCCTTCATGACGTTTGTTATGACCTTGACCGTTTAGGTATGCTGATTAACATCGTTAGAATACCCTCCCTTATAGAATTTACTCGTGAAGAAAACACTTATTGCCGTTAGAAAATATGGGACTTTATAAATACCTCAAGTCTACCATCAAACCAATAACACTAAGAGCTTTGAACAAAATCACTGGAGTAGATGCAATATAACCTTATGAACCTTCGATCAAGATGTGAATCATGAGCACGGGGAGAGGGTGCAATAGATCTTTCAGGTCTTAGTGAATGTCATCCCAATATACCTTCAGCAGATAAGAAAAATATTCTGACTGGCACATACTTTTCCTGTGCTATTTCTTATAAAAAAAAGAGAGCCCGGCTATTAACTTCATCGCTGCTAGGTCTGAATATAAAAATCCTACTGGTGGTTTTACTTGGAAACTTTAAATTTGGAAGCGAGTAGCTGTCTGAATTCCTACGAAAAAACAATATTTTGGTAACGTTGGGGAGCAATAAATTTTATAATAAACAGAAGAAACGATATTTCAGTATGAAGTATAACAAGATGTGACAGTAACCAATGAAGCTTTTATTCTAGCGAAATAAAGGAGATCAATGCATTTGGAACTGCAAAATAAATAAAATATTTTGTAATTTTTCGATATCGCGTGGAGGATTTGAGTATACAAGTTCTTTCAAATAGCCTTGTATTACCAATCAAGTAATAAGGAAGTCTATTATTTAAAAATCTTGTTATTCTACCATAACTATGTGGAGCTGCACAATTTTGTTGCCATATCATTCCTATTCTTTCATATTTAATATTCTTCAATAAATCTGATAACTAATTTTGCAAAAACAACAAGTAATATTTACCTCTTAATGTCCCATTAAATATCCCACACCAAACATTGAGTGAAATTCAGTTTATCTCACCCCATGTGGATTTGCTGCATATCAATAATGATTGTCACGACAATTCACGATACCATTATTATGAAATCCTGCTCCTACTCCACAAGATTATATTCAAAATCTTCAATCATAGTTTGAATGTTAACTTAAGTTATTTGAAATCTGTGCTAGAATTAATTAAATTGTACTTTTATTAACATGAATCTTTTCGGCTAGAGCTCAAACTTATATGTATATTGGGATTACATGCAATACTAAGAATAATTATGTAGAAACTTTGGGATTAACAGGAATTCACTTCTCGTGAATATTATAATGTTTAAATATCTTCTGTAAGTTCCTTGTGGCATTACTTATTCTTTTTTCTCTAATTCTTTTGGGAATCAAACCACAATAATGTTTTTCATTTTTTTTACTACTTAGTATGTCTGAATGATTTTTTAATAAATATGAAGGAGAAAAATCTATAAAATTTGAAATTGAAAATAACAATTTTTTACCATTTTTGGATATTCTTATCAATAAAACACCTACAGGGTATGAAACAAGTGTTTATCGTAAGCCAACACACACTAATAGGTATTTGAATTTTGAATCAAATCATGCTATAAGCGTTAAAAAAGGGGTAGTAAAATCTTTATACGATAGGGCGAGAATCATTTGTTCTAATGATAATCATTTCACAAAGGAGAAAGCTCTACTGAAAAATGTTTTAAATGCCAATAATTACCCGGCAGAATTTGTAAATAAAAAAATCAAGAATATAGAGAAAGGCTCATTGTTAATACCCCATAATAATAACAATAATATTAATAATTCAGCTAACATAACTTTTAAAAACTTGACAATACCGTATCTCAGGGGTTTGTCAGAAAGAATTAAGAAAATTGGTAATCAATTTAATATTCGAACCAGCTTTAAATCTAACAATACTTTGAGATCTATCTTAACAAAAACGAAACCAAAAAATTAAGAACAATCTTCAAAAAATTGCATATATCAGATATCTTGTGAATGCGACAAATTATATTTAGGTGAAACATCTAGACCATTGAAAGTCCGAATAAGTGAACATAAAAAATACATCAAAGATAGGGAGTTCTTTAAGTCAGGTATTTGTAAACATGCTTGGGAAGAGGGGCATAAAATTCAATGGGATTCGACAAAGATAATATTGAAAGAGCCCAATAATAAAAGACGAAAAATTAAAGAAAGTGCTTTAATACAACTAAATACAGATAAATGTGTAGCTAGTATTTCAGCCGAATGTAGTCAAATTTGGTTACCAATGTTAGAAAGAGAAATTTCCAATAATCAATTACCTGCGTTATCAGGATAGCATCATAAGTTTTTATCCAGGTTTTCTTATGATTTATCATTGGAATAGTTGTTAATCGATACACACTTCAATACACAAAATCACCAAACTGAGTTATACATGTTTTGAAAACAAAAATTATCATACACAAAAAAGTAACAACAAACGCTTTTTATTAACAACATTTCCAAAATAAGCTAAAAAAAGCGCTATCCCAATAAAAACCGTTCCTGGAACGTGCACTTCACTGGATTCCATTTCTAGTAGACTATCATATCTTTAGAATGTTATAAAATAGAATATTTTATTTCACATTTTACCAGAGGTGTGATCTACTATGAATGGACCTTAATAAAATTTGACAACAAAGTTTTGTAGTCTTAAACTTCAAAATATTATTGATTGTCTAGTTGTCATATTTTTTCGTTGTGTCAGATAGGGACCAAAAATTATTTTATCAATTTTATTACTAGTTAATCTTGACAACGGTAGCTGGAACGCTACCGAAACGTCGAAATAAAAAATAAAAAACATTATTGTGGTTTGATTCCCAAAAGAATAAGAGAAAAAATTATAATGTTTTTTGAGGCTCACTTCGGCAATTACATGCTTATTAAGCACTGTTATTAAAACGGATTCCCATTCTCCAAATTTTGTGACTTTCCCAAATCTACTATACGTATTCTCATGTAACTGTCGCTCTTGTGTCGACTAAAGTCACGGCTTAAAGGATCTGAAAAGACAAATTTTAGTAACTGGAAAGTAAATTGATAAAATATGTAAGAGTCATTTTTGAGGAAGATTTGGGTAGTTTCGACGCTCAATAAATCTCTCCTCCTCTCTCTCAACATCTCATATCAAAGAAATCTCAAGAAATAAATGTTATGATAACTAAGAGTGGAAAAATATTTTCATTAATATGTTCATGTAGATAGACTTGGGTGGAAGGTGGAAACATGCTGTGGCAAGATTATTTTATTTTATACCAAATTTTTGTAGGAAAGTTAGCATTTAAAGTAGACTGTATACCAATACTTTTATGAGTCTTTAAAATTTGAGTTTGAAATTTACCAAAATATCTTTCTTTCCATTATAGTAAGACTTAAAGATCCAACGTGCCGTCTGGAGCATAGCAGGGTCTCGAAACCGAATTAGGTTTATGATGTTTGACAGTGTGTCGATCTCAGATTTTGTTTGATGAAATATGGTATGGATGTGAGCCACAATAGACTCTTGCACTAAATGCATAGATCGGACCTTAGGTCCTCCATATGCTGGGAGGGTTGTGGTGTTTTACCCCTATCGTTGAAAACATTACCCTAGTAGCACAGAATTTTTGCTGACAATATTTTATCTTCTTGACAAAACCTGCATATGATTGTGTCTGTCTATTTAATGCTGTCATGCCTTTATTGAGTCTACATTAAAAGCTCAACCAAGGTTCTAGCTATTCACCTATTCTGGCTCCTCAGGCCATGGTTTATGGATAAACTCTTCCGCCTATTCCATTATGGTCACCTTGGATGGTAAATTCTCGAGAAAGCTTTTTGTCCAAGTACTACTATTTGGTTTTTGCAGTAATATCGCCTATATCACTGGTCCAGAACAGAATCACATTGTGTTTCGTCTCGTGTTAGAGAATCTGCCTCATCAAATCTAATCTAAACTATATCATGTGTTGAGATATTATTTAACCTATTTTTTTAATCATGAGTTCTGGCTCCCGATATTGGAATCATCTTATTTGTCCAACAAATCTCGGTAAGTTAGAGCTGTCAAAGATACGTGGGAAAAGTATCTAGATCCTAAAAAAGTTACTTTTTTGATACTAAATAAGATTGTAGATTAATAGTATGGAAAGCCTAATAAATTGAGGAAAGGGTATTGTATACGCAGCAGCTTGGCAAAACTTATCAGATTTCACTATTTTATTCACTACTTCTTTTAAATTTATTAATTGGGGTGTATTACAGCAAAAGAAAATGATTTGTTTGCTAAAAACGTATTGCTTAAACGGTATATTCACCTTTAAACAGAGCGAGTGACGAAGTATAAATGAAACGCAATAGCCCGTATCAAACAAGTCATATCCTGCCTAAAGGAACTTCTCACGCGGTACTAGATACTTCTTGTCGTAAAAAAAGGAATGATGAAACAGTAGCTTAGACACTCTAAAGTAACTAAGATACTGCTTTTTGACAGCACTATAAATTTTTCCATTATTAAAAAGCAATTTTCAGTACGGAGACTGCATATGAGAACATTAATAATAAAAGTTGAATTTCGACACGCTATTTTCCAGTTTTATCACAGATGTTTTGTGGCTGTCAATTGTGCACTATAAATAAAAAGGCGAGCATGGTTTTAGATGATTTCTAGTTGCTTTTAAAAAGTTCGGAACAAAAAGTGTGGTATAATATGAGCAAACTTTTAGAGTAATTACCATAGTCTTTTATGGAGTGACATAACTACGATATTACCTACACTGATATGTTAGAAGGGTTTTAGCGATGATATAATTTTAATGGTTACTACGTAAGTTTCGTTATATGAGCTGTTAAGTTCACTTCATCTTTTGTAGATTATTATTTTCATAGATGTCAAAGATTATAGTTTACGAAATTGACTGTGAATACTGTAACTAGGTGACTATTATTATTTTTTTCTCATTTCTCCATCCACTCAAGCAACTGTTTTAACATTACTTTATTTGCTCTCACAATTTTTGAGAACTAATTACTATTACTGAGTAATAGTTTGCCTCAAGGTACTTATTTTTTTTTCAAATATTGTGTTATAATAAATATAACCATTTTACATATTGCCTTTTACAGTGTGGAAACCACTTATGGAATAAAATTCTTTATGTCATTATCTTAGAAAATTATAAAAAATGCCGAGACACATCAACTTTTGAATTGAGTTGTGAATTGTGTACATAAATTTAAATGTACACGCTGATTCACGCAAGTATGCCATAGTCGGTGTTGTTTTTTTTTAATGAAACACCCTGTATATTTGCATATTTTTGAAATCCTCTTAATGAACCGATTCCAACAAATTAAATAATGTATGGTCAATTATGAATTATACAGGGTGAAATTTTAAAATTAATAATTTATTACACTTGAAATATTGGTAGGTACTTTTTTAAATTAGCTAAATATGGATTTATCAAAAATCTAATCTAACTAATTATTAGACGTATTTGTATATTAAACAAAACGTGTTACGCCCATGAATTTTATCATAAATACCTAAAAACTGCCTAAAAACGCCAATAATTGGACAAAATCGGTAAACAATGTGGATTGTTTTAAATCGGTAAATAATAATGTGGATTGTTTTTTTATGCTGTCAGTTGTGGATGTGTTGACAGTTTATACTGAAAAAGTAAAATTTTTGTCAAACACTCTTTCTTTGTCGACATAACAATGAAATATTTAACTGAGACTCACCGAATTGAGATTTTAATGATGATCGGGTACGGGGATAACTGCAGAAGTCAAGTTGAAGTTGCCTAATATTTCACAAAGTACTGTGTCTAAAATTCATGCACAATTCAGAGAACTTGGATATGTCAAACCATTGAAAAAAAAACACACATCGTTGAAGATGATGTGAAAGTGAATATTTTGTTAAGTGTCGAAGAGAATCCAACTTCAAGTACACGTCAAATTGCCCGTGAAAATAATGTTAGTCATAAAACTGTTCTAAGATGTCTTCATAAGGAAAAACTTCATCCCTACAAATTAACTTTTGTGCAGGAGTTAACAGAAGACGATCCAGATCGTAGAATGGATTTCTGCGAAAGATTGATGAATAAGCTGAACAGAAATGAGATAGCTCTTGGTACCATTCTTTTTTCTGACGAATCAACATTAACATTGAGTGGAGAGGTAAACCGACAGAACTGTAGATATTGGTCAGCAGAGAATCCTAATTGGATGCGTGAGACACATACTCAGTACCCTCAAAAGGTGAACGTTTGGGCCGGTATCATAGGCGACCATATTATTGGTCCTATATTTATAGATGGCGATTTTAAAGCTGAAAAATATTTAAATATGCTTGAAAATGAAGTTATTCCTGCGTTGACAAACTTATATCCCAACACAATGATCCTAGCTTACCGAATGAAAATGTTTGGTACCAGCAAGACGGGGCAACACCCCATTATGCTTTAATGGTAAGAACTTATTTAGATGAAGTCTTCCCCAATAAATGGATTGGGCGAAGAGGACGAAGAGTAGCCAGCTAGATCACCAGACCTTACGCCGTTAGATTTTTTTCTGTGGGGTTATCTCAAGAACAAAGTATATGCAACACAACCAACTAGCATTGTAGACCTCAAAGACAGGGTAACTACAGAAATACGGAATATTTCATCTCAAACATTAAACAAAGTTGAGGAGGAGTTCTATTGGAGACTGTGCTATTGCCAACAACTAGGTGGAGAACATTTTGAGC
>CAJUYG010000113.1:226364-245250 GCA_910591675.1 Galerucella calmariensis | reverse complement strand
TTGATTACACATTATTTGGTGAAATTATCAAGTGATCGTAGGAAAAATACTGTACATTACTCGTGTGAAAGTGATTTTTCACACGTCATGTAATATACTATTTTTGCATAAAATATTTATTTATGAACACAACTTAGTATGCATCAGTAAAAACATTTCTTAAAATTTGTCAGTGCGAAATAACACTCAGCTTCTCTACAACAAACGTATAAAAAACCAATTTGGAACTTTGGATTTCCTGTGCTTAGGTGTTTCTCAAATAGACATACATGACCAGCAATTACTGATTGCTGTGGATGCTCTTTGAAAATGTCTCGCTAATGGACAGTAACATTCCAACTTTTTAACTCTTAGGCGAATAACATTGAAAAGCTTTTTATCGACTCTAGAATCTTTTATCCCCAGCAAAAACTCTTATCATGCACAGATATGCACAGTAAGTGCTTTAATATTTCCAAATCTGGCACCTGTATTAACTAAAATCGATGAAAGCCCGATTTTCATGTTAAAAAGCTTAGTTTATTGCCAGGTCCTTTGAAAAAGATAACTACGTAAGTTGTAAATGATGTTTGTGGTTTGGAAACAGCTTCGTGGAAATTATCTGTAAATTATCTAAATATTGCAGCGATTCAGACGCTTACTTTTCCAATTAAAAGTTTCAAACTCCGTTTAAGTTTTCGATTTGAAGTCAATTCTTTGATGTCTTCCTTCGAATGCTGTTTCATAATTACCGCTAAGCTTTGCAGATTGGTCGCCAGGAGATTAACAATGGATGTTGTTCAGAGTAAAATTTAACGTGATACCTATAGTTAGTTACACGATTTCAATTTAGATCAGATGAATACATATGAGCACGATGCACTCACCACGGTAATAGATTTGACAAAAAAAGAATATAAAAAAAATGCACCAACCGAGTGACATATTCTTATCCAGTTTTTTCAGGCAGTTTTAAAAGCTGATTTTCCTATTAATACCCCTTAACCGTATATACAAAACAAAAATAGCCTTATATTATAAAACAGTATTAAATAACATCAAGAATAGTAAATTAGTAGGTAATAAAATTCTAATTAAACGAATCAACTCGAGTGAGATTAAAATTAAAACTAACAAAACCTTGAATTGCATGAAAATACAATGAATCGAAAGACTGGTGAGAGGTGGGTGTAAATTTCTGGTTCCCGCGTGACGTAACTGCGCGGCTCGGACGCAATTTGAAGTAGAAATCAGCATACCGTAAGTGTATCGTGCGTATGAGTGAGTTATAAGTGAATCTAACACTATGAAAAAAATGTGTTATTATATTTTGTAGAAAGGGGCCCACTCACTAGGAAGGAAGAATGCGCAGTTAAGTATCTGCATGTTGGCTGTAAAGTAAACGTGTACTTTCATATTTCCCACATACAGACACTTTTGCTCGTTGAGTGAGGATGTGTGACAAGCGTAACATGACGTCGAAAAAAGATCTTATGTTAATGGCAGTGGCGTGTGTAGCTATTAAGGAAAAGTGTATTATTAAACGAAAACCTCCGTCAAAATGGGTGAGGACTTGGTTATAAAAACGGGCTACGTATTCTCATATTAATCTATTAGAGGAATTGCGACTGGATCCCTCAGATTGGCATAATCAATTGAGAATGAATCAAGACACGTACCTTGAATTATTATCTCTAGTAGCTCCTTTAATACAAAAAGAAAACACTCGTATGCGGCAAGCTATAACGCCACATGAAAGACTCACTGCTACATTACGATTTTTGGCAACTGAAAAGGAGCTACGAAAATCTGAAATTTTTGTTGCGATCACTGTATTCTTTATTTTTTATTTGCCATAAACAGGGATAACTTTTGTAAAGTTCTAGAAATTCAGTTATGAAATCTTTGGACATTACTCTTAGATCATTCATTTTTTGGAAAAAATGTCCAATAAAAAAATACTGAACCCAACACAGTACTGGTGAAAATAAGAAACGTGCACAGACTTGTTGCACCGACACTTTCTTTCTTCGTCGTTCTTCCCCGTACGATGAGCACTGCACACGCTAAAAATCAAAACTATCCTGATTCCGACCAAGCGGATAGCGCATTCCAAATTTCGAACGGCGGAAAGCCATACACACAAAATTTTCACTGTACCCCGTAACACGCGCATTCAAGCCTTCGCGCTTCCTTCCTACTGAGTGGGCCCCTTTTTAATAGGGGATCTTCCTCAAGCTGCGATGGAAGACTTGCTGAATCCCCCTCTACCGCACATTCCTATACAAGGAGAAGCCAGATCTATAACGCAAACTCACGACGCGATCTATCGAAAGCCTAGCGAGGAGCTGAAAGCGGATGACTGAATGGGATGAGATGATGCAAAGGCCACGACATATAGTATCAATAATAAGTTCCAAATAACTTAACGAGTAGGTTAGACTGAGGCAACCTGGTATATTGAAAATTCCAAGTAGGTTTAGGAACCAGAATTGTACGGCTAAAGCAAGCGTTACAGCTTTCCAAGCGAAAGTGAATGTGATTCACCACCACTGAGTTAAAAGCTATCTTTACAGATAGCCTAGATGCACTGAAGGCACTCGATTCCATAGAGGTCAACTCTGAGCTGTTAGGAGATTGCCTGGGCAACAGCACGAGGTTCATACGGGTAACGAACTGGTGGATGAGTCGGTCAGACAAGGCTAATCAAAGCCATACCTGAATTATTTACAGGAAAACTGTCAAATCCGTAGTGGGTATGTTGATAGGGAACTGTAAATTCAAGCGCACGCAATGCTTAGAGCGGAGCGGAAACTGCGAAGCAAATTCTATGCCAGTGCGACTGCCTGGCGAATGTGAGGTTTCTTGTACTAGGAGGCGATGAGAAGCCATCGGCAAGAAATTACATAATAGTTCCAGTCTCAAGGCTATTTAAAAAAGTTGGGTTGGAGAATGTATGATCAGAAGATCACTATAGATCTGTAAAGGTCGCAGTGGATTATCCCGACTATGCACCTCATCAAATCTCATCTACTGGCGTTATAAGATCCTTGTGGTACATCACACTCAGTCCAATTTAAATGTATTAATTTGTCACAGATTTGGTTATTTCCTAATCAATTTTTAGTCGGCAATTATGGCAATAAGCCTGAATAATTTTCCAATCATTTTTCACTGAGTGCAGAAATAATGAGCCCTCATAGGGTCACTTATTCCGGCGTTAATCGTGGCGTTTATCTAATAGGAAAAATCTCGCGTGTCGTTCAGGACTTCGATATGAAACCCAATAGTTCGGTTTTGGTTTGCTGTACGTGAATGTATGTCCGTGTGTGTTTGTGCGTTGAGTTATGGTATCGATGAAAATCTAAGCTGGTATTGGCTTGCTAGACAGAGAGTTGTGGGAAACGTGAGAATATACAGGATGTTCATCAACTGTATAAGTGAATAATAATTGAAAATCGTTATAACCGCTAATTTGAATATCGAAATCAGGTGAAATTGCTTTTTGTGGCATGTGGCATCGTTGCGTATTTCATGGAAAATTTATAGAAATCTCTATTGATTTATCTTCTATTCAATAGCTTTGGCTGTGGTACATATTGTGGTTAAATGCCACAATGAGTTTTGTCTTTGAATTAATTCAGTTTAATTCACACCACTCCGCAAATGGGATGATAAGACATGTTTAGAGCTGGGACGGTGTAGGGGTTGTGAAAATTTTGAAAAGAACTTTAAACGAATACCGCAGGACCGAGCCAACTCACATAGATTTAGAAATTAATGTTTTCTTGTAGTTCTTATCAAAAATTTTGAATTTGGACTCCATTTTGTGGTATTTAAAAAGACGTCCAGTATATTCACCATGAAACTCTGGGAATCTCCTACTTAAAAACGTGCGTAGGGAAGCAAGCATGGCAACTGCACGACTCTGTTTACTGTTGTCCAGGGCTGCCACTGTTATATATCAGGTTATTCAAAATCATTGCCACTATTGGATGGTGGAAGCTTGGAGATAAGTAACGGCAAAAAATAGTAAACTGTGGGGCCATCCATAAAGTACGTCACACGTTAATGGGGAGGGAGGGTATCACCGAAGTGTGACATCGTGTGACACTGCATGAGGGGGTCAATAGTTTTGTGATGTCACATGTTGAAATTTGAAATACTAAAACGCAAAGTTTGGATGTGAATTAAAAACTTAGAAAATTTCCAAACTTGATCTATATTTATTAATAATTTAGCATTTTATTAGATGACAAGGACGGGGGGAAGGGTTCAAAAGTAATAAAATACGTGTGACGTACTTTATGGATAGTGCCTGTTTTTTAAAGGCTGGATTTGTAAATTCTGAGACACAGCTGACGCTGTCCAAAAAAACTGTGACAATAATTAAACCGACCTATCCACTTCAACACCAACTGCATTGGGTTTGGAGTTCAAGGGATATCTTTCTATAGATGAAGCACTAACCACTGAAGATTCCAATTTTTCCATTTTTAAATGTGTTGAAGACGTGGCGAGCAGTGATGAACAATCGGATATTGAAGAAAAAAATGTGAAATATACACTGTGTCCACTTAAAATCGCATCATATGGAAAACTTTTTTATTATCAATTTTAAGAAAAAAACTTATTGTTCATTAAAACTTCTGCATGTTCTAAAATCTAAGTAAAATACAATTATCAGATATCAATTTTTTTAGGATTATACCAGGTTTCTCAAAAAATATGAGCTTTACTCAAGAGTAAAGTAACTGTAGTTACGTGTAATCTAAGATGCATTGACAAACTAATGAATGTTTGATGGCCACAACTGTTTGACAGTAACATGTAAGAACGCGTTAGAATTTCACGCAAATATGCTAGCGTTATTGAGAAAATGGAAAGGATATTAAACAAGCACAAAACCTATTTTTTCAATATAAATGGATGCAATTGCATATTTAAACGTAGTTCCCAGTTCTGATCAACTTTTTAATAATATTTTTCGATATTGTCGAATTTAAAGATACTCTACTATTGAGTAAATCATATTTTTTGACAAACTTCGTATAATACTGAAAAAAATTGATATTCAATGATTTTATTTCAGGTTTTAGAGCATTCAGAACATTTTATGGAAATAAGGTTTTCCCCAAAATTGATAGTAAAAAAGTTTCCCATATGGTGCGAACTTAAGAGGACACGGTGTATATCTTTATTTTCTAATTTTGACACCATGTATCTCAAAAATCAAATAACTTAAAGGTTTATATTACTAAACCGTTTCACGGATGGCTCTAAATCCAAAATGGGCTCAGGATGTGGAATTTACTCCAGATCTCTGAATCTAAACATCAAAAGGGCGATGGGCTGTAATGTCAGCGTTGCTCAAACAGAGCTCACTGCTATCTACATCGCCGTAAAAGAGATTACCAAAAGAAACACCACAGGTAATAAAATTCACATCCTTACGGATAGTAGACAAGCACTACTAGCCACATATCACATCAGGCCTAGTACCGGAGTGTCACCTGTCCCTGATCGAAGCCTGTAGCAACAACGAAGTCACTCTAGGCTGGATCAAGGGGCACAGTAAATCGAAAGGTAACCACATTGCCGACTCACTAACCAGGAAAGCAGTCTCTCAAAAACTCTTGGGACCTGGCACTTTCATTGGTCTGTCGGCGTCGGCTATGATTGACCTAATAAAGGAACACTTCCTTGATAAGTTCAAGGGTTGATTGGACGATGTAGAAGGTTGCAGGCTTGCCAAGGAACTGCTGCAGTATCCGGACAGCAAAGTAGCCAAAAAATACGTGACTATGAACAGACAGAACCTTCGGACAGCCACGAGTATTCTGACCGGTCACTTCCACCTACGAAAACACCTCTAAAGACTGGGTCTGTCTGACACTTCACTTAGTAGAGGATGTGAACAGGAAGATGAGACTGTCGAACACATTCTTTGTGAATGTCCGACACTCTCTCAATTTAGGTTTTCTGTATTCGGCGAGTACAGGCTAACACAAGCCAGCATGAGAGAGCTTACTTCCGGCGATGTTTTCACCTACTTCAAACAAGTAGGCTGGATGACTAGCCAGAAGGAAGTCTGAAGGATGCACAATGGGCCAATTGTGGCCTAAGTGCTGAGGGGGTCACCCACCCTTCAAATTCTTACAGATACAGATACAGATACTAAACCGTTTTTGGATAACTTTAATTCGACAGAAATAGAACTTCCTTCATATTAAAATTGTAGGACCTCTTAATAACGGAGTTCTCCCAATAACCAACAAAAAAAAACCCTTAGCTGTCTTCAATTAATGGGTTTTACTTTAGTAGTCTGTTTTCTCTATGAGTTATTTATAATTTGCACTTCCCTCTACAACGTGTCTGGTTTTTATTTTCCATTTTATCAAAGATTTTACAATTTTTATTAAGTATATATTTCATCGCGTCAAAAAAGCAAAACAGCTGCTCTAAGATAAAGTATGTCGCAAACTTTAAGTTTGCACTTAATTTTCCATATTATACGGATTGTGGTTATTTCAAAATTCGTTGATCGTGTTTTATGCTATATACATTTTTATTACGGCTATCATAAAATGTGTAGCAATTCTCTTCGACTCTTCTTTTTTCCTCACTAACAGAGAAACAGAAATTATTATCTGTTATGTTGATTGATTATTCATTTCCAGTTCATACTTCATACTTCGGATGATACGACACTGCTATCCTCTGTTTAAAAAGTTGGTTTTGTTTCTAATCAATTTTATAACAGAACAAAGCATTTCCCAATATGCCATCGAAAAATACCACAATTTCTTGATTGCCCCTTTACTCCTAGCTAAAAACCCCATTATAAATTATATGTACTTTAGGGATGTCATAAATTATTGATATATAAACAATAATTGCAGCAAATTATCGCTATTCCCGAACGTTTAAGCTGAATGTACTTATGTCATATCTCCAATTATGTTCAGCTGATGGTTCCAGTAATTGCATGTGGTAAATTATTACAATAAACTAACAACCAGAATATCTACGCTCACGGGATTGTTTGAATGACGATTAAAACAATCAATTGAACAATAATTCACTAACCATATCAATTTTTATAAATCTTTTCATATGACAGCTATAAAATAAATTGGTAGAAGAAAAAAAACCCTCGAAATCCACATGGTAATAAAACAGAGATCAACTTTTTCCATACCATTCTTTCTGTTTACGAAAGATCTTTTCTTTGTAGATCATTAAACTGATTCAGCCACTGTAAAATTGTCTGAAGTATTTGTACCTAAAACATATAAAAAATATACTTCTGTTGATTTTACTATTTCACAAAGTCAAAGAGGTTAATGAGAACGGGATGGCTGGGAAGAAGAAGCGGTTGAGAAATTTTCTATACAAAGGGAGTAAGTATGTGCCCTGTTTAGATTGAAAATGTAATTATGCTGTCAAGGGTTTTAGTAAATCGAGTAAAAGATGTAAAAGATGTAGATCAATATACTTATTATTAGAAAAGACACATGTATACACATCTACAAAAATAGCTTTCGACTCGAATACTAGTATAATATACACCAAGGTGGTGAAGACTATTATTATAAGGTGCGAGGCTTATAAATATCTTCACCACCGTGGTGTATATACATGTTTTTCCACTACTAGCCAAATTTGAGACAAAAATTGAAAATAATTGACATTATAGACTGATTCACAAAACAGTCTAACCTATAGAAGTGAAAGTTTATAGGATGACCTTGAATGCAAAAATGAGGTTTCAAACCCATCCACCCGAAGCGCTAGTTGCAATTTAGTTGTCGAAACAGGCCTAGCAGCTAAGGCCTTTAGCACGGAAAGAAGAAAAGTTTTTGAAATTCATCAAAGCTGTCATATAGTTTGTTGTTGTCACCATCACAGCACACCGTCACCATTGTCTTTTATAGAATGTTTCCTTTTGCAATTTGCTGCTGCTATTTGTGTTTTAATTAGGTACTGTCTCATCAAGTGTGATCATTCATAATATTTATAATGGTTGGTGTGAAGTGTTGCGTTCCTGGGTGTACAGACATTGCATCAAAACGACATAGGTTTCCCAAACATGACTCTTTGTTGTTGAATGAATGGGTTGCCTTTATTCGCAATCCAAAACTAAAGGAATTTAGTGCTGAACAGATTTATAAATCCTACAAAGTTTGCAACAGATATTTTGAACCACAATAATTTTATTGGGAGAAAAAGGGGCCTCACTCGCAAAGCTGTTCCTACAATCCTTTCAGGATTGATCAAAAAGTAATAGGAAATACGTAATATTATCACTCTTAGGCCTTACTTAGCGCGTGGTAAAATGTAAATTGCATTTAGGAATTCCTAAATTCGTATTAGGTATTACCTGACTTTAGGAAATGGTTAGTGAAATCGGGCATTAGTCATTCAAAAACAAACTTCTATTAAAAAAGCATTATGAAATAGTTCTGAATCCATCCACTGCGATCGCTGAAATTCTTCTTCCCTTAGTCTGTTTTTCGGCCTCAGCTGCCTTGCCTATTTCGACAACTCAATTGCAACTAGCGCTTCAGGTAGATGGGTTTGACACCTCATTTTTTCATTCTAGGTAATCCTATTGGACTTTCACTTCTATTGGTTAGACTGTTTTGTGGACTGATTCAATGCTAAAATATTACAGCGGTATTGCATTCACAACACAACACCTTGAGTGTAAAAGCTATATACACCACAGCACTCACAAACGCAACACGAGAAGTATTAACCTCGTCGTCTGACTGACAAGTACACTGTCTGGTTTTACTCCATAGATTATGAACGTACTCCTTATGTCATCAGTCATTTTCGGTTGAGCGCGAATTTTAATTTAATGACAATTAAATCTAAATAATTTTTTCACCTACCTCTATCCAAAGTATGCATTTCCTGGCCTCATTGTAGGAAGCAAAGTCGTACTTTTCCTCCCTAGGGTGAAAAAGTACTTTTACTCCCTAGGGAGGAAAAGTAAAAGTGACGTAATGGTACGTCATCAATGAAATAACTTATTGGCATTGACGACCTATACTTTATAATATTATATAAGTATAAATTTCACCGTTTATTAATAGACCACCCTGTATTTTGCAAAATGGTAGAAATCAGTAAATTGTTATTTTAATTTAACGATTCTACATTAATAATTTGACAATTCTTAGATACATCCGGTTTTCGAATTTATGACAGAAATAATGGTCTATTGGGAAAAGTAGAATTCGATAGATGGCGCTCTGAAATGTCAATGTCATCTGAGCAACGAGTAAAACAAATCAGCTGCCGTATAAGCCCTTTGATATTTAAGTGGTTTTATTTTGCTGTTTTAGTTGTTTTCAATGTGTGTTTTGTGAAACTTTTGCTTTTTATTTGATTGTGCTTTAGTATTTTGTGTTGTGACTCCTAATATTTTTATTTTTGGAGTAATAGGTATGGTTGATATTTGTGGAAAGTACAACAGGCGTTCAATCAACTGTTTAGTTTTAGGTCTGATTTCGTGTTTTTATTTTATTTTTGATATAATTATATCTACAAAAGTTGCAGGAAGGTAGGTTTGTATTGAGTGAAAAGTACAACAAGCGTTCAATTAACTGTTTAGTTTTAGGTCTGATTTCGTGTTTTAATTTTATTTTTGATATAATTATATCTACAAAAGTTTCAGGGAAGGTAGGTTTGTATTGAGTAATATTTTAAATCTTTAATACCGACTTATTTTCTCTTTGATCTGCAATGAAAACAAAAAATAGAATAACATAACCTCTTCCATAATATCTCTGATTATATTATAAGAATATTACCTCAGAATTGATGACAGTTTGCAAAACAATGCAAAACGAATTATTTTACTCGTTGCGACAGTTACAATTTTTTCCGCCGGGTCTCATTGAATTCTACTCCACCCAATTGACAGATTAAAAGTTTCAAAGTGACTTAGGTCACAGAGTACACCCTTTGTACTCTGTGGTTAGGTATTCTATAATACATCAACAGAATATAAAATGATATTTAAAACATTAGTGATTCAAGCGAATTTGAGAGAGACGGAAAAATCATATGTAGAACATAGGAATAAAATGCCTTTTACTCCCTTGAATGATTACTGCCCTCCACTACGTGTCGGGGTAAACTTCATCATCGGGAGGAAGAGTAGCATTTTGCCTATTATCTTGATAGGTAATTTCAATCTGCAAATACGTTAAAGACAATCTCCTGGGTATACAGAATTATTTGTACAAGCTTTTGTTGAAGTACTATCCCTGGTTTCTCAAAATATTTGAATCTGTCAGTTATTGACCTAGGTTAATGATAGAAAAAATTATTAACCCCTAATAGAGAAATTCAACTTCTCAGTTGGTAGTGGAAAAAGTATAAATATATGAATCCTTCATACCAAATAAAAATTTCCACAGGAAAAATAAAGCCAAGGCCAGGTCCTAAGCTTTTAAAAGTATTTATTAAATTCATGTAATTAGGCGGACCGTGGGAAGAGTGTATAAACATTTGTATGTATCTATGTATATGTATACTCTAAATAAATTTAACCTTTCACCCCAATATATTTATCATTATTTCTTACAAGATAATATCATCATCTGTTGAAAGGTGAGTTGCAGATAAAACCTTGTGTTCATATAACAAAATTTCCATTCAAGGTTGGTCGCAGGGACAGTCAGAGATAGGGAAAGGGATTCAATGTCGTACCTTAACGTTACGGGAGACAGTTTATCACAAGCTGTACGATAGCTACACGCTATCAGGTGTAATAAATGTATCTCTAAACATGCTGCAGATGTGAGAGAGATATACAAAACTAAATTTGATTTGTCTCTGGCTGAAGGTAAGAAAGAGATATAGGTATAAGTACAGACGTGAGATGTGTTAAGACAGCGTTCTTGAATAGATGTTTCGGATTTCCATTTGATTTATTTCCAAAGAATACGTCTGAAATTTTATTTTATACGATGGTTAATATAGGTATTTGTAAAAGTCTGATGTATTGCCAATGTTCAATATTTATTGTTATGAGAAGGAAATTCGAGAACAATTTAAAATAACATTCAACTGTCTTCAAAAATGTTCTTCTTGGTTGATTTTAAAACTGAGTTTGGATATATAAAAATGAACAGTCAAATAATTTGCTTCATAGTACTATCTATCTATTGATTTATAGTAAGTAATAATAAATTATGTTGCAGACTGAAGGAAAGAAGCAATGACTACATTTCGATCACCGATTTCAGGTGAATCAAGATGGAGAATTACACCACTACAGAGTTTTCTTTACTTGGTACTTTGGAAACTAACCGGACCACACCGATTTATACTCTTGGACCTGAATTTTTTGCTCAATGGTAAGCTAGAAACTTACACTATATGATAATTAGTCCTTTCTTAAAAATGGATAAATGATTTTCTTCTTTTAAACCATCCGTTTAAGCTTCCAGATTTTAACAATTACGTATTATTGACAGCTATCAAGCTTTCGGTAGTTTACATTATAACTAACTATTACCCATTTTTCAATATTTATTCATCATCATAAAAGGAAAACTGCATTTTTCTGCACATTATATCAACCTCAATATTGCTTTCCATTGTACGAACTTCAGAATTAACTTCCCCAAAAGAACTAATCTGAAACACCACAAAAGTAACCCTATGAATAATCCAGCATATAAAACATACATAATGTTTACTCTGAGCAAACAATTCCATGAAGAGGAAGACGCTTGTCTCTGTCTTTTTATTGATGGTGAATGGACTGAAGCGGGAAAAGGACCTGTCCTCATCATGCTGAGGCCGTGTTTGCTGTCCGCCTATCGCGGATTTCTCTTATATTAGTTCCACACTTCTTGCACTCCAAGCTCGGAGTTTTACAAAAAAAATATAAAATTTTAGCATTTTAAATCGATTTCTAGGCTTCAAAATGTTATACTATTTGGTTTTATTCAACTGATTATTTGAAAGCGACACTTGCGATTTCAGGGAGGCTTGCTATTTTTTATTGACGTTCTAAGTATTTCCAGCTCCCTAAAACAAAAAATACTGAAATAAAATTCCAATTGTAGTATGCGGAAGATCCTGACTCTTGAAAATATTGAATTGGCTGCTATTTGAGTGCCAAACTGCGGCATGGATTCTTAGGAATTGTGAAGATGACATCCTGTACAGCAGTCGGTGGCTAACAGGCTATATCTTATAGCCTTCTCGGTTTATTGCCATTGGTTGCATAAAAGTATACACTGTGTTATATATAAGATGCGACATAGGGATTCCTGTACAAAACTGTCAAACACGAGCTAACTTTTTACCAAATAGCATTAATAAAAAATAATATCAGATATGGAAAGGTCGTTCAAAAGTTCAAATGTACTTTTAATTTTATCAAATTCACTCTGGTATAATAAAATATGGATATTTATGTTTGAAAAAGTTGAACCCATTTTCATACCACTTTCGAATACTTCCAACCTCGTAGGAGATAGCCATTCGGTAGAAGCACGGGAAATTTGAAAATTCCACGATTTCACGCTGTGTTATGAAAATGGTGTACTACTTTTTTGAAACTAAATATACATTTTCCTAATAAATCAGAGCGAATTTAAGGATACTAAAAGTGCATATGAACTTATTTTCCAACGACTTTTCCAAATCTGTTATTATTTTTCATGAATGCAATTTGGTAAAAAAGTTCGCGTTTGACAGTTTTGTACAGGAATCCCTTTGACGTATCTTATAAATACCACAGTGAATGAGAGTGACCTGCGAGAGATTGCCGGGCTCTGTTTTACATTTTTACATTGAGATAACTCCTGAAAAAATAACCTCATTTAGTGTCAAAATCAAAAACCAATCAAGTTCTTTGGTATTGCGTCCATATTCAATAGCAAATCACCTATTTTAAATAACAAATCTTCGATATTTAAATAATCTTCGTAGTCGTAAAATCAATGAGATAGGTGTGCCATCTTCCGTCATTCGATGAGGTTTCTTCGATTATACAATCGCAGAAAGATCGAGATTGCTCGCAGTGGAATTAGTATCAGCAGTGCGATCACGAAAACTCGATGCGAACGGACTCGATACGTGTGATAACTCGAACCGTATCGAAAATGCAATAATTATTGTTTTAAAATGGCGTAGGTACTCGATTCGAGTTGATCATTCGTAATCCCACTGCTGATAGAGTGATTTTCGAGCATGCAAACCAAAAACACTAATAGAGGAGTTCAGTCTAAGGTCAGTGTGGCCAACAAAAAGTGGTTTTTTGTGACAAGAATGACAGTTAAGGTCTACCCTCCAAAACATAAGATTTTTTCATGTTTTTTATCATTGCGAACATCTATATTGCTTTATTAAAATTATGAATTCACCCCCGAAGCGTATATCTTGAAATTTAAAATGACTTTTTAGCTGAATACACAACATATCGGTGGCCAATAACTCTAGTAACTTTTGGCAAGGCGTTATGTTTAATTCCCCGTATAGAATTGTTGTTTGGCCTGTACAAGTAATAATGTGCGCCATTGGTTCGGCAATCAGATCATGCGAATGTGAAGGAAGTGTATTACAATCGAAACAACATGTTTCATTCATTATTTGGTACACAGCATAATAGATATTTATGTACCAAAGGCAGTAAAGTGATTCTTTATCGGACGAGTCTGAAATTATGAGACGAGCGAAGTCAGGCGAATAACAGGCGAGTCCGATAAAGATACTTTACTGACGTGGTGCACACAAAGTTTATCGCCAACTGCTCAGAATTCAGAATATAAAAGACTGAGGTATATTTCATAGCATTCTAATATGACAAAGTAAACAGCACATATAGAACAAATCTACTTATTATTTGTTATAGGTATTTAAATTGAAGGTACACCCTGAAGCGTTATAAAAGTTAATTCCTGAAGTCAAAGGAGTTCCAACAATAATTTGTTATGAATAAATCGCAAGAAAACTATTATCGAGCCGTAATAGGGAGAAGTAATGTCAAAGTCAAAATACTTTACCAGACGCATATGTCACTTTACCAGACGCATATGTAAACTGTTTGTTTACTTCCGGAAATCAATCTGATAATTGATGGTTTTACTGACGGCTGGCGATAAAAATAATTACAGAAACTTAAGCGGGCAATATTTTTAGTGCAATATGTAGATGCAACACAGTGGCTGGCAAAATTGCCAGCAATAACAGCCAGACTAGGAAATATATTGACAATATTTTTAGTGTATCCCGGCCATATAGCTACACAATATGCTATGTGTTGCCTATGCATTTAAGTCGCTTGGACAGGGAAAATACTCTGGAATTTTGGTGTTCGTTTGTTGTTGTTGTTATGAAAATTTTGGAGGTGGTAGTATATAATATGGCCAATACTTGGTCGAATGAAAAGATTATTGAGTTTATTAATAAAATACACTCACATCCTGAGTTATAGAATGTGAAAACCGGAATTTATGAAGAAAGAAATGCTAAAAAAATTGATGGGCAGTTATCGCCGAAGAATTTGGTATTAAGTGATGAGGCCTACAAAAAATTCAGAAACTTGAGAACTTATGCAAAGATGGGGTGAAAAAGAAGAAAACCGGTAGTGCTGGCGGTAAACTAGTGAAATGGTAGTTTTCACTTGCTATCAAGAATTATTTCTAGACTTAGGTACTAAAGTTTCACGCCTAAGGTCGAATTCACAATAAACTCTCATTTTGGAACGAAGTTCCTTATCGCGCGTTGTGAAAGGGGGCTAGACGGATAAAATTCTTACGAAAAGTTGTCACGACACTTTTTGATATAGGAAGCTATTGTAAGCTGTGCGGTGTCGCATGTTTCTCTGTCTGTATCTTTCTCTCTTATAGAAAGCAAGCCAGATATTTTCATTTCTATTTCGCATTGAACAGTGTGGTGACGCGGCGATTATTTTTGTTGAGTGTATACAGGTTTTTGTAAATAATAAATAATAAAAAATAATAATAATAATGAATCCTGACAGTGTTTCTGCACAAGTTCCGGATTTTGCTGATGGAGTTAGGTAAGTAGAGATTATATACAGATAATAATAATAAATGCTTTTGTATTTTTAGCAAGTACGCACTGTAACCTCTCTTTATTATTGTGCTAACCAAGTCATACGCATTATAATCTCCACATTTTGTGTGTTTACCAAGTGTACGCGTCATAATTTTAATAAATTCAAAAAAAAATCATATATTTTTTTAATATTACAATTTCAGAACGTATGTATTTAGCAAGCCGTGCGTGTTCTAACCTATACGCTGTTGTGTTTACAAAGTCCCGCGCATCTATGACGTGTATGAAAGAATAGACAGACAGAGTACATATACAGGGTGGCGCACCGAAAACGAAACAGATGCATTTACTGGCAGATGATTCCTTTTTAAAAAAATCCCTCGGACCCGTCGATTTTGTTTTCGAGGGGGACACAAAATTGGCATAAAATCACTTTAACATTTGCAGCCCCTTAAGCGGGGGTGGCATCATCCCTAAAATCTTAAATGAAAAGGGGGGTCGAATGATCCATCATTTAAAAGGTCTTTCAACTCCCTTTATAATGATGTAAAATTCATGTATTCAATTCTGTAGTTTTGGAGTTTTATTGATTTAAAGTTTAAAGTAGACTTTAATAGGTACATCAAATTAGTTTGTACTTCTTTCAGAAGAAATTTGAGTAAAAGCATTTTCTTGATAAGTAAATGCTTTTATTTACTACGCCCATGGTTTATTAATAATAAAAATAGCAATTGAAGTGTCCTTTGTGACAAAAAAAGTTGTTTCTTGAAGAAAGATAAGTAGAGAATGCCACGTACTTATTTTAAATAGGAAATAGTACATTAGTTTGCGATTGATTTGACCAATCTTTGTTGTTAAAATATCATTTATTGCTTTTACATAAATTAACCATGGTATATTCCACGGCAGAAAGGGTTGAAATTATTGAAATATTTTTCGGAAATAATCAGTGCGCTAATAGAACAGCACAAATTTTTAATGAGCGACATGAGAACAATAATGTGCACCGAAAATATGTTGTAGAACTTGTAGCTAAATTTCGGGAAACTGGATCAGTCGCCAATAAAAAACGTAATATTGAAAATCCTATAAGGAACGAAGCAACAGAAGTGGGGGTTTTAGGGCAAGTTATTGTAGATCCTACATTAAGTACCCGCAAATTGCAAACTTCGTGTGGTGTTAGTCGACGTACTATCCAACGGATTCTAAAGGCACATAATTTTCATCCGTATAAAATTCACCTTGTACAAGAACTTAATGAAGACGATTTTGATAAGCGATTACAATTTTGTGAAGTTATGAGTGAACGAATTACAAACGATGAACAATGTTTATTTAACATTTGCTTTTCCGACGAATGTTCCTTTTTTTTTAAATGGCGAAGTAAATCGTCATAATTGTCGATATTGGTCGGACTCTAATCCCAGAATTTACCATGAGGTACACACACAGCAGCCACAAAAATTAAATGTTTGGGCTGGCATTTTTGGCGATCATTTGGTTGGTCCTTTTTTCTTACCTGGAAATTTGACTGGTGAAATGTATTTGGAATTACTGCAAAATGCCATAGATCCTGCGCTAACAGATATAATTGAAAATCAGAATGATGGTCGATACGTTGAGAATATGTTGATGTTCCAACAGGATGGTGCCCCACCACATTACGCATTAAGAGTTCGGCATTATTTAGATCAGACCTTTCCAGGTCAATGGATTGGTAGAAGAGGTGCCGTTGAATGGCCCCCAAGATCGCCAGATTTATCACCTTTGGATTTCTTTTTGTGGGGTTACTTAAAAAGCAAAATCTATGCTACTCAGCCAACATCCTTAGAAGATTTGCGACAAAGAATTGTGAATGAGTGCCATCAAATTACTCCTCAAATATTGCAAAATGTCCGGCAACGTTTTCAGCAAAATCTTTATTATTGCATGGAAAGTAATGGTGGTCATTTTCAACATTTACTCGGCTGACAGGTCAGTTCATTCTTTATTTTTTAACAACTTTGCTGCTATGTATTGATCTCCTCTTACGATGATGTATTTAAACTTTAAATCAATAAATCTCCAAAACTACTGAATTGAAGTACATGAATTTTACATCATTGTAAAGGGAGTTGAAAGACCTTTTAAATGATGGATCATTCGACCCCCCTTTCCATTTAAGATTTTAGGGATGGTGCCACCCCCGCTTAGGGGGCTGCAAATGTTACTGTGATTTTATGCCAATTTTGTGTCCCCCTCGAAAACAAAATCGACGGGTCCGAGGGATTTTTTTAAAAAGGAATCATCTGCCAGTAAATGCATCTGTTTCGTTTTCGGTGCGCCACCCTGTATATATATATATATATATATGTATATATATAAATGTTTCGGTGTGTGTATGTATATGTACAATTCCTTCACTAATCAATCGAAAGGAACTTCGTTCCATCCGGGTGTCCCTTGACACCTTTTTTCTATAACTTTTTGTTCAAAACAAGTCGCTGCGACGCGAATGATTTCGTCAGCCATTCTTGCACGATTGTGTAGCCCGTCTACGGAATTATTTTCTTTAATGGGCCATAGTGTTGCAAGCAATATTGCCAAGATATATATGGCAGAGCCATATGCTACAATTGAAATGTTGTCATGCTGGCTGGGCTATAGTTGCCAATATTAAGCGTTTTCGATTATTTACTTTTGGCTGCTAGTAGCAGCTCGTAGTGACTGAATTCCGTTCGTTTATTACCGGGCGTGACGCCTAGTCTTACCTTCCCCTTGCCTCTCAAGCACATACAAAAAGTATGAGCTTCAAGCCACGGACAATAATTGACGTTTTTTGTCAAGTTTGAGGTTTATTTAAAGGTTATATTGTGCCGATTACGATTTAATACGATTTAAACCTTACTAAAAATATCTAAATATGCAAAATTTCATTATCAAAAACATTATAATTGAAAAATGTTCTTCTAACAACACAAAAAATTCATTGGCATTGGCACATGTCAGGTGGTTTTAGGGATCCTAAAAAATCGTGTTTGATTTGCTCAAAAGTCGTGACGACTGAGGCGTCACGCACAAGTGCTTGAAGCCCAAATAAACGGAAGCAACAATTGCAGCCACATATTGAAGCCTTACACAAACATGATCAGGAAAGCAATATGTATTTGTTAGTCTGACTACACTAGTTTGGTTTATACTAAAAAAAAAACATTAAGATATTTCCGTAATACGCCGGATATTTTGCTCAGTAAGAACCATGGTTATTGGCAGCCAGCTGCCCAGTTAACGCGTTATAGCAAGAAAACATCGAATTACTGGACCATCCTCCATACAGTCCCGTCAACGCCTTGAAAAACTCTATTTTGAAAGCAACAATAAGGGAGTGAAATAACTGCTCCTAAAATTGGATGTAAGAATGCATTCCTCTCAGTGGGAAATAGTGTTAAAAGTTAACGCCTGTTTTTTTCTGGCTCTATATAATATACAAAATATAAAAGGCAACCCTCGTATAATACATTTATCTATCTTTGTACAGTAATTTAACGTTACCTCTCGTAAAATTTACCGTCTGCGGAATCTAAATTTTATGTGGCCTCAGCGGATTATCACCCTGATGCATGTGGTGAATGATTGTAACTGAAACATCCTGAAAATAGAATACAGAGAATTTCCCGTTGACTAGTAGGGTGCCAGACGATTTTCCGCTGGACTTAGCATGGAAACGAGGCTGTTAAACATGAATATTTCCACCTTCCTTGTTGACAGGTAACTCTGAGATAAACTTCGAACTACTACGATAATGATCATAAGCCGGTGTGTTTATAGTTATTTTCCTAACAAGTGCGGAAAGTGATACTTTCCCGCACGC
>CAJUYG010000113.1:191012-221364 GCA_910591675.1 Galerucella calmariensis | reverse complement strand
TTAGTCAACATTGATTTTAATTTTATGACCTTGGATATCTAGTTGGGTTTTCAAGTCGTCATCGTTAATATGCCGATGTGTGCTAGATTGCCTTTCCGTCAGGTGAAAACATATCGACTGGAATAATAAAATATGTTTCACGTGAATTGATTTCCTGCTACAGATTTTCCGGTAAACAAATACGTAACCTGTGTCAAGACGTATAGATTCGACGCTATGAATGAGAGAGAATTTCCTATAGTTATGGAGGCGAATAGGGGATTTTTCGGGAATACTCAAGCGTGGCAGTTGAAGATATGAGAGATACCTTAGACCTAATAGAACAAATATCTTCTGTAAGTTCCTTGTGGCATTACTTATTCTTTTTCTCTTATTCTTTTGGGAATCAAACCACAATAATGTTTTTTTATTTTTTATTTCGACGTTTCGGTAGCGTTCCAGCTACCGTTGTCAAGATTAACTAGTGATAAAATTAATGAAATAATTTTTGATCCCTATCTGACACAACGAAAAAATATGACAACTAGACAATCAATAATATTTTGAAGTTTAAGACTACTTACAAAACTTTGTTGTCAAATTTTATTAAGGTTCATTCATAGTAGATCACACCTCTGGTAAAATGTGAAATAAAATATTTTATTTTATGACATTCTAACGATATGATAGTCTACTAGAAATGGAATCCAGTGAAGTGCACGTTCCAGGAACGGTTTTTATTGGGATAGCGCTTTTTTAGCTTATTTTGGAAATGTTGTTAATAAAACGCGTTTGTTGTTACTTTATATGCCTACCCCCACCACGCAAACCGGCAGATTAGTATACCGTTGTTATCAGAGGCACTTGGGGCATACGTGGTATGAATACCTGACCCGCTCGAGAATGCCCAAGTAACTGTTTTTTTTTAACATTTTTGAAAAACCGTCCACGCCGTACCCACCGTTAAAATAGTTTTTACCATAGGAGCTTTTCTTTTCGAAATTACTTTTTCTTTCGATTTTGACGGCGCTCGAGATTGTCGCCATTTAGCGACCTCGCCTCCCTAACTACTAGTAATGCTGCTGGCTGGCTAAAATGTGGAATTTATAAAAAATCCCAATTTGGTCACAAACAACTCATGTTGATCAAGAGCTTTGTCAAAGGAATACAAAAAGAAGATATCAAGAACCTGCTGGGAAAATGTTGGCCTTGAAAACAAGATCGGGATGATGCTAGACTAGAAAAAAAAGTTTCATTTCTCCTTTTTTTAACGTTGGAAAATATAACAGTTGATTTTTACCCCAAATGATGGAAAATAATACTAAACAGCGCAGTTCATATATGAACAAATCCAAAGATACGTCTGCAACGTAAACAACAATATAGAAAATAGCCCTTGTCAATGTCAACACATAGTTCTATCGAATGGATTTATAGTTTCAGTATGTTTGCGTGAAAATATGTTGGATTCCAGCTGCGCAATTGGTAAACAAAAACCAGATCAAGCACAAAAAGGAAAACATTTCGTTATTGAAACGCCAGTTCGGAAATGAAACTACAAGGGTGTTAAGAGTACAGCGTTTTTGTTTGGCGACGGCATGAATCAAACGATACCCTGAAAAGAAAGAATTCCAAATAACATTTCTTTCGTTATTTTGGAGGGTTTTTATTAATTTGGTTGGCGATAAAATAACAACGGAGCTTTTTTAATAAGGAAAATACAAAAGAAGCTGCATGGTTTTTTTATTATAGGTTTGTTCCAACAACCACCTTCTGATTAGTACGTGAACGTTCGTGAACTTTTTATGTACGAATCAAACGTCCGAGAACCTGTACGTGAATTAATCCATATTTATGTATGATTTATGTTTATTTACCATTACCTAACCTTTAGGGCGAGTTGTATCAAACACTTTAACTCGGTTTAATGATAACTGATGTTTAAACTGTGGCTGATTGATGTATTTATTATCAACAATTAGATCAGTCTACACATCGGTCATTAAACCGAGTTTAGGTGTTTGATACTGTTTGATACAACTCTCCCTAAAACATCAACTGACAGTTTGGACGAACGGTTTTACATCCAGGACCCGTATCTTTGAATGTTCTACTAAATGCTTTCACGTATTTCATGTGATGGGAATGGATTTTTTTTTATTCGAGCAGTATCTTCGTAATCTCGAATGTTCAACTTGCAAACGAATGAATTTATCAGTCGTATCAGTCCCACATGGGAGTAAGCGAATAGTGTCATGCGCAGAACGTCAGAAAAACAAAAACAAATAAATATCAAACATAACCTGCTGTGGATATAGCGTGTCATAGATAGAAAAATCATAGCGATATTATAATAAGTTTTTGTTAAATAATACTACTGAAAAAAAATGAACGCAGATGAAGCTTTTATGCATCAAATAATTGATGATTTGCAAGATGCTGAGGAAATGGCTGAAGATACGACAAGAAGGTTTTCTGATAGAAAAGATCCTTTTACATTAAATGATCGGCAATTCTTGGAATTATATAGGGTGGATAAAGAAACTGCCCGTGATGAATTCCAAGAGAATATCTTTTGGGCCAAATTCAACTTCATATTGCCTTCACGTAAAATAATTACAAAACAGAATAAAAATAAACCAAAAGCTACATGTAATATTCTTCCTCTCACGTGCTTTTTAAGCTACTCTCACACTATTCTATAGTACACTTTACCTAAAAATTGACACATAAGATCTACAAAGCTGTTCGCCACTGTGTTTGGAAGATATTGCTATTTGAATTTTCGAGTACCGTTCGATTCGTGTGAAATCATTCGTACGAACCAAATCCATTCGACGTTCTCGCGAATAGTCGAATGTTCAAAGATACGGGTCTAGATCTCTGGTGAAAATTATCGTTCGCCGACACGTTCATGAACGTGTCCAGTTTTTGTTGGAACGCATTTTTATCAGTCCGTGGAATTGTCGGAACTTGTTGGAACAGATATTTTATTATGCGCATGATTGTGACGTTCATGTACGCATCATTTCGGTTAGTTGGAACAAACCATATATAAATACAAAGCGAACATGAATAGCAGTCAATTTTTATCTTAAAAATTTCCAATTTGTCTCTTCTACATCCACATTTTTTGACATAGACTCGGAAAAATTTAGTTAGAGTGTGCCCATTTTTGAAACGGGTGATAATACCGTAAAACATAATCTTAACAACCATATCTAAGACAAGTCTCTCTTGCTACCCCACTTCACAAAACCAGGACGTCCATTATTGAGGTATCGGCAATGGGGTAGCTGCTCGCTTACATACAATAATATTTGCTGTGTTGAATTAAATCGATAATAAGCTGGTACAGCTTTGTATTTTCTCCCAAATATAATGAAATGTCTTCGTGATACGGTTTTAAATTAGCTTATTTTGTTGTTTAAGGGAGTGAGTAAAAAGGATATTGGTTTCAATTGAACAGAATTAAAGTCGTCAGGTTTGTTATTAAATATTTCATTAAGTGGTAATAAAGTCAAGCTCTACTAATTTGAAAAATAAGTACCTTTTGGTCTCATTTCTTTCTTTGTTCCATTTTCTAAAAAATAAAACGGTATTAGTATCACATATTGTAGCAGGAAAAAACCCATAATAATAAAAAATATAGCCTTGGTATAGTTTGACCTTCTGCCAGCAAATGTGTGACAAAGTGACAAAAGACCTTGATCTTTTTACCATTCGCGAATATTGAATTGTCACTAGATTTACCCAGAAGAACGCGATATTTTTGGGCATAAAAAAGTAACCTTGAAATTGCGATTCTCTCGCTAAGCCAAGAAAGCTTGCTGAACGTCACATTTCGTGGATTTAGTACCAAATGGTCACATTTTTTAAAAATGTAATCTAATTGTGGAACTATTAACAATCAACACCTTGGTGGATATTGGGATTTACTAAATATTATGGCATTTGAAATAAACTTAGGTCGAAGCCACTTTTAGCCACCCTACCATCTGTGGTAACATCCTACCATCTGTGGTAAGTTCTAGTTGTGCTCTACTATTAAGGTGACCCTAACGTGGTTTTATTGTTTGAAACCTTTTCTTTTCCTTTATTTTCTTGATTCACTTTTTTCCAATATCTGTTCATCTCGAGAGTACTAGTACTTACCTTGGAACCTATCTCTCCTTTCAACGAACACCATATTCACTAGAACAGACTTGCTGTGGTATCTCTATTTGTAGAGTAGGGAGGGTGGGTGTAGTCTCACAGCACTTGGGCCACATGTGACCCATTGTACATCCTCCCGAGGAGTTGTCCTCCTAGGTCATCGTCCATCCTGTCCTTCCCAGGAAGGTGGACAGATCACTAGAGGAGACATCCTTTATATCGACAGGTGTAGGCCAAAACTCACCGAACACACACACTCTCTTATTGACGATAACTGCGGACGCATAAGACATGCCTGACAGTTTCATCTTCCTGTTCACACATCCTGCATAGAGGTGTGTCCACTAGCCCCATAATATGGAGGTGTTTCCCTAGTTGACAGGGGTCAGTCAGAAATCCTACTGTTAAACGTAGGTTTTTCCTGTTCATTGCCAAATATTTCTTCAGCTTCCCAGGGTCGCCAAGGGTGATCATAGCAAGACTGCATCCTTTGATTCCATCCCATCTCTTAAGGGATTGAGCATGGGTGTAACGTTTGGCTAGTTCCGCAATTGTCGAAGTCGTTGGGCCGTTGGTGTCACTGGGTACTAAAATTGGCTAAAGAATCCCTGGCTAAAGAATCAGCAATGCGATTACCTTTCCTCCTGTCGTGCCCTTTAACCCACCTCAGGATAATATTGTTATCTGCCGAGGCGTTAGCTAAATCTTGGTGGAACTATAGTACTAGCCCCGATATAACACGTTGTCTGTTCAAGGCTAATAGGGCTTGTCAACTATCAGTACAGATTGTTATGTTTTTGCCAGAAATTCCTTCTCTGGTTATTTCTTTTGTGGAGATACCCGCCAATTCTGTTTTAACCACGCTGGTATTGTTTCCCATTCCCCACTTAATCCTTAGGCTTAGTGCTGTGATATGGTAGAAGCTATATCTTTGGGGATACTGATTATATTTTCATGTGTGGAACCTCGATATCGAATGATTGGTGTTTTGTGGTGATGATCATCCTGTTTTTTTCCTAATTAACGGTGCCTATCTATTGGAAGCTTCAAAAACCACTAACCTGATGACATAAGATGATAGATAAGATTAGCATAGTAACCTTCATTCACCTACTACGACTTACACTTTTCAATATACTTCAATTATTATTCTACTTAACTTTATTAATCAGTTCAGTATTTAGATACTGGTCTAATAACCCATATCTAACCTTTCAGTAAATATAAAATATACAGTTCTATTCAAAAGTTCCCTCCCCCCCTCGTATCATTTGAACAGCTACACTTACATTAATAAAATTTGCAGGGTGAAAATAAAGTGTTGTAAACTTCTCTACGAATGGTAACAAGTGACGTAATAGTAATAGATGACGTTACAGTGCCACTTTGGCCAAAAATTTTAAATAGGACCTTATGGCAAGTGATATCTCGTTTGAAAGGCATTGACATTGGCTACATAGCCATATTAATTTTGTTTGGGCTTAGACTAATTTTGACTTTGCAAAGCAATAAATACCATTAAATTAAAAACGTCAATTTTTTTGACAACTAACCAGAGGCGGACTGAAAAATCTTCAATATTTAAATGTGAAATAATAATTTTGGTATTTATTCAATTTAGCCGTCAAAATTATTTTAAACCCAAACAAAATTAATATGGCTATGTAGGCAATGTCAATGCCTTTCAAACGAGACATCACTAAACTTGCCATAAGGTCCTATTTAAAATTATTGACCAGAGTGGCACTGTGACGTCATCTATTACTATTACGTCACCTGTTACCATTCGTAGAGAAGTTTTCCACACTTTATTTTTACCCTCCAAATTTTATTAATGTAAGTGTAGCCGTTCAAAAGATACGAGGGGGGAGGGGACTTTTGAATAGCACTGTATATTTAAGTTTGCTACCGGTAAACCAAAGAAGACTGAACACTCGATCTAAATATATAAATTTTATCCCAATTAAATATAGTTTTCAAATTATTTCTAGATAAAAAAAATACGAAAGCACAGAAAATAAATTAACTGGCTATAAACACAACAAACATTTATTGTGTATTCCATCCATAAAACAGAGACTGTAGTGAATTTATCTGTTTAACCTATTTACATTGAACCTTTCAAGCTCTCGATTCGTATAGTTATCGACGATAGTATGTTCTATTATTATAAGATTTCGTGAAAACGTGCCCTTATTGTTAAACATGACCTTGAATCGAATAACAAATGCCGTGCAAGCCCTCGATATCTGCCAAAGCCAAACCAACAAGAGCTATGAAGGTAAATGATGTTTTTTTATGTTTAGTCCAGGAAAGGTGGGATTAAGTAAAGCTTGTATAATAATTTTTGTCCACGACTATTTGATAATGTTTACATTTTACGTGTGCTTCTTCAAGTATAATGACATGGGTGTGGATAATGAACAGGTCCCACGACAAGGATAAATTGTAGTATTGAAGGTTATTAAGAAATAATACAATATAGGACTATGCCTATATTTTTTTTATATCACACAGTTAGACTCCTAAACCACTGCGCTAAGGGTACATATACAGAGTGGCCCAAAAGTCTGGAAACGTCTAATTCTTAGTTCCAGTCTTACAAAATTTGGGGTACACTTATTTAAAAATACGTATTATTGGTAACTTTGGTTTTTCAAATTCATCACCCTGTATATTCAGTCATTATTGGAATCTCCCATTCAATACGAGTTAAACCATATGTAACACACACAATTTTATTCAAAATAGAAGGTCTTAAATACATAAAATAGGGCAAAATATGTAGATTTGAAAAATTTTGAACTTTTGAATGTAGAAATCTGTGATTTTGTTAATTGGGTCATTCCTTATTGGAAGAAGCTTAACATCAAATAAATATGAACTTCTACTTACTAAAGAAATTGTACCTATACTGAGAAACTTGCTTAGAGCCAATTTTAATCAGATATGATTTCAGCAAGCTGAAGCTCCAGCTCATTTTGGTGTAAATGTTCGGGGCTATTTAGATAAGATATTTCCGAAAAGACGGATTTCAATCCTGAGGATTATTTTAATTGGGGATACTTGAAAAATTCAGTTTAGAAATAGACTTATGTTTTATGTATTTTAGACCTTCAAGATTACATAAAAGCATAAGTGTTACATATGGTTGAACTAAATTAAATAGGAGATTCCAATAATGACTAAAAATACAGGGTGAGGAATTTGGAAAAGCAAAGTTCCTAAGATATAAGATAAACGACAAATCTGGTAATATTGCATATATCAAATATGGAATCTCCGTATCCTAAAATAGATGTACCCCAAATTTTGTACAATTGGGATTAACAATTTACGAGATAACTGGCCGTTTCCAGACTTTTGAACCACTCTGTATAATAATTTATCAAGATTTATATATGATAAATTCGAAAGAATGTTCACCTACGACCCCCCCCCCTGTAATCAGTAATAATACACAGTCGGCATCAATGTAATGATGTCTATCAATCACTGTAAAAAAAACGCACAGGTGTAAAGTAAATCGCACGGCTTCCCTAGCAACATCTTAGCAACTGTCAATAGACGTCGCCATTCTATTCAAAATTTACTATTTGAAAACAATCGATATTGCCACGTTTAACTATGAAAAGCCCAGAGGGCTAAGTGTGTATTTATTATAATTAAAAAATGGACTTTTGATTATCAACAATATATTAATAATGATCAAACGTTAGTTCTTTAATGTGCTTCTTCCATTGGTAATAGAGTAATAGAGATGGAAATGAGAGTCTACCAAGCACCTCTAATAATATAACTGTTGTTCCTTATGCTTCAACAAGTGAAGGGAGCGATTTATGATTGGTGTTTAATAACTGTATTGTTATTATAAACAATTATTATAATAACTAATATTATGGAATCAAATTTTATACAATAAAATTGTTAAAAATATCTATTGTTGATGTTGTTGAAGTATTATCAATAATAAGATTATAAATACAAGTACAAGTAGGTCGTACGTAAAGTATAGTACGTAACTCGTGTTGTAAAGCATTTTACGCTTTCACGGAACTTTTCCAGTCATGCGTAAAATGCTTCTTACCACACACGTTATTTAATATACTAAAACAGAAATAGTTTTTGTAATGATATAATTAAAAGATATGCAACTAATAAACGAAAATTAAAACTGTTCTTATGGAAAAACCGCCCCGCTTTGCTGTTTAAATAAGATTCTAATTTTCCACGAAACCAAGTTCGACAAAAAATTTTCTTGAATAATGAATGAATATTTATTATAAAACTACATTGTCAATACTTTTACAGCATAATTTCGAAAATATCTTGGAAACAGTGCCTCAATATATATTGTCGCCAAATTGGAATGTATTTTGATGTAGATAATTCTTATTAATTCTTATCTGGAAATAAAAATAAATTTATCAGATATATGAGCTTTAAATTTAATCTGCTACATGAACATTCTTAATAATAAATTTGGGTTATATTAAATATTCTGTGCTCCACACTTCCGCTGACATGTTTTCTCATGAACTCGAGGATTTATTATACAGATCTACACAAGGAGATATAAGAAGGTACCCAATATGCTTACTAGAATTACCCAGGCCTTATGATTCATGAAAAACACTCTCCAGATAGTAGAATTATCAGAGATCAGATGGTAATATGATAAATCTGTATCAATTTGACTTATCTAGAATCTGAAAGGGTGTTCTAGCCGTGCTGGTTTCTTGGAGCGCCCAGTATAGACAAAAATAATTTTATAAGAAGCCCCACTCACCCACAATAAGCTTCGTAAAACGTTTTCCGCTATCTTTATTGGTACCTACAGCAGATATTGACCTTTGGGTGAATTAGGCAATCCAGATCACGTGACCTAATATGGCCGTGCAGGGCAAACAATTTAGACAGATAGGTTAGTTTTGTATTGTCTATTCAGTCATAAACAATGCAAAAGACATTTTAGTCGAATTTATTAGTATATTTTGCTTCAATTAAGTATATTTTATTAGTGTTCAGTATATTGTTCATTTGATTAGTATTTTTTATTTAGAATATATCACTTTTCTTAGTTTTTATAAATATTGTTATTGAACAAAACTGAACAAAATGCCTGCTACATACAGCCTGATATTTGATTTTTGATTCTGTTAAATCATCTCTATTGATTGCTGCTAACCACATTTCTCTACGCTTCTTACTTAATTCATTCTTGTGCACCAAAAATGTGTTCTTTAAAACAGCTGGGACCTTAAAAAAACTTACTTGGTCTCGGTTTGAACGGCTCCCACAACCGACTACAATACAAGTTTTTGGCATTTTGAAGTAGGTGTTTCACTCCTGAAATCCGTTAAATACTGCAGGTGATATCTTCCAATTCAGGCAAGTGGAATTTTAATGCCAGCAATTTCATAAAAGTTTCACTTTCATTATAATATTGTATATGTTTTAGTCAGTGTGTACTTACCCGTAAATATTAAATAATAATTCTTGATAGTCCAAAAACCACTAACAAAAAAATAATGTTCTTATATAGGTTCACAACCAAAAGTTGGTCCTAAATTAATATACCCAGTTCAAAAGTTTTATAAAACTGAACTTTTTATTGTATATTATTAGTATAGAGACACCAAAGCAAAATAAAAGCACCTTTCTCCAAAATAAACACTTATGTATAGCCAAATCCACGGTCTACAATGTATTAAATCACATTTGTTTGCCCTGTGTCGCCATATTGAATTTTATTTGACAGGTCACTGGATTGCCTAATACTAAGCAAAGTTTTAACGTACTTAGGTTTGGTTCTGTCATATTTGACATATATTGCAACAATTTATGTGAAATTTGATAAAACTCTACCTTAACGCGTTAAAATTTTGCTTGGTTTTCGCTGTATTTGGTGTAAATCACGAGAGAAGCGAGAAGTTCGTCTCTCGTCTTGTCTCATCCTCTCTTGACTAGACGAGAGACCAATTTTATCTCGTGTCGCAGCAACGTTAATCTCCTAACTAATTTTCGAAATTAATTCGCTTTATGCACATATTTTTCCCCTTTTCAATTTTAATCAAGTCATACTAAATAAGTGGCATCTATCAACGCTTCCAGGATATTCCGGTGATCTGTCGGCAAACGAGTCGATAGCCAATAAAGACCAATCAATGCATGTGCATCGCCTCTCCATATTTTGCCATTAACTATTAATCAACATTAGAACTAATCAAAATCAGATAATGCTTTGATGGGATTATTAAGGATGTGCCAGGATTACAAAGCTAAGTAATTTATATTCGCAAATTAAATTGATTGTTCGAAGAGTTGAGCGGAGATTTTAAAAATTGATTAATTAAAAAATTTTAATTAATGCTTTTTGCCTCAAACTCAACATATGATATACCGAAAATGCGAAAGAAAGGGTAAACAGGACTAATTATTCCAACAACAACAAAAAAGGAGGTGCGAATATACGCATCAAAAAGGGTTTTTGGAAAGATCGTTATAAATGAAGGATTAGGATCACTCAAGCAATTTTTATTGATTGTGAAATGGTCGAATAAAAAATTGAATAAAATTATGAGAATGAGTTAGACACACTAAAACTAATGGTTCATGGAAACGTTTGAATAACAATATTCAGGTTTCAATCGATTTTCAATAAAATGCTCCTTTCCATTTGGTTCTGGCTGGAAAATAAATTTTTCTTGATTAAAATATTTATAACCAACTTCCATTTCGACTCATTTCAATTTTAACCTTTCAGTAACTAATTTTAATTTATAATATTCAATTATACCGCGAATGTGTGTTGAAAAGGAATAAAAAATGACTCGGATATTTCCCAGATGATACAGCTATTATGCGGTATCGTTAGCCTGAGAAAATTTGCATTTAATGAGCTTTTAAAATTCAAATTGTATTCTGGAGTGAGTCCATTTGTCGAGAGTTAGCAAGCATTTTTCATAAGCCGTTTCTGCATCAGCAGACGTACTGAAAAATGATGAGAATTTTGAGGTTTTCAGAAAGAAGTGTCACGTATATTTTTTTGTGATTTGATAGTAATTGCAGCTACCCAAGAGAGACGTAAGATAATAAATTTAAATTTTTGCCCAAGATATATTTCGCCAAATACAGAAACTAACAGTGTTGAAATATTAATAGAATGAAGATAAAAATGTAGGTTCAATAATAGACGGAAGTCAACTATAAGTTTTGAGTGACGTCCAGGATTGTAGTAACACACAGCCTGTTTCATTGACAACAAAAAATGCAGCTAATTCACTATGCCGTCTCCTTATCGAAAGTAAGCTATCTCCATTTTTAAACGCTTCTCCATCTTTCACTACTTGAAATTCTCATTCCACAATGGAGTAAATCCAATCTTTGATATTCGTCTGCTCTTTATTTCCTCTATTGTCTGAATCATTACGTGTAATAGCATGCATTGGTTACTACGGTGTATGTAGTCTAAATATAAGGTTTTCTCTTTTTCGATAGTCTCCACCGATCACTTAGTCCAATGCATCTTAATTATTCTTCACTTATGAGGTATTGAGGAATTCTAAGTATAGATCTGTAGAGCCAAATTTCAGATGGTTCTAGACTTTTCATGCATCGTTGTTTTAATGTCCAAACTTGTTTTAGTTTACTCACAATCTGACTAATTGGCAGTTGATAATTGCTCCAAGGCTTGTATTAATCAAACCCCTATGGCTGCTTTTCCGGGTGTTGACTTTGTGACAATTAATTTTTCTGTTGATCGCTAGCACCATTTGCCTCCTTCATTGATATTTTCTAAAGGGGGTAAGAACGTTTAACTAATCTGCCATTATTAGGAGATGGTGTGCCTTTGCGCGTACTTGTAGCAGTTCTTGAGGAGTGGGGAGTGGTATTAGTATTCTAGACCATGCTGCGTTTGTTTGCTTCTTTAAATTCTCTGGGAAAAACTTAGTGTCGCGGTACATCATTGAATATATCTTGGTGGTGAGACCCATGATTATTTGTGGGGCGTTAGTCTGGATGTAAATAACAGAACTGGAGTTATCTAAACCTATGAGGCTAGTCTGTCTGTTCAAAGCATCAAATAGGAAAAGAGAGTTGATTACTGGGTCAATGGGCCCTAAGAAAGCATCTGCATATAAGGGGATACAAAGGGATAATCCAATTTGTTAGTTGTGCATGGAAGGGGAGAAAAACTATTCTCACATCAACTTCGAATAAGCACTGACTCATTGGAGACATTAACTTCAGGTACTAGAGTCCTTAAGGAAGGATTCATCCAAGATGGATCTAGTGAAGAGGCTGATGTTAAACCCGATGGGGACAACGAGTCTTTTTTCATAAGCATTGCGACGAAAGGACAGAAAGTCTGAAGGTTTAGGGGCTGAAAATTGGACATATATAATCAATCAGTCAATCAATCAATAGTACTGTCATTGGAAACAATGTTAGACCTTACTACTATTCTCTGAAGGCGTATTAAGACGAAGCGAATATGACTTGCTCATTACTCGCGCGAACGATTCACCTGAAGCTAAATCACAGTGAGTCATGACTCGGGGAGAGCTATCAGTATTTGAGAGGCAAACAACCCTTTCAGCAAGTTAGTGTCGCATATGTCTTCGCAGTCACTAGTCGCGAGTATCATCGCGAAAAAAATACGATAATTCGAAACCATACATGCTGATAATATTCAAGAAAATATTATGTGATACATAATTAGAAGGAAATCCTCTCAATATTCTAAGTAAGTGGATTTGGATCCTCATCAGCAAAAGTAATTATGTTAATAACGGTATTAATTATCCCATACAGTTACGTTGTTGACATATTTGACAGTTACAAGGGATGATTAATACGGCAATGTGAGGAAGTAAAATGTAGACAGAAAATTAAATATAAGAAGCAGATTGAAAGCGACGTAGATGACAAACATTAATGGCAAATTGAATTTAACGATACTAGACAGATAAAGCTTTTTTTTATAGAAATTCTGTAGCGCTCCGGTAGCCGGACCACTTTATATAGGAGTAAATTTCTTTTCATTGAATCGATATCATACAAAATTTAGGATGATTTGAAAATGGAGCTTGAAGATTGAAATTTATTGGGAACGACCCATTCGATCGGAGTTTTATGTTTTTTTTTTAGAAAGGTGGATTTCGTACTACGGTCCAACACGGCTGGCCAATTAAAAATAAGTTATGAGAGCAATATAGGTAGTGGCCGATTAAATTGAGCCGTTTTTTAATGCTGCATATTTTTTTAAAACTAATTATTGTATCTTTATATTCAAATTAATCAATACTGGTTCCAATTTGGTCGGCTGGAGAGCTTTTGTTCCATAATAATTCACAAATTTAACAAAATCAATGAAAACCACAGCATTTAATTGCTTCCAATGATAAGATCTTCTTTCGGCTTTGCCTTTTTCTTTCAATATTACATTAAAGCTGATACCACAAAACGGTTCCGCTCCCAAAAAGGGTGTTTTGGTCCCCCCCCCTCTTTGCTAGTTTCTCTGGTATTTCATCCCCTTATATTTCAGTGTGTCCTGGTGACTGTATTGTTCCCGTCTAGCTCAATGAGTTTGCTTAGGCATGCCCACTTCCTTTTGGAACTGATTACACAAGAATTCAGTGCTTTTATGGCTGCCTGACGACCGATTTTATGGTAATCCTTTGCCTTCTGTATCCTTTGTCAATATTGAAATGGGCACACTTTCCTTTGGCGTGAATTCCCAGATACTTGTGGATGTTCCGAAGCTTACGGAGTATATGGTTCCTGGCCCGTATACTCCTATCCCAGTTCCTCCTATTGCTTTTGAGCGGTCTATGCGGCATTGAATGGCATTGCTTCCAAGTCTGGTGATGATATTTGGATCCCATCCCTTCTTGTTGCTTAATTTCGTAATGAATTCACCATCATGTGGCATTTCCCAGGTTTTCTAACTTCTAAGAAATAGGGAGGTGCTTTTTTCAACGATTCCCTTTCTACTTAGTATGTATCTAGTTAAATGGCATGGAAGCTTCTTATGGAAATAATGCGAAATATCTTGGTATGACTCTGGATCCCAAATTAAAATGGAAGCAACATGTGCGAGGCGGTATCCAGGCTTATACCTAAGTCTAATAAAATGTATGAAGCTAGATATCGAGATCTAAATATAGGAAGGACCCCAATAGATCTGCAAAGGTCGCAGTGGGATTGGACAAAGAGCCACTCCAATTCTAATCCAATCTAATCTAGCATGTGAGAAAGTGAAGAGTAGAATAAAACCTTGGAAACTGACAGTACCTATCATTGGATCCTTGGAAGGAGCTCTAGTTTGCTTTTACGGAACAAAATCCAATTTCATAACCTGATGCTCAAACCTTTTTGGTGATGTGATACATAATTATGGGGTTGTACAAAGAGAGAATAGAATTCATGTGTTATCTTACTCTTTTTCTACGATTTTAATTGGCTGAAATAGAGTAGTGAGAGGCTGTCAAACTGATGATGGTTCTATCACCGCATGTCACTTTTCATTAGTATGGCCTAAAGCGTTTTCGATTATTCACTTTTAGCTGCTAGTAGCAGCTCGTAGTGACTGAATTCCGTTCGTTTATTACCGGGCGTGGCACCTAGTCTTACCTTCCCCTTGCCCCTCAAGCACATACCGAAAAGTATGAGCTTCAAGCCACGGACATTAAATATTTGACGTTTGTCCGGTTTGACGTTTATTTAAAGGTTAAGATTGTGCCGATTACGATTTAATACGATTTAAACCTTACTAAAAATATGTAAATATGCAAAATTTTATTATCAAAAACATTATAATTGAAAACTGTTCTTCTAACAACACAGGAAATTCATTGGCATTGGCACATATCAGGTGGTTTTGTGGATCCTAAAAAATCGTGTTCGATTTGCTCAAAATTCGTGGCGACTGAGGCGTCACGCACAAGTGCTCGAAGCCCAAATAAACGAAAGCGACAAATTGGCAGTTGGTGATTTAAAAATCCTTTATTCGAAGAAAGAAATTTGCGGTTTCGGATCACTTGCCAACTATCAGAATAATTTGCTGACCGGGATCAAATTTTCAGTTTGAACATGAGAACATGCGTATTGTGATGCTGTAGAAAGTGACAAATTTTCACTATTCCTCTATTATAGTAAAAAAAATGGAAATAGCTAACCAGTCAGTTCCTTCTAAAATAAAACGTGCTGAGTAAAATAATAAGTATGTTGTAAAACCGGACATTTGAAAAAAAAATCTCTTCTTATTAGGATGGCCAAAGAATGACACACACATTACAAAATTATTAACTTATTCTTTATTGGGCGGAGTAGAATTCAATGAGACCTCTGGCGGCAAATTCACCGAGAATTCGTCATAACCAGGCTGCAGTAGATTGGAAGACGCTACTAATGTCAATAATCGACAATTAACAAATTTGAGAACCTCAAAGAACACACAAATCAACTCTATTTGTTTAATTTTGTGTCAGTGACAAGATTAAAACTGTGTTTTTCTATTCAACTCAACTGTCATCATTTCTGAGGTAATATTCTTATATAATCAGAGATATTATGAAAGAGGTTATGTTATTCTATTTTTTGTTTTCATTGCAGATCAAAGAGAAAATAAGTCGGTATTCAAGATTTAAAATATTACTTAGGTAATACAAACGTACCTTCCCTGCAATTTTTGTAGATATGACTATACCAAAAATAACATAAAAACACGAAATCAGACCTTAAACTAAACAGTTAATTGAACGCTTGTTGTACTTTTCACAAATATCAACCATACCTATTACTCCAAAAAATAAAAATATTAGGAGTCAAAATTTACTTTAACAACACAAAATACTAAAGCACAATCAAAGAAAAAGCAAATTTTTACAAAACACATACAGAAAATAACTAAAACAGCAAAATAAAACCACTTAAATATCAAAGGGCTTATGCTTATACCATCTGATTTGTTTCACTCGTTGCTAAGATGACAGTGACATTTCAGAATTCTACTTTTTCCAATTGTTCTCTCTCTCCTTAAAGTGATGATGAACTTTTAGTTCATTTCCATCAAAGATTTCACTGTCAAATTGTCAAAATTTTACACCCGTTCGTACAACAAAAATTGCCAATCGATTTACAACGAATCACAAACGGAATGTAAGATTTTGACAAATTTCCAATCTATTGGAAATTCCTTCTACGAACAAACCTATTGCTGCTCCAAATTCACCGAGAATTCGACATAACCAGGCTGCAGTAGATTGGAAGACGCTACTAATGTCAATAATCGACAATAAACAAAGCTGAGAACCTCAAAGAACACACAAATCAAAATAGTCACAGTGGAATTATTTTACGCAATTCTCTGTATCCGAAGGTATTAAATTTACACAAGATAAGATAATTCCAGAAATGGCACTCTTTATATTTCTCTCCCCATATATAACTCGTGCTACAATTGATTATGGAAGATACTACTCGTTACAGCCATCAGGAGATTTAACGCACTCGTTCAATCTTCATCGGCTCTAACTCGGTCTATCATCGATAAATCGTAAGAATAGTTTTATTACCCTCGAACGTAGTATTATTGATGTTCCAAAATTAAGGATTACTGGCTAAATCTTACATATTCGATTTGGTGAAATTGGATTTGAGACATTTGAGACACCTTGGAGTGATTGTGGGTTTTACTTTGCGGTAACATACAATTTACATTAAGGGGCATCTACCAAATTCGACATTGCACAATTATGTTTTGTATATTTTTTTGTTTCCCTACGTCCTCACGTTTAAGTTCACATAACGAAAATTTTATTAGAAATATGAAAGCTCCGCAACATGTAGGTAGCCAAGCGGTCCAAGTGAATTTTGGTTCACGTACTACTCTATAAGCTTCGTCAGTACTGAACTGGGAGACCGCCGAGACCGGCGAGCGTTGTATCAACAATGGAACGGCACGCGACTACCGAAGCAGAGAGACAATGTCAGTCATAGAAGGATAGAAAAGCGAGAGATGGATTTTTATCCGATATTTTAGTGGTAGCAACCGAATTTCAATAAGGAATTGTACGGTCATAAGTAATTTAAGGATTTTGAGATTTTTATATAGTATTCATAAAGCTTCAATTTAGACTTCTTATCAATTAGTTTTTCCATTTAATCCATATTTAATTCTTCACAAGGGCTCAAACTTTGCTTAATATGTGTAATTACCTCATGATTCGTATTTTTTTCAACAAAATTTTGTTAGCATTTCAAAGTTTTTATTCGATGAGAACTCTAAGTTCAACATTAATCTACATAATATATTTTTTTCTTAATTTTCAATACATCCATTACCTCAAAATTCTTTGCCAAAAATACTTCGATATTTTGTCAAATCGCTGCCGTCTGTAACTAGAATAGCTATTTGTGTATCAAGAGCAGAAAGTAGTACTTTGGCAGTCGAGACAGAAAGTTGCAGTCTGTCGAGACTACCAAAGGACTTTCTGCTCGAAATACACACAAGATTTTTTCTACGATCACACCAAAATAAAATTGATTGCCATTGTTTGTACTTATATATTAGCAGTTTCCAGATTGCAGTTTTGTGTACCTATGCACGTAGGCAACACTTATTACATTAATGTCAAATATTTCTTAGATTTCCATATTTCTCATTAAATTATTACGGAAAATACTGTTGGATGCTTTAACAAATTAGAAAATTAACTAAAATATTCATTTATTCCACAGTTTATATTGAAATAACTACCTACTATTTCTTTTTTATCTATTTAATAAAATTAGGCGTGCGCCAAAGCTACTTTCTGCTTAAGAGCGCCAATAACGTCAAATTATGACAGCTCGCAGAAAACATCAACTTTGCAGATGCTTTTCAGGGCACAAAAGACGATAGTGGTCGTAAAAAAAAATATTCCATATCCGTAAATGATTTATACAATTTGCATTAAGCTGTTCGTAAGAAGCCCGCATGATTTGGAAGTTGTAAATAAATGAATAAACTGTTGAAATATTGCTCCATACGCAGACAAATATTGTGAAATCTCTCATAAAAAATCAGTCGCGCCTTAAAACTTCGATTATTCAAAAACTTCAACTTCTAAAAAAAGTAATATTCTCTGCTTATAGAAGATCGCAATTATTATACTTCCCAGGTGGCAGGCAATAAATTGTACTTCAGGATGCTGTTTTGAATGTGTAATGAAATGATTATGCTGTAGCTCCTAATTTTTATCTTCAACGTGAAAATGCGATCTCTTCGACTGACAGGTACAAACAATTCCAATTTTATAAATGGGAAGTATCGGCCTGTAATAAATCGTTTGAAGTATCTTATTACTTATTACTTTATATTCAAAATGTTACCGCTTTTAATTTTATTGCAACAATTATTAAAAATACAATAAAATCATGTGGTTAACGAAACTGGCTATAATATACTCAAAACTTAGTTATCCAATTAGACATTATTTTTTCGTTTTCACCAAACTTTCCTCACTGTATGAGAGAAGAACACAGGTAATGCCCTCAAAAGGTTAATGGTTGGACAGTTATTGTTGGAAACCGCATCATTGGTCCCCTTTTTCATTGAGGGCAATTTGAATGGCGATCATTATTTGGCACTACTTCAAAAAAATGTCATTACAAGTATGGCAAATTTATTTCCTGATCCAGGAAACCTTCAAGTACCAGTGAACACGATATGGCTTAAGCAGGATCAACGAACATTAACAAGACAAGAAAGGAGCACTCTAAGCTCCTCCCCTCGTTATGCCTATCTCGCTCGAATATCGGATGCTACTGTGTATAGAGCACCGTAAGTCTCCTAAGCGCGATATGCATAAACAGATTGTCCGTCGTAGGGATATGTAAAGAAATATACCAGTTGTCTTTTTGAGTTAGCGAATTTTCCTTTAAAAATAAAATAAACATTTACGTACTTAGTGTTTTGTGTTTAGTTCTGCAAACAGAATGATGGAAAGGCAACATACGTGGAGAAATGTATAAACAATACTATGCACTTTTTAAATGGCTGGAAAATTACTATTACCTCTGCTCTGTCTTTATGGGAAACCTTAAAATGCAGGAATTATCCATTTCTTTTAACAAGGAACCTTAATCAGGATTGCATTGAAAATTTTTTTGGTCTGGTAAGAAATTGTTGCGGAAACTCGAGAAATCCAACCCCAATTCAATTTTGTAGGGCACTCAAGGAATTATTTTCTCTAAAATATTTTAATGAGGTTAAAGATGCCAATTGTATTAAAGATATTAATACAGTTTTGCTCAATGTAACTCCTGATATGCTAGAAGAATATAAAAATTTCGATGTACCTATATTGACAAATAATAGCTCTTTAACAGTTTCCACATGCGACTATAGAAATCTTTCAAGTACGGATGGCAATGCTATAGTTTACATTTCTGGCTACTTATCTATTATGGAAGTGTTTGCTGCAACACTCTTGTAGTGCTTGCACAAAGTATAATGATGAAAATACATTACCAAAAGAAGCGGCTGTATTTTTAGAGCATAAAGCATATTGGACTTCTAAAAACTATGGAGGTCTGAATGTACCTCCTAGTAATATTGTAGAATATGTTAAACAACTAGAAATAATCTTTGTTGGACATTTTAATAAAATTAGTTGTCACGAGAACGTTGAAGCGACGACCCTTAGAAAATTATATGAAAATTTACTGTTTACACATCCTTGTAAAGAGTTTCCTCATAAATATGTTTTAAACCTATATATTAGGCTGCGGATTTATTTTACAATTAAACTTGCGAACCTGGATATAAAAAATATATATTCTAACATAAAATTAAATATCTTAAAACATCTTTGAAAACCGGCATATTCAATATGAAAGACTTTCAAAATTCATAGATTTTAACTCATTTGGTTAAACGCCTTTGGTTTTGGATGGTTCGTGTATCGATACTTACAATTTTCGAATCGCGATAATTATTTTTCCCAGTACCCGTATTTTACTGTTAGGTAAGATGGTACTCTTTGATGGCCTCGGATTTGAAACAACCTGTAATGACCTGTATACATTTTATAATAGAATACCTATTCAAGTTAACATTTGCAAACATTTTATTGTTAATTTTTATACCTACTAGTCTCATCTGTAGCTTACTACATTATTACTTTTTGATGTAACTTTCATTTTCCCCTTTATTTTTGCTACCAGTTCTTTTTATAATTATGTTTAGATTAACCAATGAAATATCCTGACGATATTCCTTTTTTATTTCAATTCCCAGTAAGCGGAATAAGTTACAATAACAATTATTGCTAGATGTTTTTAAATCACCCTGGTAAGTAAGCGTTTATTTGTTTTAATCGCTAGCGGTTTTCATGAACCTCGTATAAGCACGAGCACGTGCGCGGCTCCAGGAATTTGTCGAAATCGTCGGCGCGCTTGTGTAAGCTGGACATGAAAGTTCCGACGGAGAGTGACCCTTCTTGTCTTGTTAATGTTCGTTGGCAGGATTTAGCACCACCCCATTACCAGCGCAATATCCAGCAGTACCTCAATCCAATATTTCCCAATCGGGGGATAGAGAGGCGAGTATAGATAGAACGGCTACCCCAATTACCTGATCTTCTATCATTGGATTTGGGGGGTTGTACCTGTCATTCGAAAAGGGTTGAGGGTAGGATTCGCATTTTTCCGTTGAAAAATGTCAATTTATCGAAATAATGAATGTGTATGATTTTTTTGTACAAGCATTTGAATTGGACTAGCAACTTGATGCATATACTTGTACAAATATGCTTGTACCGTATGGTGGTAGAAAGATTTTTCGATTGATTGTACAAATAGCTTGAATATGCTTGCTAGTTAAACTTGCAGTTAAGTCTGCAGCGGCATTAGGAGAATAATCTGTTGTTAGATCATGTCTGTCTACCGCTAACATATCTACTTTAGAGAGGAAGATCTCAAAGATCTGCAAATAGCTACCTAGGAAATATAATTATTAAACTAACAAGGTTTAGCTTGGAGAATATCCAATGAAAAGTAATTAACTTGATCTTTAACAAGAAAATATTTTACGAAACTTCTAAATTGTTCATGTAAAGCCAGGTGTTTTTCCCTGGTAAACAAAAGAAACTTGAAATAAGCTTCAAAGAAATTGTGAAGAGTTTAATTAGTTTCATATCCTCGATCTTGGAGTGATCAAAGAAAAATATGGAGCTTACGGAAATTAAACTGTTTTAGTTTATATTTTGATAAACATTTAAAAATAAAGGGTTTAGCGTTAAGAGCATATTAAATTACGTACAATATTAGTGCAACTATCATTGGATTGGTGATTTCTGATGGTATTTCAAAACAGTCCTCCAGATGAAAGTCAAAAGCTATTTTTTCCTCCTTGTAGCTGTGAAGTTTATAATCATTGCTTCTTCTGGCCAACTGAGGAATTGAATTTCTTTATTAGTGGTTAATAATGTTTTCTATTATTAACCTAGGTCAATAATGGACTAATTCGAATATTTTGATAATTCAGGGATGGTAGTTGAACAAAAAATTATGCAACATAATTTTGTATACCCAGGAGATTGTCTTTAACATATTTGCTGCTTGAAATTACCTATCAAGACAAAATTATTTGAATAAAAATGCCATTAGTTTAAAATTTGCTCCCAAACAAAAATGACTGATGACATAACAAGTACGCTCATAATATATCGAAAACTGACAGTGTACTTGTCTGTCAGAGGACGGAATCAACGCTTCTCGTGGTGCGTTTGTGAATTATTTTTAATTTTAATTTTAAATTTGGCTAGTTGTGGAAAAAGTTGTATATACACCATGGTAGAGAGGACATTTACAAGCCTCGCACCTTATTCCGCTCGGTCAATAAAAATAGTCTTCACCACCTTGGCGTATAATATACTATTTTTCCTTACTTCAAACAATTCAATATTTATTGTAATTTGTTATCGACTTCTTGTTAAATAATTTATATTATTCATCAATGGGAAGTTTCGTCAATATACAGATACACGAATACAACCCCCACAAATATTTCATTTTCCGCCCTACTTCAACCATTTCGCTCGCGTGAATTTCCACGTGTTTTTGTAATTGGCGCGGCATCGGTGAACAAATATAGCTATACTTTAAGATATCAGTGAAAAACAACAAAAACTGTACTGTGTCGAATGAAAATTTCTTCAGTTAATTATTATAATTAGGTACACGTGTCGGAGTCAGAAATAAATCGCACGTTTTTTAATACAAAATGCATTTGAATTCACTGGAAAAGCAAACCAAATGGGCCCGTTTACTCAAATTTTCAAATCATTTTCATTTTAAACTGTCGTAAAACAAAGTACTAAGGATAAAAATATGATTCTGAAAATTTCATGTCAATGGAATATGTCGTTCTCCTAATACAACTAATTGGGTATTTTCATGTTTTTTAGAAAATAGAAAAAATTGTAGTTAATGTACCTATAAATCTTATAGTTTCTTCAAAAGAATTAAAAAAAAACTCTTTTCAACAAAAAAATCCATTTGAAATTCAAACGCTAGAAATTCGCGCCAAAACGGGATTTCCCAAGGTTATGGCGGTCTGACGTCACACCGCATATGAGCGCATATGAGCAGTGCAGCGCAGCTGGCAGCAGTATAGTGTTATACCAGATTCGTGCGTGTTGTAATTTTATTTACGGGGTTATAAACGAAAAAGTGCGTAACAATAATTTAGTGACTTTTATTTATCTAATTCCGCTATCAAATGTGACACTTTAAGTCACCCCTTGACGTTAGGTAACGTCACATTTTTCATAACCTTCATATATCAGTTATGAAAAGTAGTTATGTAAGAACTTTACGTAACTTTTTATGTTTCAACATATAGATACCACATGAGTTTCAAAAAATAATTTATCAATCAGGTGCTGTCAAAACTGACAATTATTTCATTATTTAAAATAACAATTACCCCATTATTTTAATTCAATAGTATTTTAAGATTTATAAACATTGAAAACAACATTATTCAGGACACAGTTATTTAAAGTAAGTCAATTTTCTGGGTGAATACATCATAGTAACAATACTTCTAACACCATTTGAATCCACTTTAATATTATCATTGTTATTGAAGATTTTATTAAATATTATGAAAGCGCGAAATTAGATAAAACGTTGTACGTAAACACGTTATGAAGAGAGCGACATTGTTCAACTCGCGTAATTAGCAGAACTCGCTAGCGCTCGTTTTTGCAAATACTACGCTTGTTGAACAATATCGCTCTTTTCATAACTAGTTACGTAAATATCTATTACGTGGTTATAAACAAAAAAGTGCGTAACAATAATTTAATGACTAAAATTTTAGTTTTTGAATAAAAACATAAGTGAATGGCTATGTACGGGTCTCAGAATAAGTGGTGTTTGGTGCCCCGTTGTACAAGCACTTCTAAAGGTACACCAAACAGAACATTTGTTCGTGTGCCTCAAGAGTATGAGCGTAAAAAATAATGGTTTGAAGCACCAAGACGTGATATGCCCAAATCCAAGAGTGAATTTTGTTGTTGTGAAGACCACTTTAATAGTATATTTCGTAACGTGTGTGGTAAGAAGCATTTTACGCACGAATGGAAAAGTTACGTTATTTCCGTGAGTGCGTAAAATGCCTTACAACACGAGTTACGTACTATACTTTACCTACGACCCACTTGTACTTGTATTTTTTATAAGAAGCATAAGAAATAACAGTTACATAATTAGAGGTGCTTGGTAAACTACATCTCTATTACTCTATTACCAATGAAAGAAGCAAATTGAAGAACTAACGTTTAATCATTATTAATATATTGTTGATAATCGAAAGTCCATTTTTCAATTATAATCAATACATATACCTAGCCCTTTGGGCTTTTCACAGTCAAACGTGGCTATATCGAATGTTTTCAAATAGTAAATTTTGAATAAAATGGTGACGTCTATTGACAGTTGCTAAGATGTTGCTAGGGAAGCCGTGCGATTTACTTTACAGCTGTGCGTTTTTTTTACAGTGCGTAATAGATGTCATTACATTGATACCGACTGTGTGTTATTGACTGATTACAGGGAGGGTCGTAGGTAAAGTAAGTTATACCTAGGTAAATTACGTTAGGTTATCTTATCATTAATAAAATGTTTATTTAGCTGGAACAAAAACTGAATTCATTTTTTTCTGTATAAATGGTATACCAGTAATTTTTCCAAATTACTTTCACTTATTCCTTATTAACCTCTGGTTTTTCTTCTCATTATTGTTAAATTCAATTCGCGGCTTCGTTTTGAATAATCTGCAAAACCAACCAGTATTGCAATAATTTTCAACAACGAACTCCTTGCCTATTTTTATTTGTAACAGTTTTAATATTTCTAGTTCTTACTTTGAGTTTTTATCATCAGTAATGTTTACTATTTGACTACTGTCATCCGTAAAAAGTAAAATAATTGTTAATACTGTTCTAAATGGGTCCAGGAAATGCAGTGCGCGACGTTGCGGTGAAAAAACAAACTACTTAGATAGATAGATAGACGATTTTGAGGACATATTTTGTCAATTTTCACGTAAGAGGTAGTTCTTCTTATCTGTTCAATACAAAAACCGATTTTTGAAACTCTGCAATACATTTTGTAACAACCCTGCTCAATTCTTCCAATCCATCATATTGGAACCACGCGCATAGTTAGGTGGAGCACCATCGTGTTGCAGCCAAATATTGCCGTTTGAAATTGTAAAATGGTTCGGATTGTTTTTAATTAAAATACTTATTAAGTTGTCGTTAGTGGTTGAAACTTTCCCTTTTATGCTCACTTAAATAGTATATTAAAGTATAAGTGGATATTAAGGTCTTTAAAACACGCACGAATTTTGGAGCACGACGGCGAAGCGAAGCAAGTGTTTTAAAGACCAGTTATCCACGAATACTTCACGATATTTTTTTTTATTGGTGCACTTTGAAATTATAAATACCGGTCTATAACTACTACAACAACAAGAAATGGAAATCATAGATGGAAACGTCAACTAAATGTCAAATGGTTGAATTCGTGACGTATATGATGTACACCTTGCGTTGTCATGGAAATGAGAAAAACATAAACTAATTTGTATTTTGATGGAAGTTCAACCTTATTGAGTTCTGTGAATGTCAATAGTATTAATTTAAATACCATTTCCTAAGATTTGAAAAATGGAAATATTAATATTTCAAACAATACCAACGGCACTTTCCATTTTAATTTATAAATTTGATATTGTGAAATATCGTTCGAATAAAAGTTTTGACGTTACAAACTACTCCTGTCAGATCAATAATAAAAAAATTGACATTTAGACATGATTTAGACCATAGATTTAAACTTCGTTTCTTGAGTTGTTGATGTTGCCACGGTAACTTTAAAACACGCGCGTGCTGAAAAGTTCGATTTGAACACGCTGAGGCGTGCTTTAAATAGGTAAAATGGTTCACCAATAAAAAAAATATATTTAATTCACATAAAACTGTATTCACTTAAACTTCGGTCAGCCCAACTGACCTTATTCGCGGTGCTGTCGATCATTTTTGTTTCGCCTAAGGAAGCGCTTTCAAATCACCTCAAAAATTGCATATAGTAGATATCGAGTGACGTCAAGAATTGGTCTCCTCTGTTTATCTTCAAGAACTTTAAAGAAAGTGAAATGGTTACACACCAGCAATGTGAGCTTCCAAAGTTTCAACTTCCGTTTATTTTGTTGGTTTGTGTATAACAAAGAAAATAAATCTGGGATAATAATTTAATCTCTCCTTGTATTTTCGCCTTATTTTCTTCCGTGACGCCGCCAGGAAGATAAATCTAAAACTTAAGACACTACAACAATAGGTTTCCGTAGCAACTCAACTTATTGTTTACAAACAACTTCAGCTGATGTTTCAGACCAAACTTTAGCTTTATTTTGGAATTTTACTTTTCGTATTAAAGACCCGACGCTGTTTAGTTTCTGTCGAGGAATCATTTGCATTCAAGTGAAGAAGCATGTACAGGTAGGGAATTAAAAGTTATAATGAGTATACTGTTACCAATAATCATTCTATGTTATATTATCAGTAGTAATACCCCTAGGGTCTTGATAATACCGAGATAATTTTGTCATAGAGAATGCTGAAAGCGTGTTGCTTGATAATAGCCCAAGGCCGCGGGCCGAGGGCTATTATCTTTGAGCAACACGCTTGAAGGATTCTCTACGACAAGATTTTGAGTATTTATCAAGACCCGAGGAGTATTCGATAAGATAATTTTTTACTTTGTAGCTTTCAAAAAATTGATTGCCAATCTGATGTTTAATAATTTTCAATACAAACTTTATCAATTTTAATCAAATAGTATTCATTTTTATTTGAAACTACAGTTGTGAAAAGTACAATTGGTAAATTAATTGAATCGTTAGATGCAATAATTAACCTTCGCGACATTTTTAATCCAGTTGTCAGTTTGACGTTTAATTAATGTTTAATAAAAAGTAAACACCAAACTGAAAACACCACATGTAGGGTATTATCGCTGTAATACAGCGGTGATTGGATGAAATTTGACACATGACTTAAAATTAAGTAATTTGATTGGTTACTATATTCAGTAAAAAATTATCAAAGGAATAAGGTGAATTCGAATGTAATGCAATGTGGAGAGTGTGATTTATACATGATTTATACTTTGGAGGATCATGAAGTCTGGCATTGATACCGATACAAACTGTAGACGTCATGTGGCGGCTCGTGGTGTAAGGGGGTTGTCTCCTGGTTTTATTCTCCGTCTTCCGTGTTGAAACATTAGATTTCAGGAACGATTGTCAATAGAGTACACGCATATTTCATATTTTGCTTGGATATTAATTCATAATAGTAAATATGATATCAAAAATTACTAATAATAGGAAATAAACCAGTTTCCATTGGAAATTACTCCCAAATTTTAAAATAAAATTCAAATTTCAATGCACTTTCCGACCACAGCCCAAGGATTTCCGAACACTACCGATGATACGTGTGATGTCATATCTTTTGTGTTTACTTATGTCAATATGGCCGATATTGCATTAGGTTATGTGTAGTTGTGTGTTTATATTGTATTTTAATCAACTATTTATTGCTTCATCGACGTAAAAATATCATTTATATGTTTGTTAGAGACCATTACGTGTTTTGTGTGTTCTTTTTTTATTTCTAAAATTCAACGTAAAGTGGAAAGTGGACATAAATATTTGATATTTCCGAGGATATTTTAAAACTTTTGGAAGAATATATTTTATTTACTAGTTCAGTGTTCAGTCACGATTCTTGCATATTTTGCGAGTAAAGATATGGCTAGCGAAGGTTTTGTAAAAGCACAAACTGATAACTTGCCCAAAGTAGACTGAATTTATGAAGTCGAACAGCTGCTTTAATGCAGAGGAAATAAGAGGAGTTAAAGCATTATCGTAAGTACGATTTAAACTATGTTTTATTTATATAATATATACCAACCATATTTCGATGTGTGGTCGTAAGAAAATGATGTTTTCCGCAAATCGCTAGGAAATTTTGACATTCCTGTCAAAATTTCTTGAAGAAAAAGTCAGGACTTCCTTACTGTAAGGAAATGTCATTTCCTTACTGTAAGGAAATGATATTTCCGTACAGTTGTTAGTGTTCTACATAAATGATTGAAAACACATTGCTTATAAGGAATTAATTTATATTTTGAAAACATCAAGTCATTGCTGAATACATTTTTAAGATCAATTTGTTATATTTACAGTAATTTGACAGTTAGTACAATTATTGAACATTGGAGGAACACTCTTAGAACTATGAGAAACATTTTGGACAACATGCAGGGTGGTAGGGTCATTTTGTTGAATATTTTGTACTGTGAAAATTTTATTTGCCACCTCAACCTTATTGTTAAGCGATTCTTCGATATATCCTTCAGCAACGTTTGATGACTTCCATCCGCCATGCCTCTTTAAACTAGTTATGTCGGCACCAGAGTCAACCAATATTGTTGCAGAAGACCGACGAAAGCAGTGACCAGTATATTCTGTCGGATTTACCAAGTTCAAATAAGTAGCAACTATTTTGGGCATTTTTCTAAATTGATGAATTCCTACCACTTGTCTACAACCCTTTCCGCTTTGATATTTAAAGAAAAATCGGTCACTGTTCATATTTTCTGGTCTTAACGAAACATACTTTCGATAAACATTCAAGTAGATCTGATTAATTACAAATGATCTTGGTTTGTTGGTTTTCGAATCAGGTATGCTGATTAAAAGCTTAGATTCTAAGTCTTCTATATCGTGTACAGTCATTCGGACTAACTCATCCATTCTACAGACCCCAGAAATACCAAATATTACAGCCACCTAAAAAATAAATAAAGCTATAATCTAAATAGAAATTAAAACCTTGTAAATTACCTCAATCATTAAATTTTCTTTATCTGGAGCTTCCTGGATAAATTTTTCAATTTCTTCCTTCGTTAAAATCTTAGATTTCTTTACCCTATAACCTTGAGCTTACCGTTTCAATAAAGAACGAAGTTTTGAGTATGTAGATATATCTACATTGTGTTTAAGTGCAAGGGTTGACTTCAGCATTGAATAATTGGCCCATAATGTTGAAGATTTCATCTTTAAACAAATGTCTAGGAAGTATGCCATTACAACATTTTCTGAGAAAGAACTCGTATTTTTACTCATGCGATAATCCATAAAACGTCTGTATGCATTTTCGTACTTTTCTCTTGATTTCTTTGGCAATAATTCTAATGAAGCAGTATTCACTGCCTCAACCAGCTCTGGAGGAGTCCCAGGAATGGAAATTTCATCATCACTTATCATTTTACTTTCGAGAACACCAGCAATTAAATTTATAAGCGTCAAGTTTGACAATTCAACCTCAATACGTTTCCATAGTAACCCAAGTAATTTTATTAGGAATTCCAAAGCACCATTTATTTGGGAATAAAATTATCGCGTTTTTTTTAAATCAATCAATATCTGTCGAATTTTAAACGATTTGCGGAAAAATAGTATGTTTATCTCGTAGGAAAAGCCACATTCCTGGACTCTGTGTTGCTAAGTCTCGGCTTGCGCCTCGACTTAGCAATCTTCACAGTCGTCCAGGAATGTTAAGCTTTTCCTACCCGGTAAACAATGTACTATTATCTAATTCCGCTATCAAATGTGACACTTTAAGTCACTCCTTGACGTTAGGTAACGTCACATTTTTCATGACCTTCATATATCAGTTATGAAAAGTAGTTATGTAAAAACTTTACGTAACTGTTTATGTTTCAACAAAGAGATACCACATGAGTTTCAAAGAATAATAGGTACTGTCAAAACTGACAATAATTTCATTATTTAAACAATCACTCCATTATTTTAATTCGATAGTATTTTAAGATTTATGAACATTGAAAACAACATTATTCAGGACACAGTTATTTAAAGTAAGTCAATTTTCTGGGTGAATACATCATAGTAACAATACTTCTAACACCATTTGAATTCACTTTAATATAATCATTGAAATTGAAGATTTTATTAAATATTATGAAAGCGCGGAATTAGATAAAACGTTGTACGTAAACACGTTATGAAGAGAGCGACATTGTACAACTCGCGTAATTTGCAGAACTCGCTAGCGCTCGTTTTGGCAAATATTACGCTTGTTGAACAATATCGCTCTTTTCATAACTAATTACGTAAATATCTATTTTATGGTTGATTCCTAGACATATAGGTACATAACCTCAAACTATTTAAGAATTAAAATTACCAGCATAGAAGTAGGTACTTACATTAAAATGGTGTTCACAAACAAAAGTAATGCCCTTCTCTTAAGTGTATTTTTGCTTGCGCCACCAGGTAACGTAACAAATATTTTGTCTGGAGTTCCAATAGACATTGATTTACACACTGGAACAATGCAATACTTGGAATACAAAGTTTTTTTTCGGCTTTATTCATTTTTAAAGCTTTCAGAAACAAATTGGGTCACAAGAACTCAGAGCGTGAGCACGATTAAGAACGTAAACAAATGACGTCACACCATGGGGCAGTCATATTTATGACGTAAAGCGCATTTTGGCGATTTTTAAAGTCGTTTTAAAAGTAATAGTTATTTATGATATGAGTGTTAAAAGTGAGGTTTTA
>CAJUYG010000113.1:139726-176776 GCA_910591675.1 Galerucella calmariensis | reverse complement strand
TTTAATTTATGGCAAACCATATTAATCGCTATTAGTTTGGGAATTTGTATTATTCTAACTGTAGCTGGAAATATTTTAGTTTTATTGGCCTTCATTGTGGACAGGAATATTCGTCAACCCAGTAATTATTTCATAGCTTCCTTGGCAGCTACGGATATGTTAATTGGTAAGTTCATTTCACTAGTTACAGTTTCCAGTAGAATATTCAATGAGGTGTACACAATGTACGATAAGCTGATTTCGGACTTTGTGCGACGTTGCGGCCAAGCGCATTAAGCTTTATCAACATTGTTATTATTAAGGTTATTGTTGTTATTTGAGCTATGTGTTGTCCTGCTTCTCCTATTTTTAATTAAGTAGTACTCCTAAGGCTGGAGTTGAGTAAGATACCATCTTCATCAGATGTATATCCGTATTTGTTGCAGAATAATATGGTAAAACCCCTCAATAAATCATACAACTAAATATATGATGAGGAACAAAACAAATTTAGGTACAGTGTACCATATACATATGGTAAACATTTTCTCTAACCCATCGCGCTGGCATCTTCAGGAATCATAATGGGTACCATAGGCGGCGGAAGTATGGGTGTCTTTAGCGGTCTCAATGGCTTCAGGCGCAAGATTGCTTGATACGCCACTGATAATATCCCCAAGAAGTATACAAAAATTTTTCACAAGACCCACGCAGGACAACTACCTCAAGCACTGCCGTTTTCAGATATCATAATTGGAGTCGTAGCTATACGCTTACCATTCTTGAAGCTACTTGAATAGTAAATTATTCAAAACAAATTCAGCGGAATTTCGATATGGAAAAGAAAGAAAGGAATAAGTCAAACGAATAAATTAAATTACCAAGTTCATCCAGATACTTTTCAGCTCTTATTGTGAATAAAATGATTTGACACACAGCTACAATTTTACACTTCACATTCAATAATTGTTTACAGAAAGCACTCAGACACACAGAAGTCTTGTGTACAAGAGGATGTATGCAAATTACCCGTGATTTCCTTTCAGCCTAATTTTTATAATGACAGACACAATCAGCCAAAGGGCAATGGTAAAATGGAGTATTCATCTACAGCTGTTCATATGTCGAGTCCAGATGGGCTTGCACATCCTGGAAGAAGCTTCAATCCTACAGCAGGCTGCTTTCAATTTTCTGTTCAAATAATAATCGGGCGTGAGATCAAGAAAAACGTCTTTTTGTTCAGTTTAAGAATATTTTTGCAGACGCACGCTCACATACCCAAGCTTTATTGGGTGCGGGTGAAATATAAAATCTAAGATAAATGATCTCATTTATTATTAAGCGAATTATCTTAGTTTTTTCGTTAATATGCTTTGTCTAGCTCAGCTCATTCAGCATTGAAAAAATTTGGAAATTCTTCGTTAGTTGTATAGCTATACTTTAACTTTACTTGTTTAGCACCAAAGCTTTCATCGTACCCCATCAGTTATTTATTCCGTCAGGCATTAATTGTACACAAATTGATTCAAATAGATAACTAAAAGATTCAATTTATTAGAAATCCGATTAGGTATATCTATTTTTTGTGGTACGTTGGGTTGTTTTCAATTTTAATTGGAATTATTCCTTTTTGCCGGTCTTAACGTTTTTGTGGAGGGTATTGGGAATTTGCTAAAATCTTTTTTATAATCATCCTTTCATTTCGGAGATAGAGGAAAAAAGCAGATGTTGATAATTGAAAATGGCTTAGCTGTTTCTCTGAAATATCTTTCCTTGAGATTAATATACTTTTGTGTGACTCCATAATACGTATTAAAAGGAGTTTAAGAACGCCCATTTGGTCCCAAACTAGAGCTTTATTATTTGACTTGTGTGAATTTTTGCTGTAATATATTATAGGTTCCTAAAAATCTAACATAGGTATCTCTTACATTATTTTATTTTAGGTACCGTCTCCATGCCTTTTTATACAGTCTATGTTCTTATGGGTTACTGGGATCTTGGACCATTACTATGTGACCTTTGGTTATCAGTAGATTACACAGTCTGTCTAGTTTCCCAATACACGGTACTTCTAATTACAATAGATCGATTTTGCTCTGTGAAAATAGCTGCGAAATATAGAAGCTGGAGAACTAAACAAAGAGTAAGTACCCAATATGGCAGATACTGAAATTTTTTCATAGATTATTATTAAAATATCAATTTCACATTACCATAACTTGTACGTTATTTGTTCAGGTAATATGGATGGTCACTATAACCTGGATCATTCCAGCTTTACTGTTTTTCATCAGCATTTTTGGATGGGAACACTTCACTGGATATAGAGACCTGCAGCCAGGAGAGTGCGCAGTACAATTTTTAAAAGAACCTGTATTTAATACCGCACTTATTATAAGTTACTATTGGACCACCCTAATTGTTTTATTCATCTTATATGGAGGTAAGATTGATAATACATAAACAATACAACTGGTTATTATATCAACAGATCCAAAGTATTTTGTGTCACTGTGAGCAACTGAAATTCATTTTTGGGTCTTCCACTAAATATGATTCTACATTTTCTCTCCATTTCGTTAGTTTGCGTATAATTCAATTCAACTACAATATAGCTAGGTTTGTAATGAGTGGGTCCATACGGCCTTCCACTGCAACTCGTGATAGTTTATTGTGGCTCACATTAACTCATATTCCACCTTCAGCTTCTTCATAAGGCGAGAAAGAGAACATGCTAAGTATCTGTGAAGAGATGCTGTTTCTTTTCCTGAATTGCAGGGAGTGTGGGACTTTTTTTTCGGGCCGAGATGGGAAACTCATGTTCGACTGGGTCCTCAAACAGTACCCAGACAGTGTTGGACTCATCCCCACGGAGATGCCTACCAACCAAACCCACCTCAAACTCGCCGTTACTCCCGCCTTGGAATCACTACCCTAGCATACGTTAAGACGCGCGACGGTCCCTCGCAAACTCTCCATCATCTTTTTCCCTCTATCACTCCTACCTCTCCCATGCCATAGCGAGTCCTTCTCTTCCCCCAATCATGCTCTCTACTACGGCACTTATCTCCATCCATTCCTCCTCGCCCCTTAACATAATATCCACCATATTTTCCCAATATACCGCCTCTCCCAGTTTACTTTCCAACTTCTTCAAAACTTCCTCATTCTTCCAACATCTAAACACATGTCCCACATCATCCTCCACTTCACATCTCTCGCACACTCCAGTTTCTTTTTTCCCAATCTTGTGGAGGTAACCTACTCTCGACCCATGCTCTGTGAGCACCTGCTTCAAGAAGTAGTTCACCTCTCCAAATATCCGGTCCACCCAATTTCTCCTGCTCCCAATCTCTCCTTTTAGCGAGCCCTCATACTCATCCCACCTTCTCTCCATTTGCTCATCCATCCATTCCTGTACTACCTCTCTGCTCGCACCCCTCCAGTGTTTCTGTCTGGCTCTAGCCATCCAGTCCAATGGATAGGACCGTGACAGCACTGCTGCTGCCAGTTCATCCACTGTCCAGTAGGTACGCCTGCACCACCCTCAGAAGTATTCCTCTCTGCACCCGCAGGAGTGGTCTAACCCTCGCTTTCACCCCTGCTTTCTCACCCCACACTTCAGCGCCATACAGCATACTCTGCTCTACCGTCCTTTCACATTACCCATCAATCAACATATGGGTTTTGAAGGATAATTGGCTATCCAACCACACCCCCAGATACTTCACCGCTTCTTCCATCCGAATTATCTTTCCCTTCACCATCACGCCCACCTCCCTTGCCTTGCTCCGCCCCTTCACCAGTAGCCCAACCATCTTATCCTCAGTCACTTCCAGTCCACACCGCTCTATCTTCTCCACAATCTTCCTACACATCCTCTTCGCCTTTCTTTCTATCTCCACCTCTCCCTTTGCCGTACATACCAGACATACATCGTCCGCATACACCGTAATCTCACATCCCTCTTCACATGCTATCCCACAAACTTCATCAAACACACACTTCCAAAGCGTCGGTCCCAGAACCGAGCCCTGGGGCACTCCAATCTCCGTCCCATACCTTCTCCCCCTAGTGTCCACTATCGCACGCCCTGTCAGGTAGTCCTCTACTAGATTAACTAGCCCCTCCACTACTCCGAGCTTTGTCAACGTGCTCAGGGAGTGTGGGACTTGCTTAAGCTATCAAAGCTCCACCAATGCTTCAGGAGCCGCTTCAGCGTCTGGAACTATGTTTTCTATTCTATTTGCTCAGAAATTGGTGGAAATAACGTGTGTAAATGAATTCAATTGTGGAAGAGTTTATTCACCACATTTCATAAGCTCAAACTCTAGCCGACTTAACGCAAATAGGATAACGTTAACCTTTCTAACACTCACTACCATCTTCTAATACAACTGTGCATTCAACCATTACGTGGTCAGCATAAAACTAAAATAACTAAGTATGTTATACTGTTTTTAAAAGGGGAAACCTCTGTTTTTTAAACATTATAGGTATATATAAGACAGCTTTCGATATGCAGAAGAAAAGCGAAGCGAAGCAAAGGAAAATGCAATCGATGGTAGCACTGAGCGCTGGTGCAATGAGTGGTATGGCTGGACGAGCAGCAGGAATAGGTCTTTCTAAAACTCACAGCAATTCAGAAAATGTTGATAAGCCACCTCCTACAACCAATGCTTCAGTTATCAACGAAAAGCAAGACAAAAACACTTTGACTGTTTTGGAATCGTATAGAGCTGGAGGATCGGCTGATTCTAACTCAAGCACTACCACCAGGTAAGTACACCATATCTCCAACTTCTCAAGCCATCTAATTATACTTTTTTGTTAAGTAGTGCGACCACAACTACAACCACTACAACAACAGCGACTTCTTGCGAAAAGAAAAATCTTTGTCCTCCTCCAGGTAAACCAGTGCAGGAGAACGCAGATAAATCAGAAAGATCGAGCAGCCCTGCCTTTGAATCTGACGAAGACAGCACTGCTCCAGTACAAGAGAAGGAAAAAGAAAAGCAAAGAAATAGGGACAAAGAGAAAGAAAAGGAGAAGATTTTAGCTGCAAAGAAACGAACGTCAGTGGTTGGAATGATTATGCAGTCCAGTGCTCCATTGCATGTTTTTACTCATACCAGAGTTAATGGAGATCTGTCACCTGCCAAAGCGATGGTGCGAAGTCATGAAAACACTGTTAGTATTCCATCAATTGATTTCATAGGGTAGAGTTGGTTCTGACTATGTTTATTTTTCAGCAGCTGTCCAAGCCGGAGAAACCAACTTTCCTTCATCTTACCGAACGTGAACCTTTAGTCGATTCTTTAAAATCAAAAAATTACACAGTAAGTGCAAAACCCTCTCAGCCTGACAACCCTACCGCCATTGTGAATAGTAAAAGTTACGACAGTACCTTGCAACCCCTTGTAGATAGTAAAAAGCCCTCTAATAATTTGTTGAAAACCAAATCCACTTATGATTTGTTGCTTGGCTTAGATGGCGCCGACCTACGTTTCATGGACGAAAGTTCCGTAGTAGTACCTTCCCCCACTTTAGAAAACCCTCCTCCTTTGAGTAATACTAGCTCTCCTCGTGTTGTGCAGGGCGAGCAGAAACTTCAAACTGAAGTAACGATTAGTGCTGATCGACCAATAACATCGGTTGTCAATGAGGAGGAACGCGGAAGGGAAACTGAGGATAGTTCGCCGCTAGGGGGAATCTCAGCCATTAGTCAAACAGGTAAAAACGGTCCTTTTAACACGTCCTGCGATAATAAACCTAAATTCTGTTCAGAATCCATAGACAATCCCAAGAGGGTATTTGTTAAGTCAATAGGAAAGAAACTGAAGGCTAAAAAGAAGACCATCGGTCCTTTAGGCTTCGGAAGGCAAAAGTCTAAATCCGAGAATCGAGCAAGGAAGGCTCTGAGAACTATATCCTTTATTTTGGGAGCATTTGTTGTCTGCTGGACGCCATATCATATATTTGCGTTGGTGGAAGGGTTTTGCACAGATCCTCCTTGCATCAACGGTCATATTTACATGTTTTCTTATTTCTTATGCTATGCGAATAGTCCTCTTAATCCGTTTTGTTACGCTTTAGCTAATCAGCAGTTTAAGAAAACTTTCACTAGGATCTTGAAGGGGGATCTACATTTGACTTAGATGCATATAACATCTTTAGAGTTGTATATTTCAAATAGTTTAGACAGTACATCATTGCAGCTTAATAGTTATTTTCTGTCGACCAATAAAAAAAAACTTCCAAAACGCCGCCATTGAAAAATCAGCCAATCAGAAAATAACGCGCGAAAGCAGACGCTTGACAAATAACTGAATTTGAAACGAAAAAAGAGACAATAAAGACGCTCACCTAATGTTCCAATATTCAGAGTTCACAATTTATTACGAAAATGAACGATTGCAACAAGTAAGATTTGGTTGTGTAGGTTATAGTTATGACAGTCATTCAAAACATTAAACATATGATTGGCAATATAGCAGCGTTTTGGAAGGTGCGCAGAATATGACGAAAATTCGTCTTCCGTGGGAGCACACCTTCTTCTCTATTATATTCAATATTTTGGTGTGGATAACCAAACATACAGTAATATTGAAAAGAAGAAGTAATAGAATATTTGTGGTAACAAGTAGCATGTGTTGTGAAGTCAGTTTCTTCCGCGTTAGAATATATCGATTGTTAACAGTCCCTATATGAAATAACTACGGTATCCGCCAAAATAAACAGTACCGAAACAGAGAGTGCTGTGGAGTTGTTTATGTAATATGGATTTGTCATATTTGACTTAATTGTCATTAGTTGATATATTAATAGTACGCTGCAGTTAAATTTGATTTAAAAATGGTTCTAACAACGGAATAAAAAGTTTTTTTGGTAGAGCATTATTTTCGTTCATACGGAAAAGGTCGTAATGATGGTCCAAGCTTAGAACAGGTGTCAATAAAATATCAACAAAAATTTAATAAAGCAGCTCCTAGTAAAAGTGTGATGTTAGCTGTTGTTGAAAAATTTCGTCGCACTGGTAGTGTATTGTGTCAACGTAAAGGTTCTTCAGGTCGTCGAAAACCAGTATGCACTAACGAAAATGAAGGACGTGTTTTTAACCAAGTTGTGCAATCACCTCAAAGAAGTCTTGTAAGAACTGCATGTAAAATCAATTGGTGGTTATCCATACCGTATTCAAATTGGACAACGACTAAATGCTGCGGACAAACGTGCAAGAGAAACTTACTGTGGTCGCATGTTGAGTTTAATTTACGAAGATCCCGAATTTTTGGAAAACATATGGTTTTCAGACGAGAGTCACGTTCATCTTAGCGGCTATATTAATCGACGAACAACCAGATTCCTTGGATTTGAACGTCCTGATGTCATTGTAGAGAAACCACTCCACAGTCTTCGAGTTACCGTTTGGTGCGCGGTATCTGGTCATGGAATGATTGGTCCTTATTTCGTTGAAGATGATGATCAGAATCCACTTACTGTCAACCAAGAGCGTTATAGAGAAAAAATTTTTAACAATTTAAAAAGCAAAAATCTACTGTTTACACCGGCAAATATATTTTCTGAAAATGGAACATATCTCAATTTAACTCAAAAATCTTAATTTTACTCAAAATTATATACATATCCATTTATATAATTGTATATTTGAAACTTAAGTTTGCCAGGATGTATCAAGTTCAATGATAAAAATTATTACAGGGTCTTAACAATAAATTTCTACTTATTATAATGATTTTTAATAAATGCAACTCTAAAGTTTGGTATATGATTATAACTAGATATTTATAGTAATAGGGAAAGGTACTAGAATACCATATCAATAACCTTCTATATATTTGTATAAAAAACTGGCTGTAACATAACTTATATGGTTGAATATAATATAACCTAGTACCTATAGTTTAAAAATACTGCATATATAAATTTTTTATTTTGAAATATATTGTTTATAACGTTTAAAATCAAGTGTTGGAGATACTGCATATTTGACAATATTAACATTTTAAAAATTAGTGCACCAACACGAAAATTATGCAATTTGTATTTTTCCAATAAACAATGCACCACATATATAGTTTTGACCGGATATAGGTATATGCAGTATTTGAAAAAAACAATATCAAAACCCAAGCACTGCAATTTTGTTAATAAAACGGCGATAATTATAAGAAAATACATAGTTAATGAGAAAACAAATCAATAATATTAGTTATAGTAAGCGGACAATAATAGATAATTCCGAATTAGAATCTTATATCGAAATGGTATAAAATCATAAATTAGGTCGGCTTCCAGATGTTTTTTTAAACAAACAATTTTAAAAAGCATTTTGTATCACATATATTATATGATATATGATATTAATAACATTATTTTGAATCATACTTTAGCTGCCAATTTTTAGGATGGTATCGCATGGAATTCGACGCCATTTTATATCTAAAATTTATTGGTTACAAGAACTATGCAAATTTATTATAGTGTTTTAAATGTGAGTTCCATTTCAAACTGATTTCATTTTATTCCATTGCTTCTAACCACAGAACTATTGTTCACACGTGAGAATAACTACTACCAACGTTAGCAGTACTACTGTCAACTTGGTAATGCCATTACCAGTTTAGGTAATATCAACTGGATGTTAGAAAGTTTTTCTTGTGATATTTCTTGTACTGAGATTATTCGAATCAGTATCTTGGTTCGAGCTCCTTCGAGCAATTTCATTTTCAAATCCAGTAATATTCTGGTACCTACTCGTACCTACCCACCTGGGAAGGCGGCCATTCTTATTGATGGCACAACTGCCTAGCAGTCATTTCATGAATGGGTACGCGGTTCAAGATTGATTGATTTGTATTCTAGCTAATAATAGTATATTATTAAACGAGCAATTTATGATAGCCATAATTCACGATTGCGTCAGGAGCCGCAGGCGAGGGGCGCAAGTCACCCAAGTGAATTATGGCCATAAATTGCGAGTAGAATACTATACTTTGTCCACGACACTTAATTTATTTATTAATAAATAAAAGTCAGTAGCGATTTGGCATATTACTAACCTCAAAATGTTGTGGCTGCTACTTCAAATAATTTGACATATATTGAGATGGGCGATACTGTAGAAAGTATCAATACAACGTACCGTTATAAATATATTGTTTTAAAATACTTAATATTAGAAAATATCGTTATGAAAAGTATCAATACTAAAAATTACAATATTTTATAGATACGATATATGTCAGAAACAAATTTCCTGAACAAAATACACAGATTCAATAGTTTATTTCATATTGTTCCCCCATCTCTAGTCGTGAATTATGAACCATAATACACTACGGTGTATTATGAACCATAATTCACGACAGTTGATATATGGGTACCATATACCTTTAGTTAGGAGGTAAAATATTGACTTATTATTAGGTGGTCGTGGACAAAATAAATAATTAGCTCTAGCAATAATTCAGTACCATAAATATCTGTATATTATGGCGTTATAACTTTTTGTGTACTGGGAGAATCAAAACTCGGATCTCCATTATATTTTTTCAATTTTTAAATGGAACACTCACATCACAAATAGAATTTTGTTTCAATTAGGTATATTTCATTTCTGTTGACAATTTTAGTAATATAAGAAACGTTATTTTATTTATTACAAATTGCAAATTTGCCTCAAATGAACAAGCAGATTTAAATTGCTTTAAGCTGGAAAAATACCATTTTTTGAAACAGTTGATATTCTTGATTGATTTATATAAGAATTGTATGTATATTTGTATTGTATAATAAGTGTAATCTGTAAAATAGAGTGTAAGAACTATTTAGTTTACAAAAAAGCGATGTTAGCCTGCTGTCCTTGAGCCCTAAAGCACGCTAACGTCGACTTGCGTAAAAAAAGTAATAAAATTAATTTTTCAAAGCGTTTTTTCTCTTAATACCTTCCTACAAATCTTAAGGTTCCAGCAATCAATACCACCGGATAGCGAAGAATGGTTTTCGATAATCTTCAAGGTCTTCAGTCCTATGAAAAGAAGTGTGGATATAACTGGGCATTACAAACGGACCAAATCTTGCATGCCTTGGCAATTTTGTCACTCACTCAAATACAACTACTTATAGTTTAATGCTAGTACAGCTGCTTTTCAAATGATTGGATAAAACAAGTTCATGCTTTAAATAAAACACAAAATTAAGCTTGTATTGTAATATATTTCTCCTAGCAGCATTTAACAATATATTACATACTTTTCTCAATATATTTTTAATTAGTTTCAATTATATTGTTACTATCAGTGAACGCCTATTGGTGTCATTTTTGGATATAACATGTTGTCCAAACATTGTTTTCTGATCTCTGGCAATGGTGCTCCATTTCCAGGTCTACCCCAGAATCCTGTCCAAGTTGAGAAGTGTTTCTTAGAATTTTCATCTTCCTTGCTTTTGAATTCCTGAAAAATAATATTGTTATTATTGAAGATACATATTGAGCATTAGGTATACACAGAGTTCGGCAAAAGTCCGGGACCGGTCAAATATCGAAGGAAATATAAATGTTTTGGAAAATCTTCTCATACCACAAATTTAACTCCATTTTAAACTATAATTTGGGAATATTTTGAAATATACAGGGTGTTTCAATAAAGTGTGGCGTATCAAAGTTATATTTTTTCTTATGGAACACCGTATATTTTATTGCATTTTCTGATTTCTCCTAAAAAATATGAAACACCTTCACAATAGTTTCCTATACCTAAATACAGAGGGTTCCGAGTTATGCTGATTTTTTAAAAAATGTGAACATTTCGAAAAAAAATTAATAGCTCATTGATACAACAAATTCTAACAAATTTCCTCTTACATTTAAATAGGTGGACATTTGTTGGATGTATTCCACGATTGAGTACTAAATATCTCTTTACAGGGCGTTCATAATTTTCAGTTCCATTATTAGATCTTTCAATGTGCAGTATCAGGATTATTTTAAATGGAACATCCTGTATTTTAATAATTCATCATATTCAAAAAAATGTCGTCTCCCGAATGATGTGAGGGTGTCCTATACCTAGGTATTATACTTTTCGTGCAATTTACCATTTTTTTAAATTGTATGCTAAATCGATTTTAAAATATCTGCAATTCTCTATAAATTTCAAACTAATGATCTTTGCATAGTGTTGTTGTGAGAAACTAAATAGATCACTTTTCAAGCCTTCAGAAAATATAGGGTTCTTCTATCCTATACCGAGTGGTTAAAAAGACATAGCCACTCTCACAGAAAAATCACTATCCATTTAGAGACATTTTATGAAATAACAAAAAACAAAGAGTTTATTACTTTTAGCTGTTAGTTCCGTTTTTATTCATGTTGTATTTTAATGTTATGAATAATAATCATTAAACCAATCTTCAACATAACACTCGTATTGTGTGAAACTTTTTTGTTTTATGTTATTTCATAAAATGTCTTCATGTGGATAGTGAATTTTCTGTGAGGGTGGCTATATTTTTTTAACCACTTGGTGTAGGATAGCAGAACCCTATATTTTTTGGTTGCTTAAAACGTGATCTATTAAATGTATTACAACAATTATGCCAAGATCATAATTTTGAAATTTAGAGAGAATTGCGGATGTTTCAAAATCAATCCTGCATAAAATTTAAGAAAATTGTATATTTCACGAAAAGTATAATACCTAGGTATAGCACACCCCTATACCATTCGAGAGAGGACATTTTTTCGAATATAATTAATTATTAAAATACAGGGTATTCCATTCAAAATAAGCCTGATATTGCACATTGAGTGATCTAATAATGATACTGAAAATTCTAAACACCCTGTAAAGATATATTGAGTACCCAATCGTGGAATACATTCATCGAATGTCCAACTATTAAGATGTAAAAGAATATTTGCTAGAATTTGTTTTTTCGAAATGTTCACATTTTTTAAAAAGTCAGCATAACTCGGAACCCTCTATATTTAGGTATAGGGAACTATTATGAACCATTATACTTTTTAGGAGCAATCAGAAGATGCAATAAAATATAGAGTGTTCCATAAGAAAAAATATAACTTTGATACGCCACAGTTTATTGGAACACCTTGTATATTTCCAAATTATAGTTTAGGTTGAAGGGAAACTTGTGTTGTGAGAAGATTTTTCACAAAAGTTATATTTTCTTCAACATTTGTCCGGTCCCGGACTTTTGCCGAACTCTGTATAACATTAAATTACACTACAAACAAAATTGGGGTAAACAATGACAATCTAGTAATTTTTTAGGATATTATAATATACAAAAATCGTACATGACCGGTTCAATTATTATTATTTAGAAAATAATATTCGATAGATCACCTTTATCTTCTGTTGCTTATACATCATTTGCTCCGCCAACGATTTCAAATATGCAGAGCCTTCTCTACTCCATATACCTGGATTCCTACAAGAAACAGTAATGGTAAAGCTATGCTGTGTCTAAAATGCTGTAACATGATTTCACACTGAAAAGATTTAGTGGCTACTTGTGAGCATGACATATATCTAGCCAGTCGGTTGGTTCTATACCAAGGCTAAACCGATAAAGATTTATAATGCATCGTCAAATGCTCCTTCGAAGTCAAGAAATTTGGCACCGCAATTTCCTTGTTATTCAGGGATTGGGTGATTTCCTCAACAAGGTTGTGTAATGCTAAATCTGTCGATTTGCCAGTTTAATAAGTATGTTGGTGAGTCTCGATCGAGATATTACATAAGGTGACCAACCTTGTATGGACATCCAGAACTCTCAAATATTACTTACTAGTGACCTCTTTCCCTTCTCCATATAGAAGCACAGGCCTGAATTGCCTGGGGGTTTTACCAGCCATGCCTCGGAAATCGAACCATTAAGGCAAGATCTCTGAAGATAAACATTGTATGATTTTCCGAGATGCACCTTGCCTAGGTCGTTGAAGTGCAAAGTAGGGTTGCGGTTTGCAGCTCAATGGCTGGCACTCAACCTTGTACTGCAAATACAATTCTAAGGTAACAAAGTACCGTTAAAATCCTCTACTAATTTTTAAACTGCGTTGAATTTAAGTTATTAACAAAAAACATTACATATTATTGCCCATTTTCTTCTCGGAAGTAATATCCGAACTACATAGTGGAATCTTTGAAGGATATCTTCTTTCTTTCGCTAACAGTGTTACCAACTCTACACCATCGTCCTTATTTTCAGATAAGGGAGAGAGTTTTCTGTTTTTTCCAACAGGAATAAAATTTCTTCTAGGATATGATATAGGATCCAGTCTAGAAGAAGGTTTACTGGGTGTCATATTGGAGTTATTGTTAATAGTTTTGTTGTTACCGTTCGGTTTTTTGAAATCTACGGTTTTGTGTTTAACGGATTCGTTTCCTAGATGTTCAAGTGTCTTTTCATCAGACCAACCCTAAAACAGTGAATTTCAATTATAGGTACTAAAATTTTTCTTTATTCATTTGGTTGCTAGAAAAGTGCTGAAAGGAAAATGAGAAAATAAAACTAAAAAGATCAACACAATTTCAAAATAATGCTTTAAATTCAAAATGGAGCTACACAAAAAGTGTAGCATACCATAGACTTCAAAAATTGATGGCCTATTGTGTTAGGTTTTCTCCAAAGCTTTCCACCAGGTCCAGGTCTTCCCCAAGGAGAAGCTTTTGAAAGCTTCAAAAAAAGTTTTACATACACAGTGCCATTTCCAGAAGTATTTCACTTACTTGTTCCCGGTGAAATTGTATGTCGTCTGTTTTTTCCTGTTTTTCCTTTTGTTTTTTCTCTTCAACTAATTTATCTGAAAAACAACTTTTTACCATCTTTTTTAAATTGCTATAGCCCCAGCCCCGTATTTGCCCGACGTACCTTAATTTATTTTAAAAACTCTCACGCTCCATTCTTACCTAATTCTTTTTTATATTCTTGTTGCTGTTCTTTGTTAGTTTTATATCTAAGAGTATTATCTACACATCTTCTAAGATCTTTACTTCCAAACTGAAACCTGAGGACTGGATCCTCACATGTTCTGGTCACTTTCTTTCCGTTACTGAAAATTGGAGCGCCTCCTCCTCCAGCTCTGCTAATATCTAAACTTCCTCCCACATGTCGCTTTGCCTTAAAATAATTCCACCGCAATGCAGTTTTTTAATAAAACATCATTCAGAAAGCTTAAAAAAAATGGACTCAATACACTTTAGTTGTGGGGTACGAATATGTGCTCTGTATTTTTTGAATATATTTAGATCCTGCAGATTTATCAACATTACTCACCTTTCGAACATAAAAGCTTTTAAAATGATTTATATTTTAAAATGTAAACAAATACGGTTAAGATATTTTTTCTCTTTTCGACAGACTTAAAACCTGTGACAAACTTACATTTAAATACTCTTTATTGGGAAATAATTCTTCTAGTCTAATATTTCTTAAGCCTCTAGGTCTAGCATCAGTTCCTTTACCCCATGGCCAGTAAGTATCCATCATGTTACGTATCTAAAATATATTTTTTTATTCTGTAGCACCAAAAATAAAGCTAGATTAACGGGCTTAATTTTTCCATTTGAATGTACTCATGGACAAAATTAAGGCATTAATATTAAATCCAAAAATACACTGCTCAACAATTGGAATGAATATAGTAATTTTTGTTTGTTTGTGAAAGGATTCAATTTATAATACAAGTAAATATTGTTTGAACTCCTCTTGGAATTGGTATAGAGGCAAGACAAATTCTATAAAAAAAATGCCACAGAAACTATGTTACAACTTTTCAAAATACTTTGAAATGGAGCTTTAATTATGGTTACCTCTCTCTGTTCTTGAATCTTTTTTCTCAATTCAAACTCCTTTTGCTTTTTCCACAAATCTAATCCTTCTTTAATAACACGTTCTTCAAAAGCTTTCCGTTCCATCCTTCTACTTGTTTGAACTGATTCGTTAACCAACATTATATCAAAATATGTTTTGGAAAAAAATGCCGCCCAACCAAAATTGATTTCAAAATGTGGATTTGCTAAAATATATGCTAAAAAACGGTCTTATTGTTATCGGAAATATGTACTGAAATAGTTATTTGTAAACAAATCATAAAAATTAGCTAAAACATGGCGCTAAGATCGATTTTATGGATTGTTCTATTGTTACGAGAGATGGTTGGATTAATATTTGAATGGTACAGGAATAAAGGCGGCTCATCCAAATTGCTTATATTCCCATTTAAATTGAATACACCAACGCTTTTCCAAGGAAATGTCAAGAATGTTAATTGATAGATAGAACCGCATCTACTGGAAGGAAACAAAATTACTGCCATACATTTAAAATTTTTTGCCAGTCTCCACTTTTTGGCTCAGGGGGATATCAGTTAAGGTCTGGACAGGGTCACATTTTTGCTAAGGATCAATGGTCAACCGAGCATGAGCAGATGTATTGATGAAGTTACTGATGTTATCTATAATAATCTGTCACCTAATTGGATAATAATTCCAAACACTAAGAACAAAAGAAGATAATAGATAATTTTTCACAAAAGTATATCTTTCCGAGGTGTTTGGAAGTCATAGATTGTTCACATAGTGCAATTGTATCGCTCGCAGAACAGTATCCTGTGCTTCCGTGCTACTGAGCAGAAGAGGATATTACAGTATAAACTGTCAGATTATAAGATAGTAATTACAATATTTTAAAAAATGGATCTTATATTATCCAGTTCACATCACTTAGGTACATCCACTGTTTGATTGTTTTTGGCGGACCGAATAAATTTAATTTTGAAGCTAGATCCTTCCAAGGGTGCGTTCATAAACGAATGTACAAAGTAACACTTTACTCTGTAATGGAATTGGTTGACATTTGAAATGGAGCACATTGTAACCCGTAATTTTTGAACGCATGGTAACATAATTGTCAAATTTTAATTAAATAAAATTTGTAAGTTTCGTTGTTGTTGTTTTCCACAACTTTGTTTATGTCATTTCATTTTCCTTTTTGCTTTTATATCGACTATGATGAGCCAAAACCAAAGTAAATTGGTTACATTGGTAGCTGCATTATGTGCAAAATATCATTTATTTTATGATATTGACGACGAGAGCGATAGTGACAACGGAGAAGAAATTTTAATAGTTTCTCTTGGAAAAAAAAAGTTGCGCCACAACGAATAGAAAATTATATGGAGACCGATTCCGTGCCGACTATGATAGGAAGAAAAGATCCGATCCTGCTTTTTACGAAAAAGTAAATAGATCTCTAGACACCTTTAACATCTCCATCCATAATATATTTCCTGCAAACATCAAATCCTCACCTCAGTGGTTATCAAAACACCCAAACTGTGACACGTCTCTACTAAAACTCGACAAAAAAGAAACAAATGCAAGAGTAATAAAAAACGCATTCTATGGAAAAATCTCCCAACTATTTCAATATACCCCACTGCATACAGATGCTTTCAAGATGGAAAATGGAGTAGGCGCATCCGTTATTGCACCTACCGAGTCAATCAAAATCAAATTACCTCCAATTGCGAGCGTCTTCACTGGTGAATTATATGCAATTTACCATGCGCTGCTTTTTGCGAATAATGTGGATTCCCAGCAGTTTTTAATAATCACTGATTCTCTAAGCTCAATCGATAGTATCCAGCACATTTATCCCTCAAACTCCTTGGTACAAATAGTTGAAAACGAACTTTTCTAGCTACAAGAGGCCCAAAAATCTGTTAAATTCATGTGGGTACCATCTCACGTTGGAATTCCCGGTAACGAACAGGCAGACACAGAAGCAAGGGAATCAATCCAGGACCTCAATTCTCTCACAGTCTCAATGGTTTCTGTTTTGGATGCAAAAAATTTCGTGAAACATTCAGTCTATAAATACTGGCAAGACCGTTGGACTGAATCAAACTCTAAGCTCCGCAGAATAAAGAAGTACGTGAGCCTCTGGAGATCATTTCCGATGAAAAGAAGAGAGCAAACGATCTTTATCGCGCCTCAGAATTGGACATACAAGATTCTCCCATGACTATCTTATGTCCCATTCCCCGGCACCAGTGTGTGACAGCTGCAATCAGCCTCTGACAGTAAGTCACGTACTATTGGAATGTGAAAAGTTCCGGCTACAGAGGCAAATTCATAACATCCCCGATCAAATAGGAGAGGCACTTGGTGAAAACTGCGATGTGCCTCAGCTAATGGACTTTTTGAAATCTATTCAAATACTAAATAAAATTTGACGATCTACTTTTATAGTTTAATATTACAGTAGGTAAATTCAGAAATAATGTAATTTGATTTAAGTTAATACCATGTTTAACTAATGTAACTAATGTTAATCTGTTGTAAATTTTTGTTGAGCGCTAATAATCCTAGGGATTGATGCGCATTATATGTAAAATAAAAAAAAATAATTATATGGAGACTGTATTGAAACGGTTTCTTTCTTTTAAAAATTCTGTATTTGTACTTTCTTCTTTCTAGGTAACCGGCTACAAAAACTACGTCTTATTTCACATGTTTGAAGAGCGCAAACTCGATAAAATATTACCACGCTTCATACCGCGGTCTAGAAATGTGTATATTGGAAATGTCAAAGTATATTTATGAACGCTAGGGAAGTAAGAGCAACAAAAATTACATTAATGAGCGATGGTTTTCAAAAAAGTGTGAGAAATGTGTACTCTGTAACGTTTATGAACGCACTCCAAGCAATATTTGCTTTGGATAAATTCACCATATTATTAAGTAGTATTCCTTTTGTTTTTTTGTTATTCTCGGCGACTGAGACTTTTTGGAACTTTAGTTCTTTACGCCAGGTTATGTTTGAGCGACCAGGGGTCGCGACGCAAAAGATCTGACCGTTACGCGTTACGTTACGCTGCGTTATGTTACATTGCTTCGTTATGTGCCTTGCTTTTGTGTGCTTGTGCCGCCTTAGTTTCTCTCTCGTTTACGAAGCAGCGATTCATAATAATAAATATGCTCCTAGCCGGATTCGAACCCGGGCCGCCCGCGTGCAATGCGGGCATTCTAACCACTGAACCACCGATGCTATATTGAAATTCTATGCAAAGCTGGTATTCGCAGTGCTGGATCTACTTGAATTTGTTCGGATAAATTTTTACTATTATTTCCATAATTTTTTTTGCGCGATTAAGGGGTCTAGCACATTTACTTTTCGAAATACAGGGTGTTGAAATTTTGAAAACTTGAATGTTTTAATTCGATAACTTTAAAATGGATGGATAAATTGATTTGACATTTGGCAGGTAGTTTTTAAATGTAAAAGGGCATATTTTGAAAGAAATTGTAGTTTGTGCAACTAGTGTGGATATGATGGCCATATCGCACGAGGACGAAGATGGAGCACGACGCCGTAGGCGGAGTGCTCAATCGTTCAAGTGCGATATGGACAATCCACACGAGTCGAGCAGCATATTTTTTCTACGACCCACTTAGGAAAAAATCTAGAAAATAAAAATTTCTATAAACTGTAATATAACTTCAAATTAAAAATTTAACAATTCAATTTTATGTTTCCACTAATTTTGTGGTAAAAGAATGTCCAATTTGTATAATGCTACGGTTTCCTTTTTTAAATATACGATGCTGTTATAAGTAGATATACCGTACCATTATCTATAATAATGAATATTCTGCTAAATATTTCAAACGTCTACCTGTTGTCGTTATTAATATCAAGCAGAATGATTATTTAAAAATAAAATTAACAATAAAAAAAAATTCCTCGCGGGGAATCGAACCCGGGTCTACCGCTTGAGAGTCTGGTGTGCTTACTACTCAACCACCAAAGAATATGCCAATTGTTTATCTATAACGTCAGATGTATTACATACTTGTTGCTTAAAAGGAACTAAATTCCTACCGTGTCCCGCGACACGTTCTACCTTTTTTTTTTCTACGACAACCTCGATAAATGTTCATTTTATAACCGTAACTTCAATCATAAACAAGCACATTTTGTAGAGAATTTCATTTTTGCATCGGCTGTTGGGCAAGCTGCTAAGCAAAAATGCGAAATGGAATATATCGTTTCAGGTCTAGGACAGATTATAAAGAGAACAGATACGGAAGCTTGACAGAGAACAGTAAAAAGAGAGAGAGATGGGAGGACATACCCATTTAAATGCCCATCGTCTCAAGTCGACTCCGTTCGGGCTGCTTCGCGAAATTTCTCAACAGGTTTGTCAATTTGCATAATATTTCCTTCAATTTACGATCATAGGTCAAATATTTTATAAGCATTTTCTTCAAGGGTAATAGTTATACAGATACAAATATTCGATAATTATTTGTTTTAAATCAATTTTATTACCATTAAAAGAATTATACAATTGGAAAGATCATAATGTATAAAAATCATACCATAAATATATACTTTTTTTCACAAACCAGATCCTTGGCAACCATGCACAATAATGATGACGGCTAACCTAACCTAACCTAATCAAAACGTCAAAACATGCTCAAAATCACTTGTAATCTGTGCTCAAAATTCATAACGCCATTTTTGTTCGCTTCATTGTTTGAAGGTGTTCAATCGGCGATATTAATTGTGTTATTTGACTAATCGATTGTGCGTTGTGGTAATATTAACTATAAAAATATAGTGGTATAGACTATTATTCTGCTATAAACTTATTTTTACCGATGGATCCAAGAATAAGGATGGAGTAGTTGCAGCTGTCTACCATGACAAACACTCCGTAGCTTCGAAACTTAGAAAAGAATGTAGCATATTCACCGCCGAGCTAAGGAAGCACTAAAACTTTGCACATATATTGATTCGAATGTACTCATTATTACGGACTCATTAAGTGCCCTACAGGGATTGAAACAAATATATCCCAATCATACCCTCTTATCAGAAATTAAGGAAAATTTACAGAATCTGGTACTGAGAAACAATGAAATAAAATTTCTCTGGGTTCCATCGCATGCAGGAATCGAAGGCAATGAGAAAGTGGACCAAATCGCCAAAACTTCAATTACAAATCCCACAATTGATAATACTTCTTTAATTCCTTTAACAGACATTAAAATCACCATCAAGGACCATATTTATAACACCTGGCAGCAATTGTGGAACGTGAACGACGCAAAGCTTAAAGAAATCAAACCTCGAGTGAGATCAAAGCTACCTCTTCCACGGGGAAGAAAAAACCAAATCATTATTAACCGCCTCCGTATTGGTCATACAGCATTGACGCATCTACACCTCATCACAAAAGAAGAACCACCAAGATGTAATTGTAATATACAACTTTCCTCTAGCCATATCCTAAAAAGCTGTCCCCAGTACTATCAAGCCAGAACGATAGCACAATTACCAGAACAAATTGAAGATTCCCTAGTTTTAAAAATGGACAATGTAATAAACTTCCTAAAGAACACTGACTTATTTAACAAAATTTAAAATTTGTTTGTATTTAGTATTTTTGTATAATATTACACTCCCGTTAATAACCCTAGCGGTTGATGCGGTAAATAAATGAAAAAAAAAATATTATTGTTATGGAATGAATAAACATCACGGCGGAATGTATTGTTCATACCGAGACTGTCCAAGCAAATTTCACTAGGAAAGAAAAATAAAGTTCTTTCGATTTCCAAGGGATGAGATTATAATCATAGAAATGTACATATAAGCATTAAATAAATACATAAATATAAGTGCTATTCAAAAGTCCCCTTCCCCCCTCGTATCTTTTGAACGGCTACACTTACATTAATAACATTTTGAGGGTGAAAATAAAGTGTTGTAAACTTCTCTACGAATGATAACAGGTGACGTAATAGTAAAAGATGACGTCGCAGTGCCACTCTGGCCAATAATTTCGAATAGGACCTTATGGCAAGTGATATCTCGTTTGAAAGGCATTGATATTGGCTACATAGCCATATTAATTTTGTTTGGGCTTAAACTAATTTTGACGGATAAATTAAATAAATACCAAAATTATTGAAATTATTTTTTTAAATTTAATTAATCAAATATCAACAATGGATTTTTATAGCAAGTGTTCGAAATGTGCTCCGTCTACTTCCTGACAGTAATACATCCTATTAGTAAACTCTTGTCGTACCTACTCGTTCGAATGTGTCAGCTGAAATTGCATTGCAGCAGAATGGGCATCATTTTGTGCTCATTGCATAATATACTATTTAAGATGCCTCTAAATTTCAAATGATTAGTTACAGAACAGACCCCATTCTGTATAATGATAATAATTCAGTCACAGCTTCAGTAGATGAAAATAGAATGAATATGAATATTTTTTTATATTTCGAAAATAACTCCAAATTTGTGACCAATTTGATACAAATCATATCCAGGCATTCACATATTAATATTATCAACAATTCAATTCATGTATAAAAAATCTCATAAGCCGTCATTATGACAGCGAAAAAATTTTGCCCCAAACTTTTCAAGGGACAATAACGGAGCTTAACTTTTGATAGCATGACAACCAGCATTGTAATAGTTATTTATGATATGAGTGTTAAAAGTGAGGTTTTATTTTGTGAGTGAAAACGTTTGTGAAATGAGCGGAGCGAATTGAACAATTTCACGAACAAAATAAAATCACTTTTAACACAAATACCATACAATGTTTTTTGTACAACTTCCCTATTTTGATAATGAAACGAGCGAATTTGCAATGACAATAAATTCAAAATGCATTTTAGTATTCAAATAATCAAAAGATTGTTGTGAATGGCAGACGTTGCCAACGTTATGATTACTAACAAATGAGAAAAGACGCTGTCATTTGAATTTCAGTGTTGAAAATACTTTTAACACTAGTGTTAAAAGTATTTTTAACACGCTGCTATGTAAACAATCGTTTTTAACATTGTTTGCTATCATTAAAAGTGTCACTTTTAATGACAGTTGTACAAAAACAAATTTTTGATGACAAAAGACACGAAAGTTCTGAAAATCAAGTTATTTTTAATAATTGTGTTTTCAACAATAATAATTGTACTTTTCCGTTAAATTGAATAAACTAATTTACATCTCATTTTTTTAGTTATTGATTTACATATTCATTAAATTGTCTTACCGGATTACACTCCAGCTCATTTTTGAGTCGAAGTAAACTCGACATTTATAATTCGAATTTTGTTGCCATTAGGTAACTCAACTAAAAAAACTGCCAAAAAAAATTACTCGTCCTACGGACTCGTAATTTTTCCAGGGGCAGTTTTTTTCGTTAAATTGCCAGGCAACAAAATTCTTATTGATACATATCTAGTTAACTTCGAAAAAAGAAAGCTCCCGTGTTACTATAAGTGAAAAATTTTACTTTTTAGTTATTAAATTTAAACAAGACATTATCCATAATCTCTACTGCTCTACTTACCTTTTATACGCTAATTCACACCCAAACAAACCATAAAAGGTGTTGAACTTTATCAATGAACTAGTACTGTGCAGTGAACTATTCAAAATGGCAAAAATTCCTTTAGTTTCCAAGTTTCCGTAACCTAATAATACGTTCTGTCGGTGTCAGACACTGCCAGGGGTAATAGCAAACGAGGTGCACTACTACTCCCACGACCCCCTTATATTGTGTCCTATTGGTTTAAGGTTCGTGATGACATCCAATATGCAAAAGGATATATATAAATTTATCTGGAAAAATATTCTTGGATGATATGCGAGAGTAGAAAGTGGGTTGAATCGATAATTTTTGCATGCTAATTTTGTAGGTATATCGTTAGGAAGTATCGAATATATGACGACTCATTTTATTTTCTATTCAAATGTTTGTCCTCGAGTAGTTAACAGAATCCTCACGTAATCAGAGATTGCAATAAACCGCATCACCAAATTGTTTACGTTCATGAAATGAACAGCGATTGAAAAAAAAATGTATATGTAAAGTAAGTTTTCGTGGCCGCCATTTTGAATTTTTGAAATTTTAAAACACCAACATTCCTAGAAACCCTTCCTTACATTATCACTTTGATTTTGTCTCTGGTTTTATCAAATCAAATTCAATTAGTTTTGCATCATTTTAATTAAACCTATTTCAAAATAGTTGATGTCTTATTTCGAAAGGGCCGATAGAAGGAAGCAGCTAAGAAACGCGAAGAATTCTTTTGATGAATGAAAGTGAATCAGGAGAGAAAAGAGAGAAATAATCTCAATATCTAATTATCTGTAGCATGGAATAATACTGAAATGGACCAAAAATGGCTGATCTATAGGATTTTCGCGATAAAAAGACGATGATGTCATTTTTACTGTTACTTTCTTGCTTATCAGAATAAATATTGATTTACCTACCGTAAATACAATTTACCCTCAACAGCCAGGGCAATTTACAGCTAACAGGTTGGCAAAACTTCAAGACCAAGACGTTGTCAGATCAATTGGTAAAATTCCCCAGTTTGCTTAGACGTTTATTGACATTTGATCATCGTCTAGTATTTACAAGTTTTTTTGGTGCTTTAAAATTCAATGTTTCTTCAAGATTAAAAAAATAGTTTTCTTCATAGCTAATTATTTAAGCAAATCTGCAGTGTGCATTGAAACAATGTATACACCTCCGGAGCATTAATTCTTGAAATTTAAAATAACGTCTTAGCTGAATTCTTAAGGAGTCGAAGGCCAATAACTCTAGGAACTTTTGGCAAGTCCCCATTTCATCTCTGTTATTCTGTCACTAGCTATGTCAAATGGCAGTTATATTTATTTTTGTTGATATTCGTGTATGTCCATTTTCCATTAGATTTTTGTAGCAATTCTATAATAGTTAGTTGTATCTCTAATTACTTTTTCCACTGACATCTGACATAACTAGTGACATATAACAAAAATGGCATGGTGACTTGTCAATAGTTCCTAGAATTATTGGCCTCCGATGCCTTAAGAATTCAGTTAAAACGATATTTTAAATTCCAAGACCTACGCTCCGGGGGTGTATCTATACATTGTTTCAATTAAGCAATGTAGATGTTCGAGATGATGAAAAATCCTACAAAAATCTTACGAATTGAATGGTGGACATCAACTGTCATTCTTGTTATAAAAACCACTTTTTGTTGGCCACACTAACCTTAGACTGAACTCCTTTATTACGGATGATGTGGTGGTTGTTGAAAGTTTCTATTGGTTTCGAGAAACGTCAAAAAATTATCAGTTGATTGGATAGAGTTATTGGTCAAAATGATGAAACCCTCATATTTTGACGTATGAAAAAAATAATCTATTCAATAACTCAATGATTGTTTGAATGACAACTAACTTTTTACCATATTACCTACACACCTCATTGAACATCACTGTCAATATTTCAAATACAAACAAGGTTTTGATCAGTTATACTTAAATCATTTATTGTTTTTAAAAATGAATACTAAAGATAAGAAGCATAGAAAATCGAAAAACAGCATGTATACATCAGAAGGAATACGCATAAGCAATGGACTGGATCTGTGTGATTGCTTGAATTCACAGTGTTCTGGGTGCTTCTTTCCATGCCCTCGCTGCACATCTCCCAAATGTGGACCCGTTTGCCGTTGTAACAGACGATTTTGTTACACAGAACTTAGAAGTGAGCAAGATATCGACAATTGAATAATATATAGATTTGTTTTAATAATAATTGATTTTGAGTTATGAATAAAAATAAAAGTTTGAAAATCCACTTAATTGATTTCTTCATTTCTTATCAATACATTAATGACCTGACTATTGTATACTACATTAAAATAATTGACTCATTATTAAGCAAGTGAGCAAAATAAATAATTGTTTCCACTACTAGCTGTGAAGTTGACGATTATTGCTTCTTCTAGCCGACTGAGAAGTTAAATTTCTCTAATGGAGGTTATATTTTTCCTTTTATAAACCTAGGTCAATAATGGACAAATTCAAATATTTTGAGAATTCAGGGATAGTAGCATACCTATCAAAATAAAATTATTTGAATAAAAATGCCATCAGTTTAAAATTCGTGCTCAACCAAAAATGACTGGTGACATAACGAGTACGTTCATAAGATATCCAAAACTGACAGTGTACTTGTCAGTTAGACGACGGGGTAAACGCTTCTCGAGATGATAACTTATGTGACGTTTTTCAAGGACATTAAGTGTCATTTATATGACCAGGAGTATGAGTGCTCAAGCGTATAAACATATTATTTGAAATATTTGTTTTGACATTGGTCTTTTAAGGCGATACTTCATCTATTAATAATTTTCCAATCGTTATTTATGTACCAAGGCAGTAAAGTGATTCTTTATCAGACGATTCTGAAATTCTGAGACGAGCGAAGCGAGGCGAATAACAAGCGAGTCCGATAAAGACGCTTTACTGATGTGGTGCAAACAAAATTTTATCGTTAACTGCTTAGAATTCAGAATATAAAAAAATGAGGTATATTTCATTGCATTTTATTATGACAAAGTAAGCAGCAAATATAGAACAAATCTACTTATTATTTGTTATATTTAAATTGAAGATACACCCTGAAGCATTATAAAAGTTAATTTCTGAAGTCAAAGGAGTTCCAACAATAATTTGTTATATATAAATCGCAAGGAAACTATTATCGAGCCGTAATAGGTGTTACCTATTATTCATTTAAAATAATAAGGCAAGATAAAATGCAACGGCGACTCAATGTGGAGAGCACCTCAGGTGTGAATTCGGAGACCAAACTAATATCAGTTCAGGGAGTAGTCTTACCGGTTCGCGGGTAATCCTACTTTATTTAAGTTATTGAAGTTATATTGAAGTTAATGAGATAATAGAAGAAGTTGAGAAACCAAATGAATTTAACAAGTTAATAAATCAAGTTAAGGAAGGTAATTCAAGTTAATTAAGAAAGGAAAGTTGGCGCCACCCTGAATAATATTAGTCGACTTGTTTTTCACCTCACAACTCTCAATCAACAAACCTGGAAATGCTGGAAGGGAAGGAATATGAACAACGTTGTTAAATTTACAAGTTGTATAATCATTTTAAAACTAATATCACAGTGAATGAATGTTGTTTTTCGTTGGTTGTTGTTTTACGTTGTTTTTACGCTGTTTTACTTTCCTTGGTTTCTTCGGACAGGTCCTAGGTATTTGAGGTTAATCCAATTTAGTTCATAGTACTTCATAGAAAGCGACTTCGCATGGAAAGCTACTTCGTCAGAAATGTCTGGTACAAAGTGGCAGGTACAAAGTGCTAGGAAAGATACAGTGTATCAGCAATAGTTACATTTTTTTTATGTAAAATTCAGGATATCTGCAGTAATTCGGTTTACAATTGGTTACAGAAATCCATTTAAGAACGTGGTTCATAAAACAATATACTGTATTTAACTATTAAAAAAACAAAAGAAGCAATAAAGAAATGTGATATGATACGATATGATATTATTAAGGAAATCTTATTTATTACCATTCATCAAAGAAATCAAAGAAACAATATCTAAATAACATAAAAATTCAATTTTATTTTATTACTTATTTCAATCACAGAAGGCGAAAAAAAAATGTAATGTAAAATGTAATCCGGAAATATTATATTTTAGGTTGGTAATTAGATTGAATTGATTAATTAATTAATTACATATTTTACAGACTTCAACTATATACATGTGAACCTTTTACATATAATATAAGAAAAACTAGAAAAACTATACCAAAGAACAAGATAAAAAAAACAATATCGCTGTATATGTGTATCTGGCGCTTATCACTAGGAGGAAAAAATATAAAAGCAAGAATCAGAAATGAAAAGCATATACGTAAATGCAACTTACCATTCACATTGAATGCACTTTAAAAAAAAGTTTGAGGTAAACCTCTCACAAGAAATTAAAATTTTTAACCTTATCGGTTCATGGTTCACAGGAGAAAGAAAGCTTATTTTTACTACTGGCTATTAAATTGAACCATGCGATGAGCAATGGACATACGTTGCGTATCCCTTTCCTGTTCACATGCTCCCCTTCGAGAAAGAACTTACATATTTACATATTAGTAGTGTGCTCTTAATTTCTTTCTCTATAGAAGAGAAGAATTGAAATATTTGGCCAATATCAGTGTATACTGATCCTTACCAACGGAGATTAACCGTCGCACATTGAATGTAAAAATTTGCCTTTCAGCGGTGATCGATGCTACAGGTTCTCGACGAGAATCACATGTTGGTAAGAAAAAAGGACTGGCTACTCGCCGTCCGATAGATATTTAAATATTCCAATGAAGTTTGGATAGTGGCCAAATATAACGTTACATAGGGAGAAGCGTGACACTGACAGATGATGATTTTCAGGTAATGTCAAAGTCAAAACACTTTACCTGCCGCAAATGCGGCAGATAAAGTAAAGGAAGGTAAACTGTTTGTTTACTTCCGGAAATCAATCTGATAATTGACGGCCTTACTGACGGTTGGCGATAAATATAATTCACAATATCCACTCTGTATCCTCGATTAGTAAATTTGGGTCTTGTGCAAAGCCTTATTCTGCTTGTTTTTTTTACATAAAAATTGATGGTAAAAACAACTTCCTCTTAAAATAATAAGGCCTACATGTGTCCAGCACTACCGATCTACAGTGGCAACAATGCATTATTGAGTAGCACGAACTAAGTATATGCAAATAAGTTCTGAAAAGAAGAGGGCGCTAGTGTTAGTATTATATTACAAGGCATTCAAAACCCAGCAAACATTATTATTTTTTATGATGTTTCAGATCATGAAAACTTTTTTTTATCAGTTAATTGATATTGACTGTTCAAGAGTGAGGTGAGTAAGATTAGGAAACATTTAAGCATGGAAACTAAGTGAGGAGCAAGATCTCAGATGGAAAAATTGACAAAATATGTCCTCAAAATCGTGTAAATTAGGTTTTCTTCTTCTACCACTGGATTCGCTAATGTTTCATTTGTACTGTATTTAAGACTTATGGAATTGTTCTGACACCAGACGCTTTTTACCAATGGAACACTAACGCCCTCCAACATGGAGACCGGTCTACGAGTTGTCCCATCTTATAATCACGAACTAGATTGGTTGGTTATATCGTGCAGATATGCCAACCCCGTTCAACTTAGAAGTGTAATTCAATGTCTGTCTGGGCACATAGTCCGATAAATAGTTGTTGCTTCTTAGTGAACGGAATCTGTACCTTGTACTTTGGAACGTAATTTTCATACATTTTGTTGGGCGTTATAATTTTACTGCATTTAGATTTTTGAAATGGCTCTAGTTCAATAGCTTTCTGATTTGTGCACCTCCCTAATATTTGTAATAAAAAACATATCCACCGTATTATTATCATAAAAAACTTTTAATTAACCTGTAGTACCTACATGTGAAGATGTGGATATCATCAAGTTTTAAAATATTGTTTTATATTCGTCTAATGTTATTTCGAGGACCCACCTCGTAGTTAAATATATAGATAGACTGGTTCTCTTTAGTGATTTTGTTTAGTTAAAAATAACTAAAAAATGTTCAGCCATTGGACTATTAATAGCCAATTTTGATGTCACTTTGGTGGCTGGTTGTTGATAGTGTTGAAGGAATAGAAGTTGCCAAAAATCACTATTTATCCGATAACAAGTAACTGCTTTTTTTTCAAACAGTTACCTGATTTTTTCGTTACAGTTCGCTTTAAAATGTGGGTCAATATTTCCAATATTGTTGAATGAATTTGAAGGTTAACTATGAAATTAGGTACGAGGATTAGAAAAAATGTTCTTCAATGAACATTGGTAACTGTAGGTAGTTGTGAAAATTATAAAGCTGAATTTAGAAATTTAGGTGGGGAAGAGTTATAGCAGGACAGCAGGACGATTTATTTGTCGGAATACCATTTTTAAGACTACCAGATGCAGCAACAACTGGCTTGAATTTAGAAATAAATTAAATGACAAAAAATTTCTTTTATTGCTTACAAACGTAATTTTCATTGTTTTCGAAACGTCAGATTGAATTGAAACTTTGCACACTTCTAAAGAACAGATGACAATCCTGTTATTAAATAAGTTTGTTCCAATATCCTGACCAGGACTATCCGGATTCAGGAGTAACAATTTATTCATTACAGTCTCTTCTACTATGTAGATCTCAACTTTATTTGACAAATACATTTGACCATGCAAGATATTTAAAGGGGTTTGGTACAAGGAAAGTGGTGAAGCAAAAAAAACGCTATAAGAACAAGCAGTTTCTGTTTTGTAAATTTGTAAATAGTAGCTACAAGAGCTGAAGAATTTTATTTATGTACTTTATTTGTCACAAGTTCATTCAAATAGCTATTTGTGTATCAAGAGCAGAAAGTAGTACTTTGGCAGTCGAGACAGAAAGTTGCAATCTGTCGTGTCTACCAATGGACTTTTTGCTCGAAATACACACAATATATTTTCTACTATCACACCAAAATAAAATTAATTGCCATTGTTTGTACTTAGCAGTTTCCAGATTGCAGTTTCGTGTACCTATGTACGTAGGCAACACCAGTTATTGAACATCTTGGACAGTTATAATTGATAAAAATACAGGGTAACGCAGGGAAATAATAAAAAACTGTTAAAAAAGTTATGATATTTATGATTTTGCACGTGTAAAATGCATTTTTTAGAGCATTACAGAATTAACTACAAAAAACCGATATTTTCACGAAATTAAGCCCCACACAGTGAAGGTGGAAGGTGGGGTTTGCGAAAAAATAATTGGTACATTTGCAGCTGTATAGCATATAAGTATTAAGAACGGTAAGGGTTGTTTACCGGTCGACAGCAATTTTGCTGGAGACCGGTATTATCCTTAACGTTCGAGATGCTTATACCATTTTTTTGCGCGATCGTATTAAATTTCGAACAAAATAATTTAAATGAACGGAATGTCAAAAGTGACATTTATCAGTTTAAAATATAATTTGCATTTTGGTGAAATTGTTTTTGCTATTTATTACTTTTTATATTGTTCTGTTCGATTCTGTTCATTAAAACAATATAAATAAACTTTGTTCCTTTTGTGTAATGAATGAAGTAATATATTATTTAGGACCATTTTAATGTATGTAGGGCTAAGACGGCGGTAAGTAATATACTTACCGACGTCTGAACGCTAAGTAAATCACTTACCGACGTGTTAAAATTAGAAACCAGTAAACACAACCTACCAACCTGACAACCCATGCTGTAAATAAACAAAAAAGATCGATCGCGCAAAAAAGGTATTTATTATTAGTCAATCTAAATTTTATGAAATACATCTGTACAAAACATGTTGTTTTCTAGTCAAAATTTACGCTATTAAAAAGTTCCTAACCCATATTATAAACATTTGAGACGATAAACAATCCATGCATATCAAAGTGTCTCTAATGTATGTGCCGGAGCATGAGGTGATTGCAGATAGATAATTGGTGGACTAGTTAACTCAAGAAGATTTGGTAGGTCAGAAACAGTTCTGTGGAGTCACGAAAGATTGGGAAATCTGGGGAACTGGCTATGTAAAGACAACCAATTCACATTCACTTACTGAACAAGGAAGACAAGGGTATCAAAACTGGGTAGAGATATTTGAAGACATCTACCGATCTAGTCACTTTACACTGTACCCTGAGATTTATTATTTCATTACTCGGCGTCTCCAAGGGTTTATTGTCCAGGAGTTTGCTGTATTCCTACTTTGCACGGGACTTCAGTTTGTATATGCCAAGTGCTGGTTCAAGAACAGTTTCAGACCCTCACTTCCCTAGGGTGTCTACTTTTAATTGCCAAAAATACCCTTATGCCCCACTTAAGTGCAGACAAATCATATTTATCTCACTTGCTTGAATAATGTTTCAGAATTTCGGATTCTAAGTCATCGAATTGTATAATCACTATCCACCGAATTCCACTTGGATAATATATTTCCTAGCTTTACTGCAAGAACTCAAAGTTTTTCAATCACATTATCTGGTAAAAAGCTCCTAAACATCCTATATCGATATTCTTTCTCCTATCATTGAATTTATTGTCTTCAGAAGGCTTTCTTCAGATATGTTCTCAGAAATAAGAAGCAAGACTCTGGTGGTTTTTTGTTCTGTAAAGTTTTATTAGCCAGTCACAGTGTTTTCTTTTGAAAATATAACTTATTGCCTAGCTGCCCAGTTCGGATGGTATTGTTCTTGCTCTTACCTATTTGGTCTTGGCTTCGCTTAAATCGTCCGGTCTTGGTCTTAGGTTAGGTTTGTCGTGAGTGGGTCTATAAGGCCCTCCACTGCGACTCACAAGAGTCTATTGTGGCTCACACCTATTCAGATTTCACCAAACAAATTCAGCTTCTTAACAAAGCCGATTATTTTATTTGCTGAATGATATTTCAGGTCCGAGGGCGAGAGAGAGACCCTTTATATGCTCTGCTGTTTCATCATCTTCCAAACAAAGACGGCAAGTCGGATCTTCCGACAGTCCAAGTTTTAGCATATGATGATTCAGATGACAGTGGCCTGTTAAAAGGCCTGTTAGACAACGTAGGTCATGCCTGCTATGGTCTAACATTTGTTTGGAGACATTCTTCGAAGGATGTATAAAAGCCTTTGAATGAACAAATCCTGGTAAATTATGCCAGAAGTCTAAAGCTCTTCTTGCTGTCCAGGTATTTAGTGTTTGTTTGGCAAAACTTATTGCGATGCCAATTGTGGATTCTGGTCCGATAGAAACACGTGCGGCACCCTCCCTTGCAAGAAAGTCTGCCTTCTCGTTTCCTTCCATGCCAGAATGGCCAGGGATCCAGACCAGCAATACTTTATTGAGTTCTCCTATTGGGGAGAGTCTTTTTTGGCAGTCTAAAACCAATTCCGACGTGCTAAGTGCTTTTAAAGCCGCTTGGCTGTCCGAGAAAATTTTTATTGTTCTATGAATGAGATTGGCTTGCTCCACTCTCTCCACACATGAAACAATGGAGTAAATTTCCGCCTGGAAATTTCTGTCCTAGTTCTGCGCCCGTATACACCTGCACCAGAGCCTGAGGGTGTTTTTGAGCCGTCTGTGTACCGTCTTACGTGCAAAGCGAGTGCAAAGTCTTGGTCTTGTTCATTTTACCTCCTACCTACTTATTTTTTGTACTTTCAAAAGTCATCATGGTTATAAATTATTAATAATTTACAATTAATTATCAACTTTATTTTCCTGTACGTTAAGTCTTGCGTATTCGGTTTTGGTCTTGCAAATTAAGTCTCGGTATTGGTCTTGTTCTTGTTCATTTAGTATTGGTCTTGGTCTTGCTATTCTAAAAGATCGTCTTGGTATAGGTCTATAGGTCTCGCGAAAAAGCAAGTCCAATGCTAATTTTGCTCATCACTACTATTCATTAAATATCAGTGATACTACAACACCATCGGGTACTAACAAAAAGTATTTAAAAGTCCGAATCGCATTATATTAACTTGAGACGCTCTGTACAATTGGAATCCGCCCATTTTCGTATACGAATAAATTGTATCCGTCTCAAGCTTCACAAATTTCATATATTTTCCTCTCATACAAATATATATCTGCAAAAGTAGGTATGGTCTATTAAGAAACGTAAAACTAGTATTTTCTAAATAAAAATCTTTGCCAGAAAATGTCGATGTAGGAGTATGCGTGCGCATATTTAACTTTTCACTGGGAATCCGAGCTAGAAAATAGACAGTCACTGCGGACTCCCTGAGTTGTGTGGTGCTCCTGGACTTCTTTGTCATCAACAGTAAGTAGTTATTATTTTACTTCAATAGTAGTCTCAAGTTTTTTTACATCCACTGTGAGTACAACAGGATTTTTTCTTTCACTTTCACAAGTACCGGTGAAAATAAGAAAAAAACTAATCTTTTTTAATATACACAAATTTGTTTACATCTCCAGTATATATTACGACAGCTTACCTAAAAATAGTTTTGCGTAGTGTATTCTTAACTTGAATTCGAATGCTACTGAAATGCGTGAAACTAATTAGGTCGGATACGTTACACTCAAATTTTAAACTGTACAATTTTTTTGAGAAAGTATTGGTATTGAACTTCTTACCTTAATTTGTCTATGTTACGCTATGACGTCATACTGTTATAAAAGCAGTGCGCAAAAATTTGTATCGTTCCTGCAAGCTTATAACACCTAATTATTGTAAAAATGCTACCAATTCCTGATTTCCTTCAAAGGCCGCTAACAATAATGATATATAAGAAGCAAAGACACTTATTTTCATATCATTAACGACTTGGGCGTTACTATTCAAAGTTGAATTGATTTTCATACTTCTTACAATTCTCTACTAACTGTCAGTACTACCGTCTAAGCTCTCTTCAAGCAGCTGGTCATACCATACAACCTTTGGTCACTGCAGGTACAATAGAATATATTTACCAAGGACAACGGAAGGACTCAGTACTTTCATTGCATTACACTCAAAGGAAAAACAGCAGGATGGTATGATCTACTAGATTCAATTAATTCTTTTGGTTTGTAAATAGGAGTCGAGTCCATGGCAGCCCAGATTCGACATGGTTGCGGTCATTGGTTTGATAAATCTTTTACAAATTATATAAGGTGATTTACACCATTTATACTGACACATATATACTGAACTTTATTTATTGATATCAGCTAATTCATTCATAATTTTAAACATTTTTTTTGCTTCTGTGACGATTAACAAGAGCACTTGCAGGAGTATTTAACAAACAGCCTACAACAAACTAGTTTAACCGAATCAAATTAGAGTCTTGTTTAAGATCCGTAGTTAAATTAACTTGCAGTCTTATTTTATCTATTTCGGGTTGTGAAAAACGATATATTTTTTAACATTCAGCCCTCAATATACCCTAAAATCAATTCTTTAACAAATCAAACTTGGAATAAAATATCCGCAAGGAATGATAAATCATCCATCCTTACGTAATGCTGGCGTAGGAACGTTAACATCGTCGTGACATGATGAAATTAGAGAAACTTATTTATAAATCCCGTAAACTTAAATATATTTACTTATTGTATTGTCGATTTTTAGCTTTGTCTATTTTTATAACTTTCTAAATGTATGGCAGCAGTTGAACGTAAGATTTTCGAAAATAAGTGAAATGACAGCTGCTTAATAATTGAGAATTTTTAACCTAATTATCACAAATTCTAATGAAAAATGTAAAATACAGGAATTATGAGATTATAGATTGAGTAACAATTGCAGCTTGTTACAGTTTTTGGATTGTGATACAAACAAAAATTTATTTTCTAAAGATCTTTCCACTTTTTAAATGTGTATATTTTTATGCGTATAAAGGGTGATATCCACTGAGATGTAGATGGAGGTTTCTTCTCCCATGCCACAGAATCTAGATTCTTCTTCCTTCCTTCCTTCCTTTTGGGTGCCCATTCAGGCGACAATGTTCCGTTAGGATCCCTGTTAAAACTCTCACTGCAGTTTTACTTTAAGCTAGGTATTCATTTAATCTAAACGGGTTGTAATCACCCAGCAGAATCTTTGAGTGTTTATGGCCAACTAGATCTTCCAATGGTCAGATGATCAGATTTTCTATTTGTTTTCGGATTTGCCCATTTCTTCCACCGTAGTGTTCTCGCCTGGTTCATTGATTTTGTCTGGGCGTTTCCACACCCTTGTCGAACTGATTATAGAAGAGCTCAGTGCTCTAATTTCTGATTGACTATCCGCCATTATGATATGATATGATATTTATACACATAAAACTCTATTTACATCTAAACTCATATAAAACGTCTTGCATAAGTATCTCTCTATTTTCTATGTATACTCTAGAAGTATGCCTAAGTCTTAACTATTTTCAAGATTTATTTTTCATGATTTCACATCCACATTTTGTTATCAGTATACCCAATCTAAATCTAGACCATTCAATTACATCTTAATTACAGCACACTTTACACTACCACTACACCAACACTTCAAACTATATCTTACACACGTTTCGATAACCAAGTTATCCTCTTCAGTTTGAGCAATAGCCAATGATTAACTCAGCTATCTGCATTGATAGCAGTTTGATTTAAAATAGTATTAAATATTCTTTATATCACAGGTAGGCTAACAGAATAAAGTCTCTTTTCAATGTTGTTATGTTATTACCTTGATTATTTTAATATGATTGAAAAATGATGTTGATTTTGACTTTTATTGTTGCATTATGTAAGAAACCATTACATCATCTGATCGTGAGGAATGTGGTGTACTTATTCATGTAAGAATGTCTTTTTTCTCGTGTATTTTGTGCTGCATTCCAGTTCAAGTCACTTATCCAGTATTTCTCCCATTAGTCTCTTTTTTGACTAGCCTCTTTTCTTGTTATTTTCTTCAGTATTGCTTGTCAAACTCTCCCTACAAAGCCTTTTTCGTTTTCCCACCAATCAAGCTATTGCTTTTCAATAAACTCAAGTGTAGATTGTACTCCTAGATATTTTTTGATATCTATATTCCTGTCTTTCTTTCTTAGCTACACTTCTGACTCTTATCAGATATTTCAATTCTGTTGCTTGTATGTAACTTTTCTGTTATTCTGTTATAAACCAAGATTCACGCCAAATATAAGTATTGGTTGATAAATAATTTTCAAATCTCTATTTTTGTCCATTTTAAAATTTCTCTCTCGTTTCTGTAATAAATTGTTAATATATTGCGTTTCATTTTCATCCAACGTTTTTCCCGACTACCTGAAATTATTGACTACCTCAATTTTCTCTCTATCAAAGTTGATATTTATTTTTTCTTCATCTCCTTATGTTATTATGTATGTAAAAAGCATTCAGCACACATCTAATATTGATAAGATATCATTAACATATAATTCGTGAGCACTGATGGAAAAATTGAGAGATATAGTTTAAATTAATGAGAAGAGTGAATAATTGACAGCAGAAGTATTTATTATTGTCCACTTCCTCGGTTGGCGAGTAAGCTTAGTTCCGGCACCAGCTGGCACAAAAACTGTTAAAGCTTGTATTAAAAAATATACAACTTAAGAGAGTTTATGGATCAAGGTATTTCTTCAAAATTTGCTATTAATTGATGAAAATGTGACAATTCAGTACCATAATTGTGTATGAAAAAAAGTAGAATGGTTAAATAAATCTAAAAGAGTTCTTACTACGTCTTTCGAACGAGTTAATACTCATCAGGTTATTTCCAAATGAAATGAATTGGATATTTAAGAAAATCTGCTCTCCTAACTAAACCACTTTTTTAGCAGACTTGAAAGTTCAGTACTTTTGTAATACCTACAAATTGTATCAAGCTAAATGATCTGTCATCTTCTTATCTCATTGGGAAGATGCTGTGACAATTTGATCAAATTTTGAGTTATTTTGAATTATAAATTACAGAAATAAGTTAATAAGAAGCTCGTTAAACGACTGGTGTGAGACCAATAATAATGTAAACATATATGTGACACTAATAATAAAATATACGGATCATAACCAACATTTTTTTAAATTCCATTATTATTCGTTACAATAAAAATAACATATATATGGTTCGATGTGGGAGGCTATTGCATACTATACTCTAATACATAACGTAAGATCCGAAACGCTAAAACTGAAAATTACACCACACCAGTCGCATCTCACCGGACTGTATTTGGCATCATCCACAGTTTCGGGTTATTATTGGACTAACCGTGCGTCTGTTATTTTCAACGCCGGATCCAAAAATAACAACTTATATTGCAGTAAAAACGCCGAAATACAATCCATAAAAATATTTCGTGAAACTTGTCATTTTATTTTATATTATGATAAAAATTTCAATAAAACTACATTGTTTGAGAAAGGCATGAATTATTAAGTATAGAGAAGAATACAATGAAGAAAAATAAAGATAGTTATGGCATAATTGAAATAAGGATAAGGATTTTATGACCAATGTGGTTTCATCTCCACGTGTCAGTTTTAGATAGTCCCTAAACTTATTAGAATTTGATTTAATAATATTAAATATTAATCAGTTATTGGAAACTACAAAATAAGCTTTTAAAAC
>CAJUYG010000113.1:62682-134726 GCA_910591675.1 Galerucella calmariensis | reverse complement strand
AACTAGATAGGTATAGGGAAATGTTAATGAACTTACATTATTTTTAACAGTACAATTCAAAAATGTGATAAAATACAGGGTGTTCCATTTAAAGGAACCTAACTTTGATACGGCACGCTTTTTTGGAGCACCCTGTATATTCCAAAATATTTTTAAATTATAGTACTAAGTAATCTACTTAATTCTACGTCTTATTTTTTTTAATTTTATTCGCCGTTAAGACGCCAGAGAATAGTTCGTTCATAGTGCCCCACCCTGTATTAAGAGCATTTAGGATGGGATTATTGTGAAGAATGGTTGTGAGGCCCTTTCGAAAATAGTGAAGAACGGTTTTTCAATCTTTCTACGAATAGACAGTTGCGAGCTCCAGCACATGGGGCTTCAGGATAAGATTGAAGGAGGAAGAAGGGAAAATAGAGTATCAAAAAACCTTTAAACATATGACAAAGACGAACGCCTTGTTAGGGATCTGATATCTTAAAAACTATTTGAGATATCCAAAATTTGGATCAAATATCATTTTTTTCAAAAAGGAAACGTTCCTTCGCCGGCACCACCTCAGTCTCCTGGGCTTATTGTGGATCCTCCTAGTGTTCAATCCGTTCCCTGTATTAGCTCATACAGGTTCTTTGGTGTTTGGTTGTAGAAGTCTTCTGGAGTCATTTGGGGTCTACCATGCACTTTCTGCCTCCTGTGGTCCAGTGTCTCACAGTTGCATAATATATGCAGAGCTGCTTCGGTGCCCTTTTTGCACGAACGCCTTGTTAAGGATCTGATATTTTAAAAACTATTTGAGATATCCAAAATTTGGACAAAATATCCTTTAAGGAACAATATTTCAAGTTTTGATAAGAAGGTGAAAACTGGGCAGCTTCCTTATTCAAAAAGATGCGTTTTAACCAAATAGGTATGATTATTTCCGTTTCTTTTTCACTTCATGACCATTCCATTTCAATCTCTACACTTTTATATATTTTTCTAACGCTTCTTTTCAATATTCTCTATTTCCTTACAAGGTGATCATGATTTTTTTTCCAATTATATTTTGGTTTCAATAAGGTCCACATCCCCATCTACACCTTAATCTCTACGAATTTATATATTTTTCTAACGGTTTTTTCATAATTTCTATCTTTTTCCTGTGCTACCATAATTTTCATTTCATTTTGCTATTTTTCAATTGTTTATGTTATTTGGTAACGTCATTATCAATATCTACATATGATATGTTTGCTATCTAGGTTAAGTTAGGTTTGTATTGAGTGGGTCCATTAGGCCTCCACTGCGCATCACGAGTGTCTCTTGGAGCTCGCATATATCTATATTTTATCAAACAAATTCAGCATGCTAACAATGCCGAATGGTCAATGTTCTTCCAGATCTGAACAAATATGGTGGGGTGGATCTAGTTTTTTGTTATCTACTCTCAACTTAGTACTATTTGTAACAAAATATAAACTACTAGAGGTAGGGGATAGTCCACTTCCTTTATGTTGAGGCAGGTTCTTTTTTGAAAATTCAATAAACCTTTCCATATTTTGATCCCCCTACATTTTTTAAACATTTTATAAAAACAATATTATGTACTATTAAGATATTTGTGATGTTAGTAATGTCTGTCCTTTATCTAATTGAACAATAATCAATTACCACAAAAGAATGTTGGCCAGATTAACTAAGTTGGCATAATTAAATCTAAAAATACACCTATTGTTAGCTCCCATCCAAGATTTTAAGAGATTACTAGAACGATATATTTATACACTACAACCAGAGACAACCTACAACGATCTTCTATTTAATTACTTCATTTCACTATTTAAAAGCATTTTTTTCGCAACTTTCATAGAGCACGTTATTTATTTTGCGTTTTTTGTCGTTACAGAGTTTTTTTAAATCTCCTTAACCATGTCTGACGAAGAAGAAGTTTATTCGTAAGTACATAAAAGTTGGAAATAAACTTTAAATGCTATAGGAGCTTAAACGCAGTAAATACCTACATTTTTTATTTTCTTGTTTTGATTTATTTTATTTAACGCTTTTTCTGTGACAAATAACATTAATTTCACAATAAACTATTGATTTTCCGGCCTGGACTTTTTTCTGAATCAAAATAAAATGTTATGTCATACAAAAAGTATTTGTTTTGTCCTTCGAGCTTTGTTGCTAACAGCAGCGAAAAATATGTTGTCTTTGTCTTCAACGTTGTTTTTCGACATTTTCAGTGAAGAAGAAGAGGAGGAAGAAGTCGTTGAAACGTAAGTACCTTGAACGTCAACGAAAAGAGATGCGATTAGACTACAAAGATATTAGTAGTTACTATACAGGCTGTCCGGATGATAACAAAACAAATTCATTATCAGATTTTGCGTATAAAGGAAACTCTCCACTAGTAATTTTGCAGTTTTCTTGAAAAAAAAGTCAATATTTCCTATCCACTTCTTTACTGTATTGAAATGATTGTTGTATATATGCATATTCATACTTTTCTCTTGAGTTTTTGGCAATTATTCTAATGGATTCTAAAAGTTCCGGGAAAGGAAAATTCATCATCACTTATCATTTTACTTCCGAGAACACTAGCAATAAAGTTGATATGTATCAAATAATTCAACCTTAATACGTTTTCATTGTAACCCAAGTAATTTTATTACGAATTTCTAAGCACCATTCATATGTGAATAAAATTATCCGCGATTTTTTCAAAATTAATTAATATCTGTCGAATTTTGAACGATTTGAGGAAAAAAAGAAGTATGTTTAGGCAGTATGTTTAGGTTATGTTTAGGCAATATGTTTAGGCAGTATGTTTAGGTAAGGCCACATTCCTGAACTTACCCTAATGGGTGAACAATGTACTATTTATGCAATACAGAATAATTTTAAAACATTCTTCATCCACATATCTGAGCATTTTTTATTAAGGCCAAAAATAAAGTGCCACCCGTATGCTGTTTACCAAATTCACAATGTGCTTTTGTGGAAGATCATCCAATTTTTCTATTTTTCTCTAGCCTCCATGACCTTGAAGCTCCTTGAAGAGTTAGAGGATGATTGTTTCGGTTGCTGCCCTGTAAAGCATATCTCAATAATGTTTCATGGGGACATAACAGGACAGTCTAAACAATGACAAAGACAAGAATGATTGGCCATAAAAACAAAATTATCACCTACAGCTCCTCTACAGATTTTAATGTATGGTTATAGAATATATCTGATGTACCTATTACTCGTTTAATGTAAATTAGTGCTAGACATAATCTATGTCCACAATATAACAGTTCCTCCTACACAAGGAGGCAAAGGACGACCATGAGCTAGCTGGACAGATCTGGTTGGCACATCCAAATACTAATTAGAGACTATCAGTGGATAAACATACTGTTCCATCCGAAGACATGATCAAAACTATCCAGGAAAGCGGAAAACCAATACAAATAAGCTTGTTGCTGGATTATTTTGAAACTAGCGAATCTATATGTGTTTATTTTCTGAATAAAATTGCGGCAGAAGTGAAAAGTAGCTACCTGTAGAGTCTCCTTTTTGTTATCTAATTTACTGATAATGACTTAGTTTTTTGTATCTGGACATTCTGTTTTTTGACAGCATTGTAATTCGTAATAATAGCAACAAAACGTATTGTAGTCTAATATTTTGATGTTTAAGAATAGTAGATATATCTGTTTATGTAATACGTGCAGTTCTATATACAAAATTTTTCATATTTCAATTACCAAGAAAACTTTAACGATTATTTTTTATACAATTCCAAAGTATATTTTCTTACCTCCACTGCAACCCGAGAGGATTCATTCTGTCTAATACCAAGTCAGATTGGCTTGTAAGAAGGGCTTGACTATTGACAAGATTCCTTTTTGACAATTTCTTATCAGCTTCGGTGTTGCTCGGGTAAAGCTGAAGATAATATCGGCCCTATTACACGAACCTTGCACACAAAAATCTATAAAAATTGTGCGATCCGTTTCAAAGATAATTGAGGCGTTCCATACTTAAAGCTCACTCTACCATAAACAAAATTTAAAAAGCAAATTCATAACTTCATTTTGATTGGTGAAAACCTTGTAGAACAGGTATGATTGTAGAACTGCACAAACCCGTAGTATCGTAGACTTGTTTTAATACTTTGTGTTTTTTATTTTACAGAAAAACGTAAGTTTTTCGTCTAGTACTTCAAATATGATACACCTGGTAGAATCGTATGTGTTTCGTAAAAATTAGTAGAGTAGTATTTTTATTTCAATCTTTTTTTTGAATATTTTTAACTGTAGTATTAGTGTTTTCTGTTCTCACCAAAATATATGTTTTTTTTATCGAATTTTTTAGTATCGTTCGATATTTTTTCATTTTTTCCTTTTTTTTCCAACGCCAACCCCACCCTGCCCCCTTGTGACGTATGCAATAGGACTACCACCACTACCACCAAAGTCGAGTAAGTGTTTTGTAGATATAAATGTTGCTGCTTGTCCGCTTTTCTTCTGCTCCAGAAACATAACATTTTCGTACATAGCTTATAAAAGCCCAACAGTGTTTAAAACTTCAAGAAAAAAATCCAAATTACTTAGTTTTCATTTATTGATCACGTTTTTTACTTTTGAAGAAATTTCGGTAGATAAAAACTTTTTTTTTTCGTACTTTTTTATTATTAAGTAATTTAGATTTAAACTATTTTTATATACAGTGCACTTTAAGTAAACAAAAGGGTTCAATAATACTCGAACCATGTATTTTTCCCAATGAAATTGCTGCTACTAGGTTCGGAGCTCTCTCATTTTTTGGTATTGTTAACTCTCAATTGAAGATAATAAATGATCGATAACAACATCAAGGGTTTTGATACTTGTCATACTAATCTTATTGTTTTTATTTTTTTAGACCCTTATAGTTCAGTTTTTCTCATATAATTGACACCACATATAGTCGGTCTATTTTCCATGACAAATTTTTGATTTGTCAAAATGTTATAAAAGAAAAAAGTAAAAGCGATATTATGACTTTTTGAACTGATTGACAAAAATGTTTAGAGCGCACTGTATAAAAACTAGTACGAAACGTTATACAGAGTGTCCTGCAAATAAGTACTGTAAGTTAGAGGCATTATAGATTGTTGCGGAATATTTAATGTACCCAAATAATATACAAATACAGGCTCTCGAAAGGTGCAGAAGATCTGCAAATAGGTACTACAAATTAATTTTTTTTAAATACAACTTAAAAAAGAATCTTACTGCAATAAAAGGTTAAAAATCTTGAAAATCGAGTTTATTGAAGAATACCTACTACTAGGAAATTTAATGAAGAATTGTAGATGAGTCTTCAGCTCTAAACACATGGTTTTAAAAATATGGTACAATAAATGTTTACGTCTCTCTCGTACCAAGCCACTGGCTCATTAGAATTTGACAGAATTAATACTGCTGATGTGTTTTGAAGAGACAATAACCCATAAAAAAATTTTAATTTGTACTTTCATCCTCCGAAACGATATGAGAAAAAATGAGTATTTCTTCTGCACCTTTTAACAGCCTGTATCTCACAAACTAAGAAAGGTAGGAAGACATTGTATTTGGGTATTTTAAAATATTTCCTAAAAATCTTTCATGCCTATAGTACTTATTCACGGGACAATCTGTAAGTATACTTTTAAAACGCCTTTTTCAGCTATCTATACACAAGCCAGCAATAAAAGTTTTCGATTTTTTTGATGGCAGAGCTCTGCTTCAACGAAGTATAAACATTTTAACAAAAAAAAATGATATTCAATTACAACAGCATTTTGTTTTCACTAATAATGTCGAGCAAAGCTCGTTATTCTCATTTTTTATAAGAAAAAAACAAGTGTATGATTTTGCTTATTTTTAAATGTATGTACTGTATGTACATTAAAAAAACTTTTTTAGTAAAAGCTAAGACATATTTTGCCAGAAATTTTTAATAATTTATATCGAAATATTTATTTGTGGTGACAGTAGTGTAGAAAAAAAAACCACGATAATCTGGCGAAATATGTTAAACATTTATTGTTACACGATCAAAAAAAACTGATCGTGTGACAAGTATAGCAATAAAATGTTAATTCCTATTGACTTATTTAAACAGAGAAGGAGCGGGAGATCCAGAATTCATCAAACGTCAAGACCAAAAGAGATCAGATCTCGATGAACAGCTTCGTGAATACATTGGAGAATGGCGCAAACAACGTGCCAAGGAAGAAGACGACTTGAAAAAACTTAAGGAAAAGCAAGCTAAACGTAAGATCACCCGTGCTGATGAAGAAAGGAAAATGGCGGAGCGCAAGAAGGTAATCTCATCTTTTTTTTTCAATTTACCATGCTCATAATTATTATTACAGGCTGAAGAAGAACGTCGTATCCGTGAAATTGAAGAAAAGAAACAGAGAGATATTGAGGAGAAGAGACAACGTCTTGAAGAAGCCGAGAAAAAGCGTCAAGCCATGATGCAGGCTCTTAAAGACCAAAACAAAAATAAAGGACCCAACTTTACCATTACCAAAAGGGATGCCGCAGTAAGCAATAAAGTTCTTTATACTATTTATAGAAGAAAAGAGTAATAAAGGGGTTAAACACGTCTAACACTAACTGCTTTATATTTATGTTATTTATTTAGATAAGATAGAAGAATTTGGTTTTGTTGAATAAAGTGTTGGATATATCTTATACTTACATTATTTTGTGGCAGTATTTTTGTTATGTTTAGCCTCTTGTGTTACGTTTGTTTTTTGTTCATATGTGAACCCCTCTTCTAAAACTGTCATCACCGCTCTTCCCTACTACATTTGTTTCTATACTTGACGTTAGTCAGAAAATACCTTTCAAAATACCACTCATACCAAAAAATGTTAAAGATACAAACCTGGATCAAACTAAGTAGAAAGTGTCCTATATCGAGCAGCGAAAAAACATAAAAGTATTCGCTTCCTTCCTTCAAAGGTGAATCATTCCATTGCTCAGGGAGGCGATCAAAACTATTGGAAATGTGTAGCCTCTTCCAGTCAATAATTGAGCTTATCAAATGTATTCATGCTATAGATGATATGATGTTTTAGGACTATGCATCCCTTATCCAAAGATTATAAGAATTCAAAACTAGAAGGGAGATCTATAAGGTAGCTCCTTTCAAAAGACCCAACAAAAATTATAATAACTGAAATATCTATGTACCAGCAAATATATAATGTTTTCAATTATTTCAATGATTTCATACTTTATCTGTGGAAAAGTATTGCTATCCTCTTTTCTTGTTTTATTCAATTCAACATAAAACTTTCAAATCTTCACTATCGATCACGAACCGAATATACCTCATATTTAATTTCACCTAAAACTCTTCTTCAATGATATTACTTTAAAATAATTTTCAGACCAATCATTTATTTTGTCATTTTTATTTTTAGTCTAATCTCTCTGCCGCTCAACTTGAAAGAAACAAGACTAAGGAACAATTGGAAGAAGAAAAGAAAATCTCCCTTTCTATTCGTATCAAACCTTTGATGCTTGACGGTCTGAGTGCAGACAAACTCCGTGATAAAGCACATGAACTTTGGGATTGCATCGTCAAATTGGAAACTGAGAAATATGACTTGGAAGAAAGGCAAAAACGTCAAGACTATGATGTGAGTATTGTCTAACAATAAAAAATAAAACAATCATTCTTTAATATTATTTAATTTTAGCTTAAAGAATTGAAAGAAAGACAGAAGCAACAGTTGAGACACAAAGCCCAAAAGAAGGGTCTAGACCCTGAAGCCCTTACCGGCAAATACCCAGTAAGTAGAAAACTTATTTTGCTCATTCATTCCAGTTTCTCACTTGAGAAACTACATACCATTAATGTAATTTTTTTTGTAAATTATAATTTTATTTTCAGCCTAAAATTCAAGTAGCATCCAAATATGAACGTCGTGTAGACACTAGGTCATACAGTGATAAGAAACATCTATTTGAAGGTGTAAGTATAATTTTTTGAGCACATACAAAAGATATAGGCAACATCAATTACTCCATTCAAAAATCCACTGAATTTATGGTAAATTATTTGAACAACCATTTTAGACATCACACACTCCAATCTGTTATTATTTTGATAGGTTTGAATGTACTTATGTTTTATTAGGGCTTTGATATGCTCTATTTGGATTTATTGGAAAAAGTATGGAAGAACAGAATTCAACAATTCATGAACAGACCTCGTGGTACGTTTTTTAAAAATGTCCACAGTCTTTTTTTTAAATATAGTGTGAAGTAATGTCAATTGATTTACTTTGTTTCTCGTCTAGTTTTTTATTTTTATTTTTGTAATGTTATCTTGAAATAATGTGATCGATGTAAAAAAATAATTTGATCTACCCATTAATATTCTGAGACTTGAAATTGTGTATTTCGTTAAATCAGTGCCCTTTTGATCTTTGGAAAGTAGTATTCAAACAATAATTTTTTTTCAGTATACTAACATAAATATTCCAGCAATTTTGTCTTTTTACTCACTCCCTGACCTAATTAAGCTTTATAAGAAAGTGGATTAGTTCATTTGATGAATCATACTCCAGGTCAGGACTAGGGAGAGACTCTGCCAACGTAGGCCATGCCTGCTATAGCCTAGCCTTTCAATGAACCAATCTTGCTAAATTGTGAAAGAATTGTAAAACTCTTTTTGCAGTTCAGGAATTCAACGTTTCTTTGACAATACATACAATTGTAAAAATATGAAAATATCCCTCAATTTCCTACTTTTCCTAGTGAAGGGAACTATATTAAAGCTTTGTCCAGCATTAGGTCTCAGCAAGATATCTGATCACTATATTTCTAATTTTTAGTATCGTTATGTTTTGTTTGAATGTGTTTTTGTTTGTTTTAACAGGGTTTTGAAGATATCATTAAAGAATTTAATGAAAAGAGCTGGAAAGAAAAATATGGACAATTTGACGGCAGACAAAAAAGTAATTTTTGCTTAAATACTTGTATAAGAGAATACCAAGAGTATTTGCATATTATAGATTTTGCATGGCTCTTATACTAACCAAATTTGAATATGTAAAAAAATAAAAAATCATTATATAGAATGTGCAAAATAAATTTAGAGAGAAATGTTACACAATTGTTATAGAACTAATATTAGTATATTATTCAAATTATTATCATTTATTTTACAATTCAGTTTCTTATCCAAAAAAATAAGCTCTCAAACTTTTAAAATGAAATATAGTTATCTTTATAGTGGACGAATAAAGCTTCGTTTTTTGTTCTAAACTCATCCAACCTAAATAAATATCTCATTTCAATCATTCTCCATGTACCTTAACATAACCAGAGTAGCATATACAGTGCCCTATTTTGCGCATTTACTTATATTTTAAATAAACTAACAAGTTGCACGAAACAAATTAAGCTCAAACTTAAAAACTAATGAACCTCGATATTATTATAGCCAAACTTCCAAAATGGTTCGGTGAAAGACCAGGCAAAAAAGCTGGTGAGCCTGAATCACCTGAAGGTGAAGAAGAAGGTAAACAAGCTGCTGACGATGATGAAGATCTTAAAGAACCTATAATCGAACCAGAGCCAGAAGAAGAGGAGGAGGAGGAAGAAGTAGAAGTTGATGAAGAAGAGGAAGATGATGAAGAAGAAGAGGAGGAATAAATGCCAAAATAATGTGAGTTATGACTTAATGTATTCATTGTTATATTAATAGTTGCTTGGGTCTATTTTTCATTTTATTATATATAGATTTAGGTAAAGGCTTTGAATGCGTTAGTGATTATTGATAAGAGAAAATTTATAATTTTTTTTGTTACAGATCTATTGAGGAAAATAATATAATGTAACATCAGATTCTCGTACAAGAAATGAAAACCAGTTACTACAACATACATAACATTTCAAATTTTGTTTTAATTTTTTTTGTTCCAAGTCGTTTAAAAATATTTATTTATTATATATTTCTTATATGAAAAGTTGTATATGTAATCTTAAAACAAAAAGGTTATATTATAATGGTGTTTTATTTGTATGTTAGGTTTAAGTTAAAAATAAACCATTTGAATAATTGACAATGATTTTCATTTACGGGATTTTTTGTATTTATATTTCCCTTATCCATGCATCAAGTTGATTTAGTTTCTTTTAGAATGTTATTTTACCGTCATAGTTAGAATCTGACTAATAAACTCAAGAGAGGCGAAATGATTCATAAATAAAATGGGTGTAAATTTGAACCAACGTTTTTTAAAAGAATAGTAATTAGTTTGAGAGAGAAATGAGCATGGTAGGTTTCGATTTTTTGACGCCAGTGTCGTACCGTTTTGTACCTCGAGGAGGAGGAGGATATTTGTAATATCGATGGCCTAAGTGCAAAACGTCATATCCCCAATAACTAAAATTGTTCAGTTCAAACAAAAAACCTCCTGATTTCGATAGAACTTCATGTTTTAGCGCGTAAAATGAATTTATAAGGTAGCTGTGGCTTAAGATGATTTGCCAGAATGTGAAGATCAACTCATTGCTTTGAGCGCCAAAATCGGGTTTTTGAATATTTGGTGGGTTACGACGTTTTGCACTTAAACCATCGATATCCAAGAAGTTATTGGTTATAGGTTGAATGAACCGACAAAATAAACTTTTGCACTATATTTTATTTTTATAAGTATAATATAACCAATAATATGAAATTAAATGAAAATACAAGACACTAAGGCAATGAAAAAGTGGAAAATAATAAAAACTAATTCAATTTTTTACTTATGCTGCTACAACTTTCGTTTGTGTACCTTTTTGTGTAATATTGATTTTATCTCCTAAACTTAAAGCCATGCCCTGAAACAAAAAAATCCATCAATAAGAAACTGTTTCAAATTATCAACCTATGAACTTAGATACTGTAGTGAATTGTTCTCCTCCCTATTGGGCAGAGTAGATTCAATTCTGAGGTAATATTCTTATATAATCAGAGATATTATGGAAGAGGTTATGTCATTCTATTTTTTGTTTTCATTGCAGATCAAAGAGAAAATAAGTCGGTATTAAAGATTTAAATATTACTCAATACAAACCTACCTTCTCTGCCACTTTTACGTCCATAAAATTGGCCTCAACAACCCAGCCCAATCAAATCTAAAATAGGTACCTAAAGATTTAGTGCTTTTTATGTGGTAATTAGTTGCTCTAATCGGAAATTTGTTGCTCATATAGCAACCAAGAAAATGATGACAATGCTAACTTTTTTCAAAAGTTAGCCTTGCCATATATTACACGGTAAAATCATACAAAAGCACCCCAAGAATTAGTTGCTCCATGCACAATGATCAGATCAATTAAATAATAGCAGAAAAGTGATTTTTGATCGATTAATTTTTCTGGAGAGTCTCAAAAACGTCTGAAATAGCCGTGAAAAATTAGTTGCTAATTAGTTGCTCCATAGACAATGGTCAGAGCAATTGAATAATAGAAGAAAAGTGAGTTTTCAATATCTCGATTTCCTAAATAGACTCAAAAACATCAGAGATGGCCGCGAAAAATTAGTTGCTAATTAGTTGTTCCATAAACAATTATCAGTAGTAATAACCCAAGGGCATTGATAATTGTTCGAAAAAATTTTATGACAGATGTCGAAAGCTTGTTGCTTGGAAACAGACCGACGCCGTAGGCGGAGGTCTGTTGCCTATAAGCAACAAGCTTGAGAAAGTTGTCATAAAATTTTTGAGCATTTATCAATGTCCGAGGGTTATTCGGATAGAAAATTTTTTGCTTATTATAGAAAAAGAACAGATCTTAAACAATTTATCTAAAGGTGCAATTAACAAAGGAACAATTAGAAAAGTTAAATGTGACATTTCGAAATATTAAATATTTGAAACTTCAAAGTCGAAATAAATCAATATGCATCCATAGCAACGTGTGAAAACAGCCCCAAGGTCTGTTTTCAGTGTAATGTTGACATGATTGGGTGAAATTGTTCATATGATCAAAAATGAGGAAATTTGATTAGTTCTAGGAACTGTCAAAAAATTTTCAGAGCAATTAAATAATAGAAGAAAAGTTACTTATGTTTCACGTTTTTGAGTCTCTCCGGAAAAATTAATCGATCAAAATTCACTTTTCTTTTATTATTTAATTGCTCTGATCACTGTCCACGGAGCAACTAATTAGCAACTAATTTTTCACGGCCATTTCAAACCATTTTGAGTCTCTCCGGAAAAATTAAATTAATCGATCGAAAGTCACTTTTCTTCTATTATTTAATTGCTCTGATCATTGTTTATGGAGCAACTAATTTTTCACGGTCATCTCAGACGTTTTTAAGTCTCTCCGGAAAAATTAATCGATCAAAATTCACTTTTCTGCTATTATTTATTTGCTGTGATCATTTTTTATGGAGCAACTGATTAGCAACTAATTCTTGGGGTGTTTCTATATGATTTTACCGTGTTATATTATATGACAAGGCTAACTTTTAAAAAAAGTTAGCATTGTCATCATTTTCTCGGTTGCTATATGAGCAACAAATTTCCGATTAGCACATAAAAAGCACTAAATTTTTAGGTATTTTAGATCTGATTGGGCTGGGTTGTTGAGGATAATTTTATGGACGTGCAACTTTTGTAGATATAATTGTATCAAAAATAAAATAAAAACACGAAATCAGGCCTAAATCTAAACTGTTAATTGAATGCTTGTTGTACTTTTCACTCAACACAAACCTACCTTCCCTGCAACTTTGGTAGATATAATTATATCAAAAATTAAATAAAAACACGAAATCATACCTGAAACTAAACAGTTAATTGAACGCTTGTTGTACTTTTCACAAATATCATCCATACCTATTACTCCAAAAATAAAAATATTAGGAGTCAAAAAGTTTAACAACACAAAATACTAAAGCATGATTAAAGAAAAAGCAAAAGTTTTACAAAACACACACTGAAAATAACTAAAACAGCAAAATAAAATCACTTAAATATCAAAGGGCTTATACGGCAGCTGATTTGTTTTACTCGTTGCTAAGATGACGTTGACATTTCAGAGCGCCATCTATCGAATTCTACTTTTTCCAATATAGTATTCAACGCATTTTGACACTGTCTTAAAGGACATAAATAACAATGACCAAAAAGGTATCGATTGTCCTCGACGACAGATTGTAAGTCAACTTACCACTCTTGGATAGTAATAATTTATGCCATATAAAATGTGTATCTTATTTTTATTTATTTATATGATTATTAATAGTACACAATTAAAATTAAGAACATTATTTACAAAATTTGAATGAATATTTTCTCGTTTTTTCTAAATTTGTATGAAATGTTCTAAATCCATAATTTTTCAATGTCTAACAAACTTTTCCATTACTCTATCTAAAAACTGAATAATTTAAAACACACTCACCTGACTTTTTGCCCTGATTCTAATATGACCGCTGACAGGTGCATCCGGTTTGCTGAAAGACTTCTCTATACTTAAATTCGCCAAAGCATCCTCTCCAAAAATAGATCTGGCATACATATTTGCTGCCATAAACCCACACTGTCCACTCAGCGCTTTCTCTGGAGTTAAACATTTCATGTTCGTACTTTTAAGTAAATGCTCTAAATATTCTGCTAAATCTGTAAGGGGTGTGTTTACAGTCACTTTATTTTCCCATTCGAATTCCGCCCACATTCTCATAAAATCAGAATCGGTACAATTGGCTGGTACTATATAATCCATAATATCGATGTGAATGTCGTTTAGTACCACGACGTTCCTGTCGGATGCGGCTCCTGTTACGTCGTAAACAATATTGCCGAAAATTATACCGTTTTCGGTGGAAGCTACTTTGACGTTGGCTTTAATGTTACAGAAATCTTTGGGAGCTAGTACAACAGGTTGTGGTTTTTCCACCAATTTTAAATCTCCAAGTGTCGCCAATTCCAAAGTACAATTTTGCAGAGTATCGTTTGTTTGGTTGACAATTAATACATCAAGAATTATGTCATATTGATTGACGTGAACGTAAGCTTCTGCATAAACGGGATCAGAAAATCCTGTTAGTTGTGTGATCTTATCCAATTTACACGAGCTTAATACTGATTCAGCACCACCGTGTCTACCACCTACTAGTGCTTGTGACAGAGACATTTCAAATACATTTTCGCCGAGCTCGCCGCTTTTGTCCGTTTCTAATTGCATGAAACTAATGGCGTCGTCTGTTTGTACCGTGTGTTTCTTTATTTCTTTACTTTTTTGGTTGGTGGCTTCTTCGGTTTCTTTAGCGATTAGCATATTTTGTAAGGCCGATCTGCACAAGTTTTCGAAAATGTCAACTATGATTGGCGTACGTTCCGAAAGAACTCGCAAACAGAAAAGGATGTGATCTTTGTCATCGTTTGTTATTGCTTTTGTTGGCAAACCTGTAACAAATTGTTAGTATAAATTGTATTAACAACAAGACGAGAGATGCAATATCAAAAATGATAAAAAGTCTTATATCTGATAATATATTTGCTGGAACTATCTCACCTGATTTTCCCAAATGAAGTATTCCTGCCATAATGAGCATAATTTTGGCATTGAATGCACTACTTTCTTGTGGCGAAGCAACATTATCATATCTTAAGGAAAGTTTTGTTAACGTTGAAGCCAATGAAGCCGATATAAAGAAATCGCCATCCATGAGATATTGCCTTAATGGAGGTCTCTTTTCTTTGGTAGATTTACTGAAATTTTGAGAAGAACACATCAAACACTATATTCTACAGAAAATAAACGAATATTTACCTTACAGTGTTGAATGCTGATTGAGTAGCATATGTTCCATCTGAAGTAACTAAAGTGGTAGCTCCTTTCTGAACTACAGGTGCAGTTTCTTCTTCCTCTTCTCCAGTTATCAACTTTTGTTCTGCTTCCACAAGTGATCCTTCACCAAGTAATTTCTCTATCTCTTCAACAATACTTTCAAGATCATGTACATTATGTGCATATTCTCCCAATATCCATAAGGCTGCTCGGTGTACTTTTACTAATTTGATTTCTTTGAAAGATTTTATCAGTGTCTACAAACATAAATTCTATTTACGAATTTCAGTAAAAAATTTACAGAAAACAAAAATAACTTATTTAGTGTGAAAAAGTAAAATGGAATAAATTCATTATTCTGGTCACTGTCTATATAAAATTCAAGTTTAAAAAGGTGTTCTTCAATGTTAACTCATTCAGGCCCCTTCAAGTGACAGTTACAGCCCCCAAATTTCAACTTTTTAAAAGGGGCGTAAAGACTGACATAGTGTTGGAACACACTGTGCATCCTTTCACATAGTAGACCATGTTTTGTGTTTTTTATTATTGTAACCAGAAAAATTGATATATTGTCAATTAGAAGTTGTCAATTAAAAAAGGTCAATTTAAAAAGTTACCTTCTTAAAGAATTTTATTTCATTTAAAAGAACCCAACATTATTGGCATCCCTGATAATTTGAAAGGAAGAAAATGCAGTCTATGAAACTAGAGAGAAAAATAATCAAGGACACTGCAAGAAAACATTTCCAAGAAATTGAGAAGGTAGGATCAGACGATAAGAAAAAGATAAATAAATTACTGCAACAAGTTTTATTAAAAGCAGAAGAGGTATTCTCCCTTGACAACAATATAAAAGAATTGCTTTGTAATGAAGAACCCAGTGACAAAGATTGTAATGAAGAAATTATGGAAGAAATGGAATTTTGCACTGAGGTAACAAAATAAACAAACGAATGCAATTTTTTATTAGAAAATTTGAAAGAAGTAAAAATGGAGGTTAAAAAAGGAACAATGAACACACCAAAAAATTTAACCTGCCAAAATTAGAAATAAAAAAGTTTGACGGAAATGTCAAGAATTGGATCAATTTTTGGGTTCAATTTCGAAAAATAGATGAAGATCCAGATTTGCCAAATGAAGACAAATTTCAGTACCTTATCCAATCCACCGAAGAAAACTCGCCAGCCCGAAATTTGATAGAAAGTTTCCCACCCTCAGCAACCAACTATAAGCTTGCCATCGACCAACTCAAAACTATGTTTGCAAGAGATGAGGTTTTAATTCAGGTTTATGTAAGAGAACTTCTAAGCCAAGTTTTAGATCAACATATATCACGGGAAAAAACAGGTATGGCCTTATCTACTTTATATGATAAATTAGAGACACAGCTCAGGGCGCTGGAAACATTGGGTGTGACTAGTGATAAATATGCCACAATGTTTTTACCATTGGTTGAGTCAGCTATACCACACGAATTGCTAAAAATTTGGGAACGAAACAGTTTAACTAATGATACGCTGTGCATCCTTTCACATAGTAGACCATGTTCTGTGTTTTTTATTATTGTAACCAGAATAATTGATATATTGTCAGTTAGAAGTTGTCAATTAAAAAAGGTCAATTTAAAAAGTTACCTTCTCAAAGAATTTTATTTCATTTAAAAGAACTGCAAACCCAACAGATAGGTACCTATATGGTTTGAAAATATAGCACCAAATAATATGTAGGGCATATAAAATTGAAATACAATTTCATAGCTAAATAATATAATATTGAGAGAGGAATGTTTACAATAAATTTCAATGTTCTTTCACTTACATCAAGTATCAAAGGCTGCAGATCACTATACTTCTGAATAGCTTCTCTCAAAAATAGCAAAACATCAGTGGCTACCAACTCATTATTATCAGATAAAAATTCCATTAAAACTGGTACAATACTTCTGGCAACACTTGGGAATTTAATACAACAAGAATGTAAAGTTCGCACCAGCAACTGTCTATACTTTCCTGTATCTTCATGTTCACTATCAATTGTTTTTGAAACTTCTTTAGTTAAAACCAATACCATTTCTTCTATGTTCCTCGATGAGACTAGTTCTAAAGCCAAGTTCAATGTTTTTTTACGAACTTCAAGATCAGGTGCTAAAAACACAGTAAAATGTTGAAACTGTCTTTACGTAGCAAATCTTTAAAATTTGAATGTTTTAACCTTTCAACTTACCTGCTAAAACTCTGAGAATATCCATAACCAAATCCTGCAAAATCCTTTCATGGTTTGGATGTTCTTTAAGTGCAATTAATCTGTCCAATACAATAAGTTTGACATTGTTGTCACTTTCTTTGATGATCAATTCAATGTAACAGCTTGCTGCGGCTTTAACTGCTGTAGGAGCATTTGAAAGAGTTACTAATGTTCCAGCTGCTTCATATCTAAAAAAAAATCATATTATACCCTAATAACATGAAAATTTTATTCAATAACTAAATACCTGACAGCTGGACTGCTCGAATTTAACAGATTGTAGATACATCTTATAAATCTTGATCTTTCTGATGGGTTGGAGTGACATACTTTGTAAATAAGTTCAACTATTACCAGTTGTAGAATATCTCCAAATGAAGTTACTTGATCTAGAAAGAAAAAAAGGGTTGTGCAGTTTATTCAGAAATCAATGTTAGTACCTACAACTAATAATATTTAAATATAATTTCTCACCTAAACATGAAGCCAAGTAGGATAATGCCCGCTTTTGATCAGCGTGGAGAAGCATCAAAAAGGCATTTCTTTTACATGACATATCATTTTCCCCATCTAAATAATTTGAGATCAATTCTGGAGCATCTGGTATTAAGAACTCAAAATTTCTATAAATTGTAAAAATGGCCAATACAGCATTTCTTCTTACATAACTGTGCCTATGTTCCAAACATGTTCTGATACTTGGCATTAAAGGTTCAAGAAGCTCTGGTTCTTTCAGCTTACATAAAAATCTCAAGGTTGAACCTCTTAAGAATTCATTTGGATGCTGTAAATCTTTTCTATATGCATCACATACTAAAATCATCTCTTGAAGTAATTTTCCATCTGGTGTAGTTTTTGGAACTATTTCCCAAAATATCAGTAATAACTTTTTAGCTAAATGGTCCTGAAGAGGCAAAACATTTCTAATTATGGTCATCAGAAATCCATTTGGTAGTCTGTCACCAGCTAAGATCATATGAATAATCTTTTCGAGAGCACGTATCTTGACTTTCACTTCTCCTTTTTCTGTAAGAGCAAAACTAAATTTATTTGTATCTTGGAAAAAATTACAGTAGCGTGTAGGTTGTATAAGAGCAGTGTTTGTGATGTATATTACCTGTCTCAAGTCGTCATTTAATATTATTGTTTGGAGTTCGGTTTCGTATATTGACATTGAACAAAATGTATATACATAGTAATACATACCTAAATCGGTTTTGAGCTGCATCTCATTGCAGGGCTCATAATCTGTTGGTAAGTTAATAATAGTGTAACAGGGTTGTTCTATTGTAGTCATTTTAACCTAAGAAAACATTATTAAAATGGAAATATTACAATAACATTAAAAGTACGTTAACTTACAATTTTATTTCGCTGTTCTTAAAAGCAAAAATATTTTATATCAAGAGTTTTTGAAAATAGAACATCAATTTACACATTATTTAGTACGTGTCCATTTGTTGACGTATAAGTTAACACCATAGATAACATATATGAAGTTTTTGATTGTTGACGTTTGAAGTTGAAGCTGCGTTTTACTTTGAGACCGACTGAACGGTTGAACGCTCGAACATTTCAGATATATAATGGTGTCCATGGTTTCAGAGATAAATTATTGGAATTCTAGCCCGATAATTATTTATTTTGTAGTGATACTAAAATTGGGGTCGAGGACAAAAACAAAGTGCTGAGATACAACGAAAATCACTGTTTCGGCTTTCTCTGTTACATCCACAATACAAGTGTGGTTTACACTTTACACAAAGTTCACTTTTTTTACTAAATTACCATGGCCTCCTAACTATAGAACATCCAGCCAGAGAAAAAAAGATTTTGTAGTTGTAACTTCTTTTTTTCCTTCAATGTATTTTTTTTGGCGAGCAGTGCATCAACAGAATAAAATAAATATCTTACTTTCATTAGCTGCTGGAGCTCTACCAATACTTTCCTATTCCCACTATCTATCCAGTCAGTTCTCAACACACTACTGTTTACTGACCCCACTGGACTCTCTAGACAAGAAGTAGAAATGCTGCGAAGATTTCGAATAGGTCACAGCTCACATACAGTTACCTAATGACCTCAAGCAACAGACCTTCCTATCAAAGCTGCCAGTTCCCACTTAATGTGAAACACATCCTGGTTGATGGTCGCCCATTCAATACAAGAAGGCGACAACCTAATCTCAAAATCCAGCTGGAAGACATCCTTTAGGGGATCCAAACCAAATCGAGACAACACTGAAATTCTTAAAAGAGATATAAACCTTATTTAGGTTTTTGGTTTGGATCCCCTATAGTATCCCCTATAGGATAGGTCTTCCAGCTGGGATTTGAGATTAGGTTGTTGCCCTCTTGTATTGAATGTGTCTTCTGCACTTCATAACCGAGATACAGGGTGTTTTATAAATTTATCCTATTTCTTTCGAACCTCATAACATCCGAGTTACCCTGTAGATTATTTTGAAATTTGGTACACGTCATAACCATTACATAGAAACTCAATCAAAAGCATTTCCAAAAAGATAATGCAGGTCCGGCTTAACAAAAAATTTCAAAACTCGTCTTTCCTAAAAACAACGCCCTGTATATAGATTTTTTTCAAATTGCTCCTTATAATTGAAAAGAGTATAAGAAATCGAATCTACTTATTTTCTTTTTATTTTTCCGCAGACAATTTTACTATGTTTGAAATAATACCCTTCTTGGTGTGCGTCATCGATTGTGACGTATATCCGGGTTTTCGGCATGTCGTTTATTTTATTTGCTATTTTGACATATATCTAACCCTCAATTTGATAAATAAAATCATCAGGATCGTATTCAGCCAAATTCGAATAGATTATGAAATTAATAATTATCAGTTTCTAAGTCGAAGTCCAAGTACGGCTCTGTAATCACATTTTTTGTGTCTGTACTCAAATGAATTTCTAGGATGCTTCTCTAGATGCATTAAATAGATTTCATTTCAAGCTAAAAAATAAAATAAAAACCTCTCCGATACCATTGTTAGCCCCCGAGTTAGCCCCCAAAACGTGCGTAAAATTATTTGACGGTAAATTTTTGGTAGTAAACTTGTCTGCGTAAAAATAAAAAGAAATAGTAGATACTCTTTCCAATTATAAAGAGCGATTTAAAAAAAATCTATATAAAAAGTTTTGTTTTTGGGAAAGACGAGCTTTGAAATTTTTTGTTAAGCCGGACCTGCATTATCTTTTTGGAGATGCTTTTGATGGAGTTTCTAGGTAATAGTAATATACTGGGTAACTCGGAAGTTATGAGGTTCGAAAGAAATAGGATAAGTTTATAAAGCACCCTGTCTCTCGGTTATGAAGTGCAGAAGACACGTTAATTGAATAAAAAAATTAAACTTTTCACAATTTTATTTAAAACTTAACACACAGCTTAAACAATAAATTATAATATTTACATGATGAGTGTTACTTATATAATGGAAACGGAATTTAACTTATACAATTAACAGACAGTGTGAAAATATGCATCCAGGCTCTTAAGAAAGCATTTAAGAATGAAGACGATTAAAATATTTAAAAAAATAGATGACCTTGGTATCAATGAAAATGGGAAACGCACTAATGTTGCCTAGTTATATAAATGAACTTCAAATAATCCTAATGATCCAGATAATCATATTCAAGTGTATTTTAACTTGGATAACATATTTTATATTATGCTCTTAGTTTTATAATAAATATTAGAGAAACAACATATTTTTAAGTACCGATCCTAAAAAATATGAAATAAAATAAAGTTTCTTATTTACGAGTAAAAGTAAAATGCTAAAATTACATAACTTTGGTTTCGCGTTGACTTTAAGCTACCTACTGCGGTTAGTAAATATTTTATGAATCTTAAAATATTTTAATAAATATTTTTCCTCAACCAGTTAACTACAGACTCCAAATGTTTCGTCTTCCAATTTATTCGGACTTTTATACGGTCCACTGTGCTTTGAAGACCTCCCGATACAGTTTTCAGATCGTTTTGGTGAATTTTGTAAAATGTTGTAAGCTGAAAAAAAATTGTTTGTTAACGTTTTAAATTTTCAATTCTCCATCAATTGTGATAAAAATTAAATAAAATAGACTTACGTCTTCCAAGTCAGCTTCAGTGGAAAATTGTCCTAGAAAGTCGTGGAAAATAGTATTAAGAACCAAGAACACCTCTTCGTAACTTTTATAAATTCTTTCCCAATTCAATCTTAAAAATTGGAAACCGGTTCTTATTCCTACAGGGTGATTTATGGACTGCCACACATAGGGGACAAACTCCAAACTAATATTTCCGCTTAAGGAATATTCCAAATACCTAGAATAAATTAAAAACGGTGTGTTGAAACAATTTATTGAGAAAAATAAAAGCAAGAAAACTTAATACAAATACAATATAAGATAACCCACACAGCACTTGTACGTCTACGTACGTCTTCAATGGACGTTCAGATTCGGTTAGGTTAGGCTCCGGACATACAATGGATGATGTTTTCACACCAAAAGAGTTAAGTTTTCCTCGGTAAATAATACACATTGAAAGAGACTTGGTTATTGGAGATGTGGTATGTCGTGAACCGTCCACCAATAGCTTTGACCACGCTTTCGATGACTTACTTACATAGCTTAGTTAGACCAATAACTGTATGATTATATATAATATAAATGGGTAGACCAACAACTATCAAATACCATTGAATGTTCAGACTTGAAATGGACATATATTGAACGTCCATTGGACGAACAATTCGGTACATCCAATAAGCATCCATATTTGTACGTACAATGGACGTACGTCAAACGACAATGAATGATTAGATTTAAAATGGACATATAAAGGACATCCATTGGACGAACAATTCAGTACCTACATCCAATAAGCATCCATGTTCGTACGTAAAATGGACGTACATTTGGGGTCCATGAATGTTTGGACTTGAAATGGACATCAAATAGACGTCCAATGGACGTATTGTGTTGTATGGGAAGATAAGTTCTTGCAGCGCACTGTATAAGTATTCATCATTTTATATACTAACGTCATGATACAGTTTTTAGAATTTACATACCTGTTGATTAGCCAAGGATCGTAAGTACAACCTAAACTTTGATAAGCTGTTTGTAAATCTATTGGAGCTATTGAAGGATTACGTGTTCGGTTCCATAAAAAGTCCCATTCGAAAGGTCCACCAGATTTGATTGCAGTACATTGTGCAATATATCGATAATCCACTGGTATTCTGTAAAAAAAACATACCTAAACATCAAATGAACTAGCAAAGAAGGGGAGTGAAACAGCCTTTTCATAGGGCCGGAACCCTTTTGGTTCAATGTAATATTGGAAAGATCTATTAGGGATGAGATATTCAAAGATGCTTCTGGGTGACTACAACCTGTTGAGATCAAATTAATGCCTAAGTCAGAGTAAAACTGCACTAAGAATTCCAACACGAGTCTTGACGGAACATTATTGCCAGAATGTAGACGTCAGCTGGCGCCAAAAATAGCAGCATCAAGCATGAACGTAGAAAAAAATTACTTTCAAACGCACTTACGGATTTTCTGCATTAGAATCTTCCATTTTTATCCACTGATAATAAATATTCCGAGCCCATGCTATACATTTTCCATATCTGAGTTTACAAGCAGAAGTAACAATATTTAACCTCAATAGTTTCTCATTTTGAGTGTCGTATACTCTGGTCTCTGTACCCAATTCGTTATACATAGGTTTCACAAGTTTTAAAAGAAAACTGTCATACATTCCAGAATATTCGTAATTACTAATTATAGTTCTAAGTTCTTCCATATTTCTAGAATTTCAAAAAATTAAATTGAGAAGTCGATTCACATAAGAAGATGCCACGTGAAGATTGCCAACTGTCTTGCGCAGGAACCAAAATCGGTCTTATTTATCTCTGTGGCATCGTAACGATCGTTTTATGCCACTGGAGTTACAAACGATGTTTCATGTTGACAGCCCTATTATTATTGACATTTTTTAATTACAGGAACGTAATTTAGTCTTAATTTTTGTCCGGTTTTATCGAACATCCGAAATCGTTAATTAACTGTAAAAGTATATTCATATACTATTGTCTATTGTATGTGAAAATATCTTGAGAAGCTTCAAAGAATTCCCAAATCTGTTCTATTTAAACTATACATATGATAATTACTTTCTTAATATTCTAGTTTTGTGTTAACGTTACTGATTTGAAGTCGAATGTAAATTTTACAATATGGCGCTAGCTTTGACAAGTTCGTGCATACGACTGCAACTTCACGTGGTTTCTTCTTATATGAAACGCTAAAAAAAGAGATATTTTCCTTACCTTAAAGCACTATACCAGGGTATATAATTTGGTTCGGTAATGTAGAGATACTTGACCAAGTCAAAAGCAATAGTGTAATTTATAATTCCTGTTTCTGCTAAAGCAAAAGCGTCATCGATAAGTTGACCTCTAGTAGTTACTGGAATTTGATTTCGGCCTGTTCTTAATTGGTAGATCAATAATTTCCAGTTATGGGTGTCATAGTTTACTCTGTAAAAGCCTACAAAAAAATAAAATCCAATATAAATTATTTTTGAAATATAGATTGCAATAATATAGTTTTTATAAAAAAAAAAGGTAGAACGTGTCGCGGGACACACGGTAGGAACTTTAGTTCCTTTTAAGCAACAAGTATGTAATACATCTGACGCTATAGATAAACAATTTGCATATTCTTTGGTGGTTGAGTAGTAAGCACACCAGACTCTCACGCGGTAGACCCGGGTTCGATTCCCCGCGAGGAATTTTTTTTATTGTTAATTTTATTTTTAAATAATCATTCTGCTTGATATTAATAACGACAACAGGTAGACGTTTGAAATATTTAGCAGAATATTCATTATTATAGATAATGGTACGGTACCCTCCATGAGGGAGTCCGACTGGCAACATCTACTTATAACAGCATCGTATATTTAAAAAAGGAAACCGTAGCATTATACAAATTGGACATTCGTTTACCACAAAATTAGTGGAAACATAAAATTGAATTGTTAAATTTCCAATTTGAAGTTATATTACAGTTTATAGAAATTTTTATTTTCTAGATTTTTTCCTAAGTGTGTCGTAGAAAAAATATGCTGTTCGACTCGTGTGGATTGTCCATATCGCACTTGAACGATTGAGCACTCCGCCTACGGCGTCGTGCTTCATCTTCGTCCTCGTGCGATATGGCCATCATATCCACACTAGTTGCACAAACTACAATTTCTTTCAAAATATGCCCTTTTACATTTAAAAACTACCTGCCAAATGTCAAATCAATTTATCAATCCATTTTAAAGTTATCGAATTAAAACATTAAAACAGGTTTTCAAAATTTCAACACCCTGTATTTCGAAAAGTAGCTAGACCCCTTAATCGCGCAAAAAAAATTATGGAAATAATAGTAAAAATTTATCCGAACAAATTCAAGTAGATCACTAGCACTGCGAATACCAGCTTTTTCATAGAATTTCAATATAGCATCGGTGGTTCAGTGGTTAGAATGCTCGCATTGCACGCGGGCGGCCCGGGTTCGAATCCGGGTATGAGCATATTTATTATTATGAATCGCTGCTTCGTAAACGAGAGAGAGACTAAGGAGGCACAAGCACGCAAAAGCAAGGCACATAACGAAGCAATGTAACATAACGCAGCGTAACGTAACGCGTAACGGTCAGATCTTTTGCGTCGCGACCCCTGGTCGCTCAAACATAACCTGGCGTAAAGAACTAAAGTGCCAAAAAGTATTGTGTGAGAGTTTGCTACTTTTTTTCCTCTCTGATACCTAAATAGCTTAGGAAGGTAGCGAAACCGGAGAAATTATTGGTATGAAAGTATTTTAAGCCCGCTTTACAGTTCGCAATTCTTTTTGCAATGTATTGCAGCAACACTTTGACCTTGCAAGATCTTGCTTGCAGCTTCTGACAATCGTTTTACTTTTCACAATGAGAGGAAAAAACTAAAATGATTGATATACCTATTTATGTGGCGTTAAAGAGTTCACAGTCAATTTTTGTTTTGTTAGCAACAAAAAATTACCAGAATATTGCATGTTGCATGAAAAATTGAGAACTGCGAAGCGGGTTTTGCACAATTTAAAAAAGAAAACCAACATACCAATCTTACGACAAACTTCGGTATATGGGTTATTTTAAGAAATATCAAAAAATGTTATTAACAAAAATAGTAGATGTTTCAGTACATGATATTTTGAAATTATATCGAACTTTACAGAGTGCTGCATAACTCCGTTACAAACCAAACATATGATTCTTCAAATGGGAACCCCTGTATATTATACCGAATTCGGATTGGTTACATTTTTTTGAAGCTTTTGATATGAGGTTTTGCCACGTTATACAGAGTCCTTCAAAAGATATGGACACGTTTATGTGAAAATCGTAGGTAAATCAACGCTCTGTAGCTTGTTGTACGTTGAAGAAAAAAATCTTTTTTTGCCAGAATTTCGTAACATGATGCAATATCTCCGTATCCTATTAAATTTCAATTACATTCTTTCTTATATACAGGGTGAACGGAAACTCGAACCTGTCATTTTCTTTCTTCTTTCAAATGGAGCACCCTGTATTTTATAGCAAAAATAGAATCTTCGATCATGTAACTTTAATTTTTGTCAAGCATTCCCTATACCCAAAGTTTATAAAAACACAGTTATTTTGTAATATTTATTGTAAACTAAAATTCTTGACCTATTATGTGAAAGCATTAAACGTGGTATGTAACAAAAAATCCTAATTAATAATAAATTTTAATGAACAATTTATTCTAAACAAAACTAGCCACCAAAAGTATAATTCTAACCGTAATATTAAACTAAAGGTTCAAAATGTTCACCGTTAACATCAATTCAATGCTGTGGAATAGTTCAAATGATTGACTAACAATTCCATCATATCAACGTTAGCAGATCGAAATGCCGCACTAGTTCTTTCTTTCATGTCATCTCCAATAGCCGGGGATTTTATAGGCTTATTCCTCACAAGACCCGAAAAAAATAAATATACTTTTGTTAAATCGGGTGACAGAGCTGGCCAATCAGTCGGGCCCCTCTTACAGCATTGCATTGATGTTAACGGTGCACACTTTGAACCTTCAGCTTAATATTACGGTTAGGATTATACTTTTGGTAGCTAGTTTTGTTTAGAATGAATTATTCATTAAAATTTATCATTAATTAGGATTTTTTGTTACATACAACGTTTATTGCTTTCACATAATAGGTCAATAATAATAGTTTACAATAAATATTACAGAATAACTCTGTTTTTATCAACTTTGGGTATAGGGAATGCTCGACAAAAATTAAAGTTACATAATCGAAGATTCTGTTTTTGCTATAAAATACAGGGTGTTCCATTTGAAAGAAGAAAGAAAATGACAGGTTCGAGTTTCCGTTCACCCTGTATATAAGAAAGAATATAACTGAAATTTAATAGGATACGGAGATATTGCATCATGTTACGAAACTCTGTTTGGCAAAAAAAAATTTTTTCTTCAACGTACAACAAGCGTTGATTTATACCTACGATTTTCACATAGACGTGTCCATATCTTTTGAAGGACTCTGTTACTCTGTATAACGTGGCAAAACCTCATATCAAAAGCTTCAAAAAAATGTAACCAATCCGAATTCGGTATAATATACAGGGGTTCCCATTTGAAAAATCATATGTTTGGTTCGTAACGGAGTTATGCAGCACTCTGTATATTTCGATATAATTTCAAAATATGGACCTTCAGCACATCTACTATTTTTGTTGATAACATTTTTTGATATCTCTTAAAATAACCCATATACCGAAGTTTGTCGTAAGATTGGTACACCCTGTATATATATTCTCTCGGACCTCTATCGGTGGTCTCGTTTCTCATCCAGATGAGAACCTCTGTATTTCAGGTGGGCAAGAGAAAAAAGAGCTGTCAAAGGCAGATTCACATCTTATCAGGCTCGAGCCGAGAATTGATATCTAGATCACTAGTATGAAATTGCTCAAAGTGTGCAGGAATCAGCTGAGGATTTTAGCAAGTTTCATGACTGACTGCTTATGCACTGGTGAATGAACACCTATGTTGTTCAAGTTATCACATAAAAAAGAAATTTTATTGATGTCAGTGTCATCGTTTAGTCGACATGACGATATTAATGCAATCACTAAAATATACATATTGACGTAGTGCCTATAAATCTTCACTTACAAATAAATAAGGTACACATTATATTGTATTGTTACCTGTTTCTTCTATATTCAGTAGAATCCAAGATCCATTACTAACGCCGCTCATATTCAGGGTAGTTTCTCTAACATTTTCTAACCAAATTACTTGAACATCGCTGTTGGTCATCGTAATATAAGTAATGGGAACGTACCAGAGAGAACTCGATGAAGTATTGGTACTTTCTGTCATTTTTGTTTGATTAATTTTAGCAATGCCTGTACTGTAATCTCTTGTGATTGTTACGTATGGATATCCACTTTGCATGGTCCATGAATTCATAAGATCTTTAACGGTTACTGTGGGTGGAATGATACTCTGGTTTTGAGCTGTCGTTGTGTAAAGAGACCAAAGATCGTCTTGACTTACAGCTTTGTAAGCACTTGAAAAAAACAAAAGTATTTTATACAAATTTTTTCAATGGCAGTTCAATTTAGTACTTACTATTTTTTTAAAAATTCTTGCAAGCCCTTTTGGAATATATCATAGGACAAAGTTGAGTTTAACATCTTTAAAACACTGCTACCTTTTCGGTAGACAATACTGTCAAAAGTTTGTTCGATTTGTGCGTTTGTTAAAATGTCGCTTTGTATACTTCTTGCTGATTTTAAACTGTCGTAGTTTAAGGTATTGTAAGTATCTCGCACTTTAACGCTACTATAAGCATGCCACTTTGGTCTCAACTGTAACAAATATTTTTTATGAAATAATTCAATAGAAAAAAGTTGGGTCTTTACTCAGACTATAATATGGAAGTGCAGCAAATTGAGGTTTTATTTAACTTTGATCAGAATAATTTGGTAAATGTTAATTATTTTCAACTATTGATTGGTTTAGTACACACCACACCCTAAGCTAGGGTCTGAAAACGCATTCAGTGGTTCTAAACTAGCGCTTTTAATATCAAAAACTGGAGCACTTGGTTGTGTGAAGTATATGTCGTTGACTCAGTATCTAGTCTTAAGGATTTAATAATAAATATGGGTAACCTGCTGGATCAAGGGCCACAGTAAATCGAAAGGTAACTACATTGCCGACTCACTAGCCAGGAAAGCAGCCTCCTGAAAACTCTTGGGACCTGGCACTTTCATTGGTCTGTCGGCGTCAGCTATGATTGACCTATTGACCTAATAACACTCCCTTGAAAAGTTTAAGGGTAGATGGGACGATGCAGAAGGTTGCAGGCCTGCCAAGAAACTGCTGCAGTATCCGGACAGCAAAGTAGCCAAAAAATACATGACTATGAACAGACAGAACCTTCGAACAGCCACGGGTATTCTGACCGGTTACTGTCACCTACGAAAACACCTCTACAGACTGGGTCTGTCTGACACTTCACTTTGTAGAGGATGTGAACAGGAAGATGAGACTGTCAAACACATTATTTGTGAGTGTCCGACACTCTCTCAACTTAGGTTTTCTGTATTCGGTAAGTACAGGCTAGCACAAGTCAGCATGAGGGAGCTTACTTCCGGAGACGTTATCGCCTACTTCAAACAAGTAGGCTGGATGACGAGCTAGATGGAAGTCTAAGCCTCAGAAAGATGCACAATGGGCCAATTGTGGCCTAAGTGCTGTGGGTCACCCACCCTTCAAATGTTTACAGAACAGATGGGTAACCGGCTGTTACCAAACAATCGTAAGCATTCGATCATCTCACGTACCAGTACTTTTTCCTCTATCTTGTAAAATAACTGGTAAGGTCAAGTGAGAAAGCTAACACAGTAAAACTGTTATACCTTTTGTTCCACTTTATGGATTTTGACAAACTTAGTAACGTTTGAAAGGGAATTGAATGCTTTGAAATATTAGATCGTCGTTTCATTTCAGTGGCTTCAAATGTAGCTAGGGAGCGGTGTATTACGAATATACCAAAATAATGCTTACTGTTGTTATTGCTATTTCTGATATAAATGTAGCAAGTCCTTCATTTAACCACAAATCAGACCACCATTCCATGGTCACAAGATTTCCAAACCATTGATGTACCAATTCGTGAGCTATTTTTGCTAAAATGTAGCTTCTGGTTTTAATACTTGTTGAGTTGGGGTCAAATAAAATTGATGATTTTCTGGAAAATAAATTTATGATCAATTATCTTGAAATATTCTCTGATTCTTGAGTGTTTTGTTAATATTTTCGTTCTTTTATGAAATCTACCATTGCTTCGCAATTTTTATATTTCAAAATGTCGTTCCGTCACAAACAAACATTTATTTGCAGTGATCATTGTATAAGTAAAAGCACATCACATGGTATTTTGTTCCATGAAATCATAGTCCGACTCTTTATTTAATGATGCGTACATTGTTTAAATATGTGTGACCATAAATAACTATTGTTTGCCATATTTTATATCATTTTTATCTATAGATAAATGTTAATAATCATAGTTAACATAAAATTTAAATCAAAATACCTACAACTATCATAAAATTGCCTGATGATGAAAGTTTCCTTTTTAAATTGTTTCATAAATATACGGGTGTCCCAGGAGTTCGTACCAAAAACTTGGGAGGTGATAGAAAGGCTAAAAATAATGATGGTATTTCGTATAAATTTTTTTCTTTAACGTTAACGAACTATTATAGGGCTCTAGAGTTGGGAATGAAAAATGGTTTTTGATTTACAATTATCAAATGGCTGATTGGAAATTGGTAATATTTTAACCGTTAATAAACACCATAATTGCACACTTTTTGGCGTGATATACAAGTCTACAACATACTTGTGAACCCAGGTACCGACTAAGTTAAATGGTGGATGCGCCATTTTTTTGTAAGTAAAAGTTTTTTCAGTTATAAATGCAATAATTGGCTGTTGTGAACATTTTTAGAGATATCAAGTCCTCTTGTGACACCACGATAACATTAACGGTTTAAGAGATACGGGATATTTTATGTCGCTAATAATACAGGATGCTTCCTGTAATCGTACATTCAACATAAATGAGAATGCGCCAATAGGTGTGCAGTGCGACATAAAATATCCCGTATCTCTTAAACCGTTAAAATGTTATCGAGATGTTACAAGAGGACTTGATATCTCTAAAAATGTTCATAAAAGCCAATTATTGCATTTATAACTGAAAAAAGTTTTACTTAAAAAAAATGGCGCATCCACCATTTAACTTAGTCGGTACCTGAGTTCACAAGTATGTTGTAGACTTGTATATCACGCCAAAAGGTGTGCAATTATGGTGTTTATTAACGGTTGAAATATTACCAATTTCCAATCAACCATTTGATAATTGTAAATCAAAAACCATTTTTCATTCCCAACTTTAGAACCCTTTAGTTCGTTAACGAATGGCGTAGAGAAAAAATTTTATATGAAATACCATCATTATTTTTAACCTTTCTATAACCTCCCAAGTTTTTGGTACGAACTCCTGGGACACCCTGTACAGAGTGTAACAAAAAGGTAAGTCATAAATCATACCACATATTCTGGGGCTAAAAATAACTCGATCCAACCCAAGTTACCCCAGTACAAATGTGCATGCGAAAAAAGTTACAACCCTTCAAAGTTACCAAATGAAAATTGATTTTTTCAAATATTTCGACAGTTGTTCGACATATTATAATGAAAGTTGACAAGTGGCTTTCTTATGATAGGAGCATCTTAAAAAAAATTGAGGAATTATTGCACCCCGTTAAAAATTTATGGGAATTGACATCCCCTGAACCCCCCCCCCCAAATTTTTGTGTACGTTACAATTTAATGCTTATTGTGGCACCATTATTCAAACACATTATTTTTGAAACTTTTTTGCACCCTAGTACTTTTTACAATTATCAGTTTTTATCGAGATACGGCCTATTTTTCATTATGCTTCAAAAATTTCGAGTAACAAAAATTAAAGTCAAAGAATTTTCAAGTTTTTCGAGGGTCCCAAATTTTTGATTGAATCTTATTTATTTACAAATGTGTAGTTTTTATTAGATGTTCGAAATGGCCCCCATTTTCTCGAATACACAGTCGGCACCGTTTTACTAACGAAAACCGAATATTCTGGAAAAGCAATGACTTCTGACGATATCTGATTGCAGCCTCAAGGATTCCTTTTTTGCATGCATATTTGTACTAGGGTAACTTGGGTTGGGTCGAGTTATTTTTAGCCCCAGAATATGTGGTATGATTTATGACCTGCCTTTTTGTTACACCCTGTATACTCTCAATATAATTTTACCTGAACGAAATAACGCCCCAATTCTCCATAGCAGCTTTTCCGAAATTGGGTACAGCCAGCATATCCAACTTCGGCAAAGGATACTTCATATCAAAAAATGTTTCCAAAAACGTTAACAGCTGCATGGTAACCTCAAGAGCATATTGAGCGTGATCTAAATCGGATTCAACAGCCCAAATTTTGACAGGTGGACCGACCGTCACATTAGCCGATATACTTTTCATGTCACTTATTGTAAAAGCCACTAAATACGAGGACATCGGAGGTGTTGGTTGGAAATGATCCCAGACCCAGCCTGGATCTTCCCTAAGAAAAAAAGACAATAATTTGTTGAGAAAAAATAGCAATTAAAAGATTCACTTACATTGGTTCTGTTTGTTTCAAAGGCATGTTGGACAAAACAGTCAGATTAGTTCTTCTAGCAATACTTATTGCAAATGGTGCTCTGAAGTAAGGTTCGTCAAAACATGGGAAAATTCGTCTTGCGTATGTAGGTTGCAGGTGTGTTGTAGCTAACCATCTGAGAAGCGTGAATTCAATATTATTATTAATACTATGTATTAAACAATTTAACTATGAATAATTGAGTACAATGGCAGACTTTTAAAAGCGTTGAGATTGTGTACAAGTGACTACTTTTGTAGAATTCTTTATAAAACACAAATCTATATCTTAACCAACAAACAGAGAGTAATGAAAGTCTTTAGAATTGGAAATTCAAGTGCATAGTACTCTAGGTGGGTTAATTTTTCTGTCTTAGGTCTGTTACCGTATACACCTGCAACAGAGCCTGAGGGTACTTTTGAGCTATTTCAACTTCTTACATGCTGAACATTGCTTCACTTGATCAAGTGAGAAGCGTTAAAGACTAAGGTGTCGTTTTAGATCATAAGTTTTTATTTCAATAGCATATTTCCAAGATAGTCACAAAAGCGAATCAAATACTGGCTTTTTAATGAGATCATCAAGTGATTTGTCGCTGCATTCAAGCAAGATTCTTTACTGTTCGTTGGTACGTTCAAAGGTGGAGTATAATTGTGTTGTGTGGAATCCGTTCCGAATGACTGACGTTATGTTGATCGAAAATGTTCAAAGAAAATTTTTGCGTTATGCATCTTTTAAGATGGGGTTTAGTAAAGGCGCATATCAAAGTAATGCTTTATTAACAGTATTAGATTTAAACACGCTGTCACATCGTAGATCTGTTAGTTATTTAACTTTTTTACATGCATTAATTAATGGTGCAATTAATTGTCCTAATTTATTAGCACTCATCAACTTCAATGTTAATGGTAGAAGAACTAGTGAAATATTCAATATTCCAAAATGCCATCACGAGAGTTCTCAGAATTGCCAATGACATTAATTTTAGTATAGAACTTTTTAATATGTATCTAAATTCCACTTTTAAAAAACAGACAAAAATCTTGAATTTTTAACTTTTAATTTTCATTATAGGCAATTTTTTGGTTTGATATTTCTTATTGTATTTCATTGATTTCCTATTATATGTTGTAATATTTTGTGCATTTTTTAGTATTGTATTTTGTATTCGCCCACTTTTAATCTTTTAATTTTTTAATCTATTTTTTTATTAAAATGGTATGATTGTTAAATAAATAAAATAAAAAAATAAAATAAAAATATATCGTATTGTCGAATTACCAGGGAGTAATTAAAGCCTTATAAGTCTTTAGTCGTGAATCAAAGTATTCCAAAAGAACTGCAAACAAGTTTAAAAGCAACTAGTAGGCAAACAGCAGCTGGAGGCTACCAGATCACCAAGATCTTGATCTTGATACAAATAAACATTTTATACAAACCGATCAATGTTCTCAAAATTTATTAACATACTTCGTTTCTCCTGTAGGGTCAACATAACTAGTTTTATATAACCCAATCAAATTTTCCAAAATTTCTCCAGTAAATTTAATTTCGACCATATACGTTTCACCAGCTTGCAGTATCTGAGCTAAAGATATTTTAAGTTTGAAATTTAAATCATCTTTTTCAATTGTTATTATCCTCAATGGAATGTTTTCAGTTCTGTATATTATTTTTTCAGTTGACGGTTCAGTAGGAATAGTAGTTGGAACAGGTGGAATTGTACTTGGCGAATCTGTTATTGTGTCCTCTAATATAGTAATTTCTACATATTCCGTTGTTGGTAACGTTCCTTCTGTTGTTTCTATTTCGTTGGTTTCTCTCCGAGAAATATTGTGAGGCATAGGATTGTCTGAAGTGTTCGTTTCACTGATAACTTCTACCTACAATCAATAAAGTAACAATATGAATATTTAGTGTAAAAAAACCGAATAATATTTATAGTATTTCACCTGTCTAGTTGTGTACACTTGTATATCAGATTCGCTGATATTGAGATCGTCCATGTGAAGAATAATTCTGTTTGTATCTTCGACACAGTTAACTTTGATAATGACGCGACCCGAAAATGTAAAATTTCTATCACTGTTTTCATCTAAAACAGGATGTATCCATAATTTATAATGTTGAGGATATAGCGACTTCGGTAATCTAAGAGTTTCTTTGGTTTGCTCTTCGTTTATGGTATCGTTAATTAATTTTTCAATGTCATTAGATTCCTTGATTACCTATAACATAAATTGAATTGAAATTCATATAATTTGTTGTAGATGAGTCCAGAAACAATTACGTTCACATATTTTCTGCTAGAGATGTAAGAAGTTATTCGGTGTAGATACAGAATCATGCCAACAAAAGTGCTGGTATATTTTTAATGCAACATGATTTTAGGTCTAAGAAAGTACATAAGGCACAAGTTTAAAGTAATGATGCTCACGTAACCAACAAGACGAGACTTTCATATTGTCTTGTCTCGTCTCGCAGATGAAAAAGGAAGTCTTGTATCGAGAAGATCACGATCTCTCTAAGCCTAGGGAAACATGCTACTGTCTTTCAGGCAGAGGTAATGGCGGTGCAATGCTGTGCAGAAGAGTTGATGAGACAGGAGGTGGGTAACCAAAGAGACAAAGGACAAAGGCACGCAAAATTATTCCTTAAAAGCCCTTCGACAAAACTGTCACACGACCTACTATGTCAAAGTCGAGAAACGACGAGGATGATGGTGGGAATGCTGACCAGACATAGTATGATCAAGCATAATCTTCTTCCAGCTCACAAAAGGTTATATACATAGGGAATTGATATTATGTAATAGTATGAATATTACACGGAATATAAGTTTGTTAATACAATGTAATAAATCTAAACAAAACAAAACAAAAATTTTTTTGTAAGAGGTGAAATACCTTGGTATTACCCTCAACAGGAAATTAACATGGAACTCTCATCTACACAGCAGAGCAAAAAGAGCATATGTGGCTTATGAGCAGTGTCGGAGGACAGTGGGACGCACATGGTGTCTGTCACCCCGTGTGGTCACCTGGATCTACACTGCAATAATAAGACCCATGTTAACGTATGGAGCAATTGCATGGGGACCGAAAATTCTACAAGCAACGGCCATCCAAAAATTATATCAAATACAGCGAATGGCTTGTTTAAACATCACAGGAGCCATGAGAACAACACCAACCGCAGCAATGGAAATAATTACTGGTTGACCCCTCTGGACCAGTACGTCAAGGAGGTTGCGTTAATGGCCATGGTACGATTGCGCACGGCTGGTGTAAACCCCGAAGTAGGAGTGGGCCAATTGAGGTTAAGCCTATGGCAGGAAGCGCTTACTGCGCTACCTCTGCTGCAGGCCCCAGTGACACCTACGGCCTAACGACTTCGACAATTCCGGAACTAGCCAAACGTTACACCCATGCTCAATCCCTTAAGAGATGGGATGGAATCAAAGGATGCAGTCTTGCCAGCATCTTCCTGGGCGACCCTGGGAAGCTGGCGCCGAAGAAATATTTGGTGATGACCAGGAAAAACCTACGCTTAACAGTAGGATTTCTGACTGGCCACTGTCAATTAAGGAAACACCTCCATACTATGGGGCTAGTGGACACACCTCTATGCAGGATGTGTGAACAGAAAGATGAAACTGTCAGGCATGTCTTATGCGAGTGTCCGGAGTTATCGTCAATAAGAGAGTGTGTGTTCGGTGAGTCTTGGCCTACACCTGCCGATATAAAGGAGATGTCTCCTTTTGTGACCTGTCCACCTTCCTGAGAAGGACAGAATGGACGATGACCTGGGAGGACAACTCCTCGGGAGGATGTACAATGGGTCACAATTGGCCTAAGTGCGGTGAGCCTACACTCACCCCCCCTACTCTACAGATACAGATACAGAAGCTTTTTCATGACATGAGTTTGAATGCAAAAATCATCACATGCGAGAAGAAACCAATAAAAGTCCCGTCTCGTGTTGTCGGAATATCTATCGTCTCGAAAACAAGATAAGACCATGCGAGATGAAAATGTGTCCCGTGGGCGTAAATAGCTGAAGTCGGGGGAGAAATACATAGACTGAAGGAAATACATTTTTTTAAACAGATTTTAACATTTTTTAAGGTGAAGACTCGTTTGTATCGTGTTTCTGATAACATTTTTCATGATTCCATGGATTATTGGTTCTTTGGCCTTATTACGCTGAATAAACAGTTACCAATTAATTTAAAGAAAACTATTTAAACAACAATTCACATTAATTAACTCTTAAATCAATTTTATTATTTGAAAAAGTGATTATAAAATGAGAAAAAATGATAATAAATCACTCAAGTGAAATAAATAATCAAATTCGGACAGTGGTTTATTATTAAAATACTTGAATGGTGTGTACATGAAGTCACGGTAAATGAATTTTCATTATGTAACTATGAAATTAGTCATTGGAATTTTCACGTGAAGTTTAATTATGCTGGTCATTTCAGGACCGTATAATTAATAAATTTCAAAATATTGAATTGAATTCATGAAATTAGTATTTTTTTCCTGAAACTACAAGAGCTGATGATTACTTTCAGAATACGAAACGTCAGATTTAAAAACTGACTACTGCGTGTTGAAGACTGAAAAGTTGTACACAAAGTGTTGGTATATTGCTAGTGCTGAAAATAACGACATAAAAAATTCTAAAAAAAACTAAAATGTAAAAATGCATGTAAAAAATAATTCTGAGTTTAAGAATAAAATCTACATTATTCAATGCACTAAAAGGGGTATTTTTAAACAAAAGGGAGGTTAAAATAACTAGAATGAACAAAAATTTATAAAACTCTTTTTGTACCCACCTTAAAGTATATGGAAGACTAAAATCAAAGATCATAGAAATGGAAATGAAAATACTAAGAAAAACCCAGATAGCACAAACACGTTTCAAAGACATCTTAAAGACGTTTGTTCACGATGTTCATGACGTTTCGAAGATGTCCACTAATATCCAAAATATGTTTTGAAGACGTCTTTAGAACGTACATTGTTACAAAACAAGGCGTCTTTGGGACATCCATTTTTGTACGTCTTTGGGACATCCATTTTTGTACGTCTTCAAGACACACAGTTTTGGACGTGTTTATATACCGTCTTTTTACTTGATAAAAATAAATGTTATAATGCCCTTTTATCTAATTCCACAAACTTATACTATATATATTTATCACTCTTCTTTAACTAATTTAGCTAATAACTATTATTGATATATTCTTCCCACCTTCAAAGTGTTTATATTTAGATTTAGAAGTGGGTTTTATTGAAAAATTTCACTTTCCCCACTTCTAGATATAGTTCTCCTGACTTTTCTCTTTTCTCCATAATATTCAAGTACTTACTATCTGATCTGAGTCCATTGTTAGGTTAGTACCAAATGTTGATTCATATGATTCTCATCTTAAAGGATGACATGAATAGGAAGTGTATGTCTGTGTCGCCCTCTACCTTTCAAGTGCTCAATAATTTAGTGATGCTGGAGACTTGCCCCATTAAAAATTGCTAAAAGAGTTGAACGGCCACATCACCAACATATTTAAGACGTCTTTAAAACATCCCTACAAAGGCGTTTTAAACTTGTCGTAAGAAGGACGTCTTAAAAACGTCCGTTTTACGTACCCGGACGTTTGGACCAAAGTAAGACATGAACTGGACGTCTTTAAGATGTAGTGTGCTATCTGGGAATAGATGTAGTATCAAAGCTAGATTAAAAGAAATTAGAGCTAGTGGATCCAACGTTTTTTTAATTCTGTTATTTAAAGTCGGTCTATTTCTGCGACTGAGGCTAATCAGTAATCACCGACGCCGGAAGCATTCTGGCAAACCCACTAGTGCTCCAGCCAGTGGTAGCGTTATTTAACGAGCCCAACATCCATGGATTCGTGACCTCGGTTTTACGTCTCCTCCGAAAGACGGCATATCTACATTATACCTCGTGCTCATTGGTGCCAATGCCTGCGAGCTGTGATATGCTAGACCTAGGCAGGCTGTACGGGCCCTATACGATGGTCCCATCCAAGTACTAACCATGTTCGACACTGCTTGACTGTAAATTATCGCATCAAACGCGTCCCACTACAGTGCTGGGTCGTTGCCCATGAAGTGGATACTATAATATCATAAATAGAGCTGACTCCACTCAGATGGACTTGACAAGAATGAACGAATTTAACATAGTTGAACAAATATGGACGAAATCAAGAAATAGGTGGTACTGCAGAACAGAGGAACTTCTTATGGCCCCCATTCACTAACAGGTCGCCTGCAGGCCGTGAACCGACGTCCATGTCGACAGGTAACGGCCGATTGAGGCCACACATTATTCAGTCCGATTTTAAGGTGAAATCTTCAGGCATCGGACCTGCAGGTCGTGGCCTGAAGGCGATCTCAAATTTCTCTACACACTGTAAGTAGTTGATCCAGAGGTCGAAAGTGCTCTCCGAGAAAATGAATTCCTTAAGGAAACACAGAAAATTGGCTGCTTTATTAATACTTTCGTTATTGATGGAAAAACCAGTTAGACAGAGAAAACGATTTAGGGTAAAAGATTGGCTTCAGCAAAGAGAAAAACTGTCTCACTTAAGCCTTATTAAAAAACTACGACACTCTAATACAGACGATTTAAAAAATTATCTTCGTATGGATGATAAGACTTTTAAAAACTATTAAAACTCGTAAAACCTTACATTACGAAGAAAAATACCAAAATGAGAAAAGCAATCAGTGCAGAAGAAAGGTTAATTGCCACGTTGCGATTCCTGGTACATATAGATCTTCTGAACCACTACCAGATTTTTTACTTTTATCTACTTTTTTTAGTTCTTTTCGAAATGAACTTGGATTATTTAATATCGATTTTAGCACTTTCATCTACAGTTTTATAATATTGTAATAATGACAGGTATGCCTTTTCTCGCATTAATCTGTTAGAATAATTTCTTGACTTTATTTGCCATAAGCAGGGATTAGCTCTATAAATATCTATCAATCATGTTATAAAGTCAGGCTGATGACACGTAGTTTCGCTCATGTTTATAATTATTAGTAAAATGACCAAGCCCAAAAATATGTTGATCTGCAGACCAAATTTTCAACTGCGCTAAAGATCAAGCCTTTGGGCTGAGACTGACGATGAATCGCCACACACAGTGAGGTTTTGTAGGACTGCAGGTCCCAACCTGTCGTCGGCCGGCGTGTGTATGGAGAAAATTGCTCTCAAGGCAAGCTACCTCAAGGCGATGGCCTGCAGGCGACCTGTTAGTGAATGGGTACCTTTAGACGGAAGCAAAGAAGATAAAAAAATATGGGAAATATATTGCGGAGGCCGCAACCTAGAGGTATACAAGAGGAACCGATGTAAATATATATATAGGTAAATAACAAAACCTTTGGTGAAGTGTTAATTGTTTCCTTGGATGAGATAATCTAAAAACAAAGGAATTCTTCAAAGCTATTCAAATCGTCTTCGCCTATTGACCCACTTATTCAATACCATCACCACCGATATTTTGTGTAAAAAATAAAACCGGTTCTGCATGGTGGAGGCTTTTCGCATTATTAATATTGTAATGATATGCATATACATGTTTATATTTTAATTCATTTACGTCGCTGTATTAAGGAAACTTAATGTCTGTCTATTATAATTATTATTGTGTAAAATACACTGAGAGAATAAATTATTAAATAATTGATTCCTGGTGGTTAGGAGTTAGTTTTAATAATTCTCGATAATATTTTCCATTTAACAAAAGTTTCCACGAGTTTTTTAAAAAGAGAATTCTAGAAATTACAAACAATAAACCTAAATTTAAACAGTTTCGTATACTCTACTTTTAGGCCGGCGACACATTTGCAAGTTCTGTAAAATACATGGTTGTTTATGAAATAGTGCCACACTAGCAGCCAAGCGGCAGCTACCGCCTTTGCAACCGCATCTTGCCGCGGTCGCGCGGCTGTTCGACCGAAATGCAACATGTTGTTACTTGCCTGACTGTTCACATTAACCGCGCAGCCACAAACCTAGCCAGTCGAGTTTTGAACATGGACGTCTTCGATACCGAAAAAATTATTGCTCTGGTGCAAAGTAAGACGTGCTTGTGGGATGTTACCGACAAGGCATACAAAGATCTCTCAACCGTAGAAAAAGACAATGAAATTGATCATTCATGAAGCGCGTTTTGTGTAAAGGATGGACCCAGTACCTCCTTTTTCGCTTCGATTTCTTAATTTGAGCATAAATTATACCAACCGTTTCTACCAAATCCATGTTGATTATTGAACTGACGGACTCGGTATGATAAGGTGTATGCTTGTATGTGTGAACGTTGTGTTGTGTATGTGTGACCGCGCGGTTGCAACCGCAGCCGCAACCGCAAATGTGTCGCCGGCCTTAAGGTAGAGTCTATATCATTTCAATTGAATAAACCAAAATTGTTCAGCACTGCTGCTTGTCGCAGCTCGTGTAAAATAAGGGCCGCAGTTGAGCGAACGTATTGAACTATTTTTTTGATTTCACCGGATAGACCAGAAGCTATACATCTTATTTTAATACACAGTGTGATAAATAAAGTAACGTAACTTGCTAATATTTCGATTTCCGTGAGGTTTACAAACAAAAATTTGGAATAAAAGTTTTTTCAAATAATCCAGACCATCTGCATAAGTCGATTAGATGAATACAGGGTGCACCGTTGCTCAAAAATAACTTTTATAAATAGTACACCATGTATATATTGTCAGTTTTCCATAATCCACTAAATTACAAATAAAACCGCATAATTCTACCTTTAATAATTCCAAAGCTACATTGGTTTGAATCTAAAATTATAAAAAAATTGTTTGTGTCAAAAAAGTAGTAGGTTTTTCTGCCATTAATATTAATTAATTACAAGTTTCCCGCCAAAGTTTCTGATTTCCCTCTAAAAATTTCAGGTTTCCCGTTAAGAATTTCAAGTTTCCCGCTAAAATTTCAGGTTCCTCGACAAAGATTTCAAGTTTCGGCGGGAATCCTAGAATTTCGGTCTTGACGGTTGTATTTGTAATTTAATAGATTATGAGAAACTGAAAATATAAATTTGGTGTACTATTTAAAAAAATATGATAATAAGTTATTTTGGAGCAACGGTGCACCATGTTTTCATCTAATCGACTTATGCAGATGGACTAGGTTAGTTGAAAAAACTTTTATTTAACATTTTTTTTGTAAACCAAACGGAAATCGAAATATTAGCAAGTTACGTTACTTTATACATATTATACAGTATTGTCAGTGCTGACGAATCCTGGATTTACTCTGATAAACGTCAGTCAGTCAGTCAGTTGGATGTTCCAAGATGAACCGAAAACCGAACTCGAAGTGTTTCCAAAAAGATGGTGGCGACATTTGTCTCAAAAGCGGGTCATGTAGCAACAATTATTGTACAATATCAAAGGACTACGGAGCATCCTCCATACAGTCACTTTTCCAAATATTAAGATTGTACTGGGTGGTCAAAAGGAACGTCTAAATGAATCTCTCTTTACCGATACATTTATAAAAGTATAAACTGTCAATTTCTTCAAAATCATAACCTTATTTTGGTTAATTTTTTCAAAAGGAGAAGAAAAAATATCCATTCCATTCATCCAGTGAAAGGTATTAACCGGTGAATAATTTTGTTAACCGGTCATTGATTATTAACAAGTTATTAACCATGGAGACTATATATCTAGTCTCCATGTTATTAACTATCAATTTTCAACCAAAACAAATTTTTTATTAGATATTTGTGCTCTGTCCAATATTACAAAAATTTTGACAAAATCTAAGCTTATTTGAGATGTAAATAAAAGCTCCATTCAGAAGTCATCGACAGTCGCGGACGTCAGGAGTGTGCGCAATGCTATTTAATAGTCCTGGAAAAATTACTGCGCAAACTCCTGATGTCAGCGGGCTCGAAAATGCTTTTTTTAATGGGCCACGGTTAACAATTTAGGAGGCCCTAAATTGTTAACCGTGGTTAATTTCAAACAATTTTTAACTTAGCGTTAATCAACGAAAAAAACTGGTTAATAACATAGGTGGTTATTAACATTACCCATCACGGCATTCACCTTTCACACTCTGTATAGTCTCTTCAATCATTTTCCTTGGCCTTCTCGATAAAGTAACCAATGATCTGTTTTAACCAAGAAAGATGAAGGTTATGATTTTGAGTAAATGGACTTTTATAAATGTGGCAACGTCGATAAAGAGAGAGAGAGAGAGAGAGCTACATTTAGACGTTTTTTTTGTATTTAAAGGTTCCAGCTCACAAAAGATGCAGTCAACGCCTCCAGCTTAAAAATTTTAAATGTACCAACAAGCTAATTGAATAGCTGCTTCCAGAATTCCAATCATAGTGTTTTAAAGTTAGCTAAAAGTAGCGTGCAATGAAAATGCTGAAAGCTCTTCCTATGTCATGATTCTTGTATGTCAAAATGTTTTTGGAAAATGTTATTGCCTAATAAAGCTAAATTTTCTTCTTGTTTGCCATAAAGCAAAAGAACCACATCAACTTTATCACGAATAGCGTTCATCTTGACAATTGTCATAGGTACTGATCACACTACAACAAAACGCTCAGTTATCCCAATCTACAAAACCAAACAAAACCCTCGACAATTATTTGCTCCCTCGCGAAATTGAAATTAATTTACCATCAAATCGGATTGGGTTGAATTATTTCAAGGCTAAACATAACCTTGATATTTGTGAAGTATCAATTTTCTTTTTTACTTAAGCAATATTAATTTTATTTATTAATTTATATGATTGGTAACTCACTGTTTCATTCGTTTTTGTCGGTCCATAATAATACATAATTAAAATTACTATCAATAAAGATATCAAAGCGAAAACCACAAAGCCTATGGCCTTTTTCGTAGTGACAAAACATCCACCATTTCTGCTGTACTTCAGAATTGCTTCATCGGAGAGAAACTCCGCTCTATTAGTATGGTAACCACCTAGACCCATGGTCTAATCTGAAACAAAATGTTAATCAAAAGTATTAATGAGAACAAATAAATATTACCACTTCTGAGATGGATCTTTTTCTTTTATAAAAATGTTTACAGTTAATTTGATAATATTGACGATGTATGCATGTTATATTAAACAAATTATTGAATTGTGAAAATTTATTCTTACTCTATTCAATTTTATCTGCGACTTAGGGCGGGTTTATCAATGCCCGGTTAAATCTGTCAGCTACGTAGCCCTCAGCTATCTCCAGCCGCCAGTCAAAGTCTCGGTTAGAATAGAAAGCGTTTATCAATGCACCACATAACCGACAGCTAGCTAACTGGAGGCTGAGTGTAATTGAGCATTTGACAACCTTGTTCGGGTTATGAACGTCAGTGTAATGTTGTCAGAGTGTGAATTTCTCATTTTAATTTGGTGTAAGGAGGATCACCCGTTACATGAAATATCCATATTATTAATTTTATTCGCATATTTTGTTATAACACACTGAATCAAGAATATAGAGGTGAAAGTTATTATTTTTCCATTTTACCGTCAATGTTGTGCTTTGTTGAGTTGTTTGTATTTGAGCATGTCCACAAAACAAAAAAGGTTTCCCAATTTCACGGAGTCAGAGCGACAATTAGGTACTTATGAAAGTAGCCGTTCACCATAAAAGTATAATAGAATGCAAAAAGACGGATGCTGTGACCTGGCGAGAAAAGCTGGAATTTGTTGGAGTATCATGAGAACACTGGGTTTAGATAGTCGAAACCGAGTAATAAACTCGACATCATCGAGCTCTTCAAAGGGATTCATCCGGTCTTTAACAGTATAATATGGTCGTCTTTCGTCTTCTACAAATTCCAATATTTCGCCAAGCACCAATCTCTTCATCGAAAAGGTCGTCAAGTTCCTCAAGATCCATTGACAATAACAATGAAATAAAATACACACAGAACCTGGATGCTACTAAACTACTATAAATAAATCAAATAAGCTTCTAGATTTCACCCTAAACGATAATAACACAATCAAATTTAAAGTTGAAATAATCTTTGTTGCAAAATGTAAGCAAACATGGAAAAATCTATGGTTAGAATTTATCCATGGTTAGAATAACGGAACACCACTTTCTCGTATTTAACTGTATGTTCTATGGTTAACATCAACATGATAGTGGCAGCTAGGGTAGCCGAAAGTTTGACTGCCAGCTAATGCAAACTGGCAGTTGATAAACAGTTTTACCCACAGCTAAGATTTCGCCGAAGGCTACAATATTTAACCAAGCATTGATAAACCCTCGATTAGACATGTCTCTTAGGGTCAAAGTTTTTGTCACAAGTACTGGGTAACGTCATATAAACAGGAAACCAACAGAACATTGGCTTATTTAAACAATAAATATGTCCAAAGTAGGTACGTTGTAGTTTTTACAGTGTATCTAAAGGCATTTTTCAATATTTTTTCATATTGCGTGCAGTAAAATGGTTTTTTTTCAATTGCAATAATCACCGATAAAAAGTAACATTGAAATTATTGTTAATATATTCCAATTTGTATGCCCACAGGCCACAGTTTCAAATAAAACTCCTTTAAAAAACAAGTAAATAAGTACAAACTTACAAAGTAGTAATAATATCAAGAAAAAGAATATCTGTTGTCACTGAACATTTTAAAAGCAATTTTAGAAGTTCCCATCACTAATTCTTTATGCTAGTAATAATAATAACAATTTTCTGATAAATTTAAGTGCGGATATAACCTTGTTATAAGTAAAGGTGCATGTGTTGTACGCTTCATGGCGTATTTTAAACCAAACTGCCATAGATTGTTGATTGTAAATAAGGCAATTAACAGGTTGGTATTTGAGATGATTGATTGCCGTTTACCGCTATTGATAAATTTAATTATAATATATTAGACCATTCGACATTGATTTACACAAATAATGTTGTTCAAATCCTACAGCTTTAGTCCTTTTTAGTACTTTTTAAAAAGCAAATTAGACAAAAAACGTATATAGATAATTTTTCACTCAACGCTTATAGGTAGTATAGGTTATTTATATTCACTTCCTAGAAGACTGCCATGCCTTAAATAATAACAAAGAAAAAAATTCCAAATACTAAACAAAGTAGATGTTTACCATGAATTCCATTGACTATAAACAGCAACTTATATCACAAAGCGTTAAATACAGCGGAGTATTCAAAGATTGTCAAATAATCAAATAATTTTTATTCCACATAAAGTTTATAACCCTACCAACTATATACGGTTCATGCTTTAACAATACTATATTGGAATATATCGCTGTATTTAATGCTTCGTCTTATATCTTTGCTCAATTAAAGGTTTAAATGTATACTTACTAACCTAACTTATTTTTCGATTCAAGTTTATATGCAAAAACTATTATTGTTAGGAGGAGATTTTTCTTGCGATTTTAAACATGTTGCTTTGGCTCAGTTAACTAGAAACATTACATCAAATGAAAGTGAAAATGTTAATATTTTCTATAAATAAATATTTAAAATAGATAATTAAGTGTAATTTGGAATTATTTTGGAGCCTACCCTGTAAATATTTTACATTCTGTTTTGAAGGTAATTTGCTACTATCCGGTATTTCCATTTGTAAAAAAAAAACTACAAAATAATATGCAAATGATGGCAATAAAAGTTTGTTGTATGAATTTTGGTTTTATTTATTTCAACTATGAAAATATTTCGTTGAGATTAACACAAATAACAACATAACAACTATAAAAGGCTAATAATAATAAAACAACAACAATATACAAAGGTTTGGCAAGAAAGCACGAATGGTATGACCTCTACAAAAGCAATAAATAGAAATTGTCTTAGTTCCTAATCTAAGAATAATAGAATATAAAATAATAAAATTACAATATTTAATAAAAATACGCTTTTATGATGGAAACCGAAAATATTATTTTTTCCAACTTGTTCCACATAACCCCCAATTCGTGGTTTATTTTTCGACATTTTCTTTAGTCAAAAATTGTATTTTATCATCTCTAGCAGATGGAGAGGATTCTAGAAACTCTTCACAAAAAGTAAGTAAGCATCTGCTGTTATCAGCCATATTTGCACTGGAACTAAATCACCGTCTCCCGGAGCCAGTGTCGATAAGATGCCTTAGGTGCGCACTAAGAGCAAAGTAGACGTAAGCAGAAAACACTGAAAATGTTTGCACCAAAAAGGTAACCGGAAAACGATACACCTGAAAGGTGCAGCAGTGGTGCGCACTAGTGTAATAAGCAGAAAACACTGAGGAAACCCTAATGGAATTAAACTAGATATATCCGGGGAAATAAGGGAGAAGAATTGCTTGCAAAGGATAATTGATGGTTTTACATACGTCCATATTGCGGTGGATCGATTGTGTTTCGACAGCAGCACTTGTCTTGTTGGAAAGTAGGTATGAGGTAGAAAACTAGGAAATCAGAAACTGTAATTAATGTACAGCTATCTACATTGATAAACCCACTTAATAATATCTATATATTATTGTTCCTGTGAAAAATCAAGACAGACAACTTAAATATGTTTGTGATATTAATAGAAGTTATCAAGTGATAAAAATGTAGATGCCTTCACACTAATTACAGTTTGTGGTTATCTACTTTTCTACGCTAGCTCACCACACCACTATCCATTCACCGCAGTATGGATGTGTGTAAAACTATCAATTCTTTATCGGCCTGACTCATTCCAGGAGTCTTCCACCGTTCTTTAGACTGTTTTTTATCCTAATAGTGCTATTTGCTTTTTGCATCGCTTTCGCTATACAACAGAAAAGTTCTGGACGAATGGGATCACATCGTGCCTCTTCTTGGGCTAGTGAATATGCCTCTTCATTGCCCTTGGGATGTGAGTGGCTTAGTACCCAGGTCCATTGCTACCTTCACCTTATGTAAGAAAGGTGAGTTAGCAATTATATCTCAATATGTATATGTTACGTTCCAAGCCCGATATTGTACGGAGCCGGGCTCTGTACAAGCGATTTTGTACCAAGTCAAAATTTGCTTCTCCTTCCCCTTCTGGACTTGATACAAATTCGCTTGTACAGAGCCGGCTCTGTACAATAGCGGGCTTGGTACGTAACATACTAACATATATACATATTTTTCCAGCGTGCAGCAGCAGCACTAAATTGAATGTAGTAACTGTGAGTACTATTTTACCAACCGTGAAGCGTCATCAACGTTTGTTATCAAACAATAACTGAAACCATTGTTATACAACGCGATAACCAAATAATAAGAACTTGATAAACTTCATTTGTTATTTACTATAGTATAGTATATTTACGCAGACGACTTAGATAGATCACGTGTGGTGTTTGTTTAGATGCGTTGAACGAGGCGTATTCTATTCTCCTACAGCAAACATTTCAATGCGAGTCGTCCAATACGCAGCCGACTTAGAATAGATCACGAGTGGTCTTTGATAACATGCGGTTTTTCTTGGTGCAAAGGAATTAGTCGGTAGGGGCGAGGAACACTTGTTTTAGTTTCTGCAATCAATTTTGGACAAATTTTACCAAAACTACATTACTTTTCATCATAAAATTGGGGAATGTAAAATATTTCTTCATGAAAATGAGTGGGATGTGAAAAGTTTTTGAAATCCAAGGTGGCATAGCGTGTATGTATAGTTTGGCATGTTTATCTTGAGATACGGGGCATCAATAAAAAGGGAGGAAACATGGCATTTATCTGTCATAAACGTACAAATGGCGTACGGTACCTAGTTTACCAAGTAAAATTGAAAATACAAAGGTCAATGACAATACCAACGCCTCTGGATAAATCAATATCAGTTAATTGGCGAAGTGAGAGGGAAGAGCACACGCACGCGCTTGCCAATAAGAAGTCAGCTTTCGATAAAAATCATCAATTATGTAGGTAATTCGGAGGGTGTGGTAATTATGGTTTTCGTACAACGCTGCCAGAGCTTGAAGAAGCCCATCACAAATTTGGAAAAGTGCTTATCTTTCAAAATTCATAAATTAAAAAAATAATGTTAATAGAAAAAATCCAAGGAAACAAGCACATTAAAGAATTAACGTTTAATCATATTGTTAATATTGTTGTCCCTTAGCTTTTTCATAGTTAAACGTAGCAATATCGAATGTTTTCGACTGCACTCCTTTCACAGCTTCAGATAAACTTGCCAAAGTATTTGTAGGTATATTGGGGTGACATTTACGAGACCTAAAAGCTCCATTGTGCTCCTTACTTCTTCCTAGCTCCTGAGAAAATTTGCAGAGACTAGTAGCTCCCATAAACCTATTTCCCGCAGGAATTTTTAAGATATCTGCATGCTTTAACTTGTCCCTTTTCTAACCAGTAATATTCTAGGTGCTGTGATTCTGAATTGCTGCGCAATTATTAAAGGTGGTACAGCTTACAAAAAGGTTGCTTAACTTACTTACCAACATACAAATCGCGAAAAGTCTATTCGAGTCATACGATTTACACAAGGAAAATATGAGAAAAACTACTTAAAAGAGAGAATAATAATTGTTCGCAATCAGCGTTTGGCGTGTGTTCAGTTCCAGCTACCAATGTGATATGAAAGCAGCGTTGCCAGCTTAGAATGTTTGGTACTTTCTAAGGAATAAACAACAATTTAACAATTATTGGTATTTAACATTTATTGGTATTTAATATTTAATTGAGAATAACTTTTACAGATAAGTACATTTGGCAGCTGGCAGCTGAATGCGCACAATTATTCTTCTCTCTCTTTCATATTTCCCTTGTCGTACTTGTGCAAATCGTATGTCGCTTATAGAATTTTCGCAATCTGTTTACGGAAAATGCCGCCCTTTATATGGCACTTAATGGGTCATCAATTGTAACGATTTTATTTTATAGTTCCTGTTTGCAAAAAGTAAACGTTCACGATGTATTGATTATATACTTTTGATATTACATTACATTGCAATGTGTCATTAAAATGTAAATCAAGCCCATGTGTCGCTCGAAATCCGATTACAAACTCGCACGGGTTTTTAATAATAATTTTTTTGAAGGAAATTCTGATGTCACCTTAATTTTAATTATAAACGTTAATAGTTTTTATAGATTTTAATAGCTGCAATAACATGAAAAAAGTTCATCATTAGCAGTATATACAGGATACAGGGTGTTTCGAGAAAATGCTATATGAATATATTTGAGTGGTGTATTATATATACCATTTAATTTGACCGAATTTGACAGGTTGAAATCTACTTTGCATCTTGGGATTTCGAGATATATGTTATATATTTTAATTGAGGTCTGAGTGAGTCGTTGACAGTTTAGAAAATGAAAATTTCAGCAAGAATTTACGGTAAATTTATGTAGGGGCACAAAGTAGTCATTATTTTACAAGCAGGTGAAGTGTGAATATGATGATTATTTCCCCTTTCCCTTATTGAAAAACTAAAAATGCTCCTCTCTGCATTCAACCGTTGAGGGACCAATATACCTATAGGCGTGCCTACAGGGGAGGCAGGGGGCAATAGTCCACCCCAAATCCTCAAAATATCAATCTATTAAAAACATTTTATAATTTTCAAATTTTAACGTTCTTTCAATGATAATCAAAAGATTCCGATTTGATATTTGGCCCCCCCTAATAAAAAAAGTCTGCTCACGCCTATGCTCTTATTTATAACTTGCATATGGTACGGTAAAAGTAGATATTGCGGCAAATGTACACATTTTCCGGTAAATGTGCACATTTGCCCCATCGTTTGGGTAATGTGTATTCATAACTAACATTTACAAATTCAAAGAAGGGAAATGTACATTTAATTCACAATGACCATGTCGTTTTGGTAAATGTGAGAAAAAGGGGAAGGAAATATAATCATTAGATTCTCCCTTCCCCTTAAAAGATATCCAATTCTTTGTAATGAACATTAATATATTCAAGAAGGGGAAGAGAATATAATCATTAGATTTACCATTCCCCTTAAGATATCCAATTCTTTGTAATGAACATTAAGTTATTCAAGAAGGGGAAGGGAATATAATCATTGAAATTACCCTTCCCCTTCTTGATTAATTTTTTATATGCGCGTTACAAAGTATTGAATGCATTTACCCTTCCCATTTTTGAAAAATATCCAATACTTTGTAACACACATATCACGTGATTCGAGAAGGGGAGCGGCTAATCCAATGATAATATTCCCTTCCCCTTCTTGAATAACCTAGTGTGCATTACAATGCATTCATCACTAAAGCAGTGCGATTAACATTTCTTGTTCGAAATCAAACTTGAAAAAAAATAAGAGAAGAAATTATATTTACTATACATATTTTTTTCTACAATCACATTGAAAAGTACGACATTAGATAGTTGGTAACTAAGCAATAAAAACACAATAATGAACTAGTATGACATAATAGTTAGTTATGTACCAAGGGTATAAATAGATGTTTATGCCCTGAGGGCGACGTTTTAGGAAGCCGAGGGCATCTGGCCCGAGGGTTTGTAAGTCGCCCGAGGGTATACACATCTGTTTATGCCTGCGGTACATACAAACTTTTATGTCATACTAGTTCGTTATTGGAATCCAATCTCAATACAAATCAGTGTTTTAAAAAATCCGGTTTGAATTAATATGTGAATGTTGACAAACGTAAATGTCATAATAGCACAATAAATTTTATATGTGTCAAAGTTAGAAGTCAAAATGAACGGAGATTTTGGAATTCCTGACGAAATTATTGAAAAAGCAAAGAAAGCAACTCTAAATCTAAAAAGTCTAAAGAAGCTTACGACATGGGTATTGAATAAGTTGAACAAAAAATTATTTCTCTTTATGCCCGCGTGTGCCATAAAGTATTACGAGCAGAAACGTGACATTATTGCTTTCGAGTAAATACCGATTACTCTCAAGCAATAATGTATCACTTTTTGCTCTTAATACATGAATTCCATTTTACTGCAACATTTTTAATTTATTTGTATTCCAACTTTTCTTAAAACATGAAGGTGAGAGTATACACTCACCAAAACGTGAAGGCAAGAGTACATATTTGCCGGGAAATGTACATATACATTATATTTAGTTCACATTTACTTAACTTTTTGGAGAATGCACACTTTTACGGTGAAAAAGTGTACATTTCCCAAGAGTGTATATTCACCGTAACACATACATACAGCTTTTAACCTTCTATTCGATAAAACTGATTAAAAACAGCGTTGCCTAGTGGTTAAATAGTGGCCCCATATTCCAGAGGTCCGTGGATTGAATCCCCATCCTGCCAAGAATTTTTTTTATTTTTTTATTGTTTCCTTTTACTTTTTTTCTGATATTATTATGGATAGTTACACTTTGATCTGTGTCAGTTTATCGGGAAGCGATGTTGATATATTGTATACCTTCTTCTATTTTCCTTCCCCTTAATTATTTATAAATCTTAATCATTTTCCTTCCACTCTCCGAAAAAATATTAGGTGTTTTTGAATTTTTCCAATAATTCCTATTACAAATATAATCTAAACTCTTCTCTCATTACAGCTCCATTTCACCCGATACACTCTGATTGGTGGAAGCCTTTCTTTAATTAGCCTCTCGTGTAGACGCTAAAATGAATTTGTTTTGACTCCCATAGAGGGCGAGAGTTAAAAGATTCGTACCGAGTAATCCTAAATATATTTTTTTGAGGATCAATTGCTAAAATTTTTGATATGATAGCAGTAAAAACCGTTTTTAAAAACAATCTTTCATTTATATTCTTTGAAAAGAGAAAAATGAACTTAATCGTGAATTAAGCGGTTGTCTACATTGGGGTTATTTGGCTAACTGTTACAGTCAACGGAAGACTTTGTAAATATCAAGTGAGCATTAATAGTTATTTAACCAACAAGTGTATTAACAAGAGCTATCAATAAATCGAGATATTTTAATTTATAAGATTGTTAATCTCTCCATTAATATCTTCTGTATGTTCCTTGTGGCATCACTTATCCTTTTTTTTCTTTTCTTTGGGAATCAAATTACAATATTATGTTTTCATATTTTTATTACGACGTTTCGGTAGCGTTCCAGCTACCGCTGTCAAGATGAATTAGATTTTAAACAATTTTTGGTACCTATCTGACACACATTAATACTCTTGTTAGTTGCCAAAGTGTTCTATCTTCTGTACAAGTTGTATTATTTTTTCTTGTTTTTTTCATCATTAGATGGCACTGGGCAAAAACAAAAGGGCAGGAGAATGTTTCACCTATACCGAAGCTAAAAAACTGACAGAAAGAAGTGGAAAGAATATGTAAAATAGTTAAAATATCACTCTACAGTCTACACCACATTATGATAGAAGATTTAGTTGTTTGACTATAATATACGTAATATAATATTTGCCACAGTTTTCTAAAGTAAAATTGGACACATAAAACTTTATTGTATAGTTATGCATCATGGATTTAAAAAAATACGTTAATGAATAAATTTTAAAATTAATTTCTCCTCTTTTCGGAACATTGCTTACGAAAGTTTACAGTTGGAAAGTAATTTGGAGCCAATATTCAACCAAAAATAAATTGCAAGGAAGTAAGAAAATATTTGACGTGCCTATATAAATATAAAAAGTGCATTTAAATATATCAACGAAGAAAATATCTACCTGTTAAATCCACACAAACATAATCACCACATAATTGAATTTTAAAATAGTGTCACTTGATAAAAACCCCACTTTTTAAATGAAAATTCATAAGAAACCGCAACTAAAATTCAACGAACTGTAAATAATTTGTATACCGAGTAAGAACAACTTTTTCAAAGATCACAATCAACTTATTAATCCTTAAATATTTAAACAAACCGAAGAGTGTGTGGTACCTGTCTAACTTCACATACCAGTAGTGAACCAACAATAATGGAATTCGAATTCAATACAGGATGATACGATCCCAACATAACATACACATATGTTACATAAGAACCATCGCATTGAAAAATATCCTTGAATACCTCTTGCTATTAGATCAGGTACATAAACTGGTCAACTGTTTTGCGATGAATAATTGGTTGATATTTTAATTTGTAATTTTTATTGCCGACAGGGTTTTCGATAATTCAATCGCCATGAAGAGCAGTTAAGTGTGACTGTTCATTGTATATACATAATTTAACCAAATTAGGTTGAAATAATATATGGCTTTTTTATACAGGATGTCAACTTTGGAAAAATGGTCAATCAGTTGATCCTATTGAATACTGGAAAACCGTTTCCAGACAGACAATGACCAACATTTTAAAATTGTATTACCAATGATAAGAGGAGTTTCAGGATTGAAGGACAACAAAGTCAAAGTCGCAGCCACAATTACAGCATAAACAATTTATACTGTGCCATACTACTACTACTATTACTAAATGTGCAGGCGAGCCTTGTCCTGGACAACTCAAGCCAAGGTTCCGACACTGAGGCCACTGGCGGGCCTATTGTGCCATTCCTGCTACCTAGACATCCATGAAACCGAGCCCTTCAATAAAGGCCACAACCTTTTTCAATGGATGTCTGCTTGTGTCTCCAGGAGCCATAACAGGGACTCCGAACATTCGCCTGCGTAGTACAGCCCAGTGTGGACACTCTAAGAGAACATGGACTGACGTTTCGTCAGTCATACCACAACCCCCACATAGGGAACTTTCCTCTACTCCTAAGTTGTGGAGGTGTTTCCTCATACAGCAGTGCCCTGTTAGGAGTCCTGCTATCTTCCTTAGCCTACTCCTTGGTAGTTCAGTGGCTGCCCTGGCGTGTCCATCAGTCCATCCCTTCAGTAGAAGTTGGGATTGTCTAGGACCCTGCAGAGCATTCCAATGAGCGAGGTGCTGATTCCTCAGCCACTTCTTAGTCTCCTTGCGTATTTTTTGTTTTGTTAGGCCCAGGGTCGGGCCCGGGCCGCAGAAAGGAGCTGCCGCCCCTTCCGCAGCCAGTGTATCCGCCATCTCGTTGCCTTCAAAACCAGAGTGGGCTGGAATCCATTCTAGCCGCACCACGTTCCGCCTTGCAAGATTAGCAAGTCATTCTCGACATTAGTTAGCAAGTCCTGAGTTGCTGGTATACCCACTCAGGGCTTTAATTGCTGACTGACTGTCGGAGTATATGGTTATGCGTCGATCCACATAACCTCTGTCTAGGTTTATCTGCGCACATTCCAAGATAACATATATCTCGGCCTGATATGCAGATACACCATCATCCAATGGTACACAAACCTGTGTTCTTGGGTTCCTGGAGTAAATTCCAGCCCCTGCTCTATCACCGGAGCATGAGCCATATGTGTACCAGACGGTCCCATTAGGCTGTGTATTTCCCTCTTTTTCCCAGGACTCTCTATCCCGTATCATGGCCCTGTATGGGGTATTGAAGTAGTACTTACGCAGGCATTCATCAGCCGCTCGAGCCAGAACTGGAATATCTTCCAGGAGCCGGAGCTTCTTGACGTGCCTGCACTCTTCCCCTCTTCGCACGTATCCCAGCCGTTTCAAGCATAGGAAAGCCCTCCCCGCCTCAGCCTCGATTACATGGTGGAGAGGCCGACTACCAAGGATCACCTCCATCGCAACAGTTGGTGTAGTCCTCATGCAGCCAGTTGCCCCCAAACTGACCACCCTTTGGAGGCGTGCCAGTTGCGATCTAGCTGTGACCAAGGTTACCCTCGGCAACCAGACCAGAGCCTCATATGTGAGCATAGGCAGCATAATCACTCTATAGAACCATATGATCGTTTTGGGGGTCAGTCCCCACCTCTGACCAATGGCTCTCCTACAGGACCAATACGTGTTTGTCATCTTGCTTAGGCGACTATCAAGATGAGCCTTCCATGTCAGTGATTTATCAAGGATCACTACTGTGCCATAATTATGACGAAAAGGTCTCGCTACTAATTGTTGTTATAGTCAAATGCAGTCTTATCATGCGGGTCATATGATTCAACAAAGACATACTCACCGTTTTTGTTTTCTTTTATTGTGTTTAATCATAACTTCGAAATAAAATCCGTAAGATGAATAAGACAGACTCATGCAATTTTGACAGAAGAAAAAATGATATGTATTTAGTTTTCAGCGATTCTAAAAAGTCCTTCACCGGCGAAGTTTTTATTTAAATGTCAGCTTTGTGATTTTGACAATTCAAAGTGACAATATGCATCCATTGCATTCTCAAGCAAAAAGAAATGGTACTTAATCTGATAGATTATTTCGAGAATGAATTAAAAAGTGGAAATTCGTCAACCAGTGTGCAGGAAACATCAACCATCATTATTTTCTCCTGGTATATTTGTAAACTCACATTTTGGTAACCTCTGTAACTTCTGATTTGAAACATATGGTTGATGACCTTTGAACCCACACGATAAGAGAGCTTTTGACTATATCTGGAATTCTGATCTGGTATATTTGAGATTATATTTGAGAGCTCCTAGAACCAAATAATATCCAACGTCTCAATATAGATTTGTGCCTATATCTAGGAGCAATGCATCTCAGCAAGAGCCTCATACCACCCCCCTCTCATCCGATGGGATGTCAGGGTCGTCGCTTGCGTCGATCTCGTTTCCAGTCTTAATGTCGGTTTTATCTCGTGTTGAGTGTGCTTTGCTCTGTTTCTATATGGAGCAGACGCTTAGCCGACTAAAGACGACTTTAGAGAGCAGATCTACTTGTCAAAGCTGACCCTACTTAAAATCCCGACTCATATTTCAATGGATGTGTCGAGCCTTTGCCTATGTGGGTCTTTACGAAGTGACTAGGCCGTTAAGCACGGGTCACATTAGGCTGGCAACCAGGTCACACTCAGCTATTCGCGTGACTCTACTTCCAGTCAGCATGTCGTCTGTGGGTATACGTAAACAAGTAATTGGGCGGTTATTAAGAATGTGTGTGACGGAGCTTTGTTTGGAAATGCTGAACCGCAAGAAGAGACGATTGTGGTGTAGGCCTTGGATACAAAGGAGGGAAGAATTAGGAGCATCCTCAGGACTTTCAGATGAATTGAAAAAAAAGGACCCAGAAACTCACAGAAATGTTCCACGAATGTCGGTTCCTAAATTCCAAGAATTGCTGGAGTTAGTTGAACCGCTAATTAAAAGATAATATATTTAGACAGTTGATTTCGTGTAAAATCAAGTTGGGAATAACCTTAAGATACCTTGCTAATGGAGATAGTCTTAGATCTCTGGCTTTGTTGTTTAGAGTGCCGCATAACACGATCTCGGTGTTTTTATACAAAATTTACAAATAAAAACAACAGTATACGTGTGAACAACAGACCACGTATTTGTCTACTCGACGCTGGCGTGCGACTCAGGTGGTCAGACTGCGCTGCTAGCGCGAGTGGATCACGTGACCTTTTAGTCACCGCTGCCTGCTACCAAAAGTTGAACATGTCCAACTTCGTCAGCCGCTGGCAAATACTCGCCGGCTGGTCGTGTCAGCTGCGAATTTCATGGTCACACCAAGCTTAAAGTAGCGGCTTTCTTAATTCGCGGCTGGCAACTAGCCTAATGTGACCCGTGCTTTAGCTGAGCTGAAAGTCTCAACGGTATGGACGTTGTATTATTGGTTGTCGCTTTGGCCTATCTTATGCTGGCTTCCTTCCTTTTGGGGTTGACTTCGCTGTTTTCCTTGTCGTCCTGGTGTTAAGAGCCTTTGTGCATTTTTTGTAGTTTGAAGGAACACCAGCTGTCGAAGAGAAGATAGGAAGTTTGCTAAGAAGCATGAGGACCAGCTTCACATTTAAATAACGCAGAAACTCTTCAATTGCTGGATTACCAGCATCTTGGCCGAATATTGGAAAGAACCAAACCACATGGCTCAGTGCTGTGGTAAATAATGAACAACATAGTTGAGTTTTATGATCAGTTTTTCAATTATATAAATTACTGAACAGTGTTCTTTTAAAAAAGAGAATGTAGATTGGGAAAATTTCTCAAGAATGTCTGTGATGAATAATAACAAAGGTACGACAAATCATTTTCTGAAAAACAAATCAATTTGGTCATCATATTATATGTCGCTCTTCATACGTGCTTATATAAATTTGAATATAACAACTTAAAAGCCGGTAGCACCTAATTTAATAGTTAAACTAATTTTCTTGTTGACTTCAACTGAATAATGGTTCCCCACAGACGCAAAAATTAAGGGTACCGTTAAATTCGACTTACTGTACATTTTTGGTGTGTCTTTATTTGAGAAACGTGAATTTTGGTGCTAATTAATGGTAAATAATACAGCAATAATGAAGAGACAAATAGAAATACTTATTTGAGACAGGACAATTATATTTTCTATTATTATAAATACTTACATTATATTTTGGTTAGAGTTTTTATACAGCCCTGAACATGCAATTTTTTACTTCCAGCCTTGTTTAACTTCTATAATTATTTATTCATTGTTGATTTCAATCCAGTTTAATAGTTGATACTGGTGCTCATTTTTTCCCATTTTTCAAACCAAAATATATAGGCACGTTTTTTTACATCATTTATTCACCACATATGACAACTGACAATCGATACCACTAGAATTTCACTCAATTTCTGACAATGTTAATGGTGCAGTCAATATTTTATCATCCCATTTTAATTTTTTTTCTATTTCTTCAATAATTCGCTATAACCGATTCAAAACTTTACTTTTTTGACGTTAAGCTGTCATTTTGTCACCACCTCTGCAACAGTAATAAATGATTGATTCATATCTTCAACCTAAAATCCTCCAATGAATATAAAAAAGCAGTTGGTGGATTGCTCCGGTAGCGCCACGTTGGGATGAACGCGACCATTGACAATCTCAAATGTTTGTATGAAGTTTAACAATAAGTCGAATTGAGAACTGCCCTTATGCAAACTACTATCTACTAATTTAACTTCAGTTAACGACAAAGAAGTAATTTAAATATACGAACAAACTCTAATGTTAGTTTAGATGACGAGTAATGAAAATTTGCTAGTGTATTTGTTAACTTATAATATGAGACAAGGTTAAGTGAAGTTTTTTGTTTTTTGCAACATTTTTGTTTGTAAGTACACTAGAACTTAGAGTAGATAAAGCATTCGTTCGTTTTATTTTATATTATAAGAAATTTCAACAAAAATATAATTACTTATACTTACATTATCTGGAGCTTACATGACATAGCTGTCACATCTACACCAGATAAGCTTGGTGGTAATTTATAGTGTTCCATAGCATGTGAATAGTATATTATGATACTAGGAGAATAAATGATACTTTATATGCTGAGTGTGGAAAGTTTGTCTGACAAACTTAGCGATTCATACAATCCATGCAAAGCATATAATGTATTTCATTCTCCCACTATCATATATTATTTTTTCTTTAAACGTGCATAAATTTCAATATTTTAAATTCGGTGAAGAAAATGAATTTGGAAGTGCGTAATTATCCTACCAATGTGGAGAGGCAGCTAGAACAGCTATGCAGAACCTGCTGCCGACGAAATCTGCTGCAGTATATGAAGGTCTCTTTGTAAAGTTCAACTGATGGTGCACTGGAAAAAAAGTGGTGGCATATTTTACCGAAATGGCACAGAAAATGAATAGTTCTAGTTTATGCGCTCATTGTTCAATGATAAGGTCCGTGTTAAATTTGAAGCATAACGTAAACATTGAAAAATATAACAGTTTGCTTGTATTTTTAAGAAAGCAAGAATAAGTAATTATAGTCTGTACAGAAAGTACGAGGAGTAATAAATCATTCATTCGAGTAGATTTCATAGACGTACCAAAATATATTTTAAGAGGGTATACCGTAAGGTACATTTTGTATTGAACGAATGAGTTGCAGCTATGCTAAAGAATATACGATTTAGGTCAGAGGTAACGGGATGTACTAATTTTAATAAAAAAAAGTGATAGAGGTACATAAATTTTAGTAAGTTTGATAAAGAAAGGCAACACAGTTTATTCATAATAGAAAACAAACCAATCTGTAACAATAATTATTTTATATATTTTTGTATATATGTGTGTATAAATGCTGGATATACAGTTTCCAAATCTTGGCAAGATGAAAACATTAAAAGCGGAAGGCAGGCATTCGTGGAAGGTTTGTCGTTAGGTTTGCAGCCACCATCTGGAAAAGGAAAAGGACTTATCATTGTCCATGTTGGAAGTTCTGAAGGTTTTGTTGATGGTGGATTATTAACTTTTATTTCAAAACGCATGGGGGACTATCACGAAGATATGAATGGGGATGTCTTCGAGGAATGGTTTGTTCAAATGCTGGATCTGATTCCAAAAGGGGCTGTTATTGTTATGGACAACGCAAGTTACCATTCACGGTTACGAGAAGCATTGCTCACAAGTCGTTGGCGTGAAGCAGAGCTTATTTCGAAAAATATTAAGTTTCCAAAAGATCCACTAAGGAAAGAACTTTACAGAATTGCAAAAATGAACAAGAATAAATACAAAACCTACATTGTAGAAGAAATGGCTTCTTCTCGTGGTATATCAGTTCTTCGACTTCCCCCTTATCATTGTGAACTTAATCCCATAGAATTAATATGGGCTCAGGTAAAGGGGGAAGTTGGAAAAAATTACTACTTTTAAAATAAACGATGTTGTGAAATTGTTTGAGAGTGCTGTAAGTCATGTTAGTAAGGAAAATTGGACAAACTGTATCGAGCATGTTATCAAAGTAGAGGCAAATATGTGGAAAATTGACAATATTTGTGATGATTTAATCGACCCTATTATTATTAATGTCAACAACGATTCTTCCTCTTCCGAGTCGGATATAGAATAAAATGTAAGTAATAAATGTATTCCAATAATTATTTCTTTTCATTTTTTATTATATTATAATTTAAAACGTATTTTTTTCCCAAAATACACACCACTGCATTGCGTTATTGCTTATCTGCTAATCCTTTAACAATGAAGAAACCCTAAACTTTGCTACAACTGAAACAAATACGGGGTCGATCTACCTGGTTTTTAGATTTACGGAAGAAATGTAATTTAAAGTAAGAGATTTATCAAAAATTTCATGGTGCTCCCTGTAAAGGTTTTGCATACTTAATTAGGGTTTATTACTCCTCGTACTTTCTGTACAGACTATAGCCAAAGAAATCGAGAGTCTTGTCAAGGGAACAGATTAGAAAATTTTTGCTCTGATGTCCAAGATGAAAAATATTAGTCCAAGATCCCAGAGCGATAAGACATAACTTATTTTCAAATGTTAGGTTCTCAGTAGCATCTCGTGTGCTCTGAATACCTGGGTGTTTGTAGAGCTATCCTAAGGGCACCTGGGCAGGTATCAGGTGAGAAAGATAACTAAAAATAAAAGTTACTTTATTTGAATTTAAATGTCTGATTTCTATATATGTTTTATAGAATAATATTCTTAAGTAGTATCATAAGTGTCAGACACTTTTCATGGACCAAAAATTTTGTCAGACGCTTTAAAGTTCCACAAAAAATAAATACACTCTTAACATGTCTGACTTTCAAATATGTTATCAAGGCAACTATTACTAAGTTATATTTCGTAAGTCAGACCAATTGTAATGTCCGAACAGCCCCTAGACATAAAAACTATCAGCCGGGAGTATGAGTACCAGAGCACTATGAATGCGTTTCAGAGCAAGTGAGATGTATATAGTAACTCGGTTTCCCTTTTTTTATATATGATACGTACCAAGCCCGATATTGTACGGAGCCGGTTCTGTACAAGCTATTTTGTACCAAGAAGAATTTTGTACCAGAAGGGGAAGGAGAAGCAAATTTTGACTTGGTACAAAATGACCTGTACGAAGCGGACTTCGTATAAAATCGGGCTTGTAACGTAACATATATTAACTCATAATGTCTCAGTTTAATGTGTATGGGCCCTTCATGCACAACGTATAGTATTCAGTATAGTGCGGATCTGCTGAGCACATATAGCACTTAGTAATAGATGCCTTGATAACATATTTGAAAATCAGACATGTGAAAATAAATAAATAAGTTTATTGATTTTTGTGGAGCTTTAAAGCGTCTGGCAAAAAATTTGGTCCATGTTAAGTGTCTGACACTTATGATTCTACTCTAGAATATTATTCTACAAAACATATATAAAAATCAGACATACAAATTTAAGTTAAGTAACTCTTATTTTCAGTTACCTTTCTCACCTGATACCTGCCCAGGTACCCTCAGGCTAACTCCACAAACACTCAGGTATTCAAAACACACGAGATGCTACTGAGAGCCTAACATTTTACCTATTTGAAAATAAGTTATGTCTCATCGCTCTGGGATCTTACTCTATATTTTGATGCAATGTATTTATCCTAGTCATATAAATGACACATGATGTCTTTGAAAAATCCCTTATATGACGTTTGAAGAGGAATGTATTTTTGTTCGTCACCTAGATATTATTGTACCTCGTGATTTCCTGTTCATTGATACCTGCTTTTGGAAGATGAGACACTGCTGTAGATCTTGCAGAGACCACTTTGAAATAAGATTTATACCAGTTGGCATACCACCATTGAAAATGTCGATCCTTCTTGAATCGTATATATGTTCCGCCGCTGTCTATCTAACGAAAACATGGTAATAATTCTGTATTGTTTTTAGGAAATCACTGGTATCTATCTAAAAGCCAACTAGATTATTTCCAGAGTAGATTATTTTATTGAGTTTATTCTATCAGATATCACTTATCGAAAAACGTAGGTAAATGAAATAACCGTGAATACAAGGCTTTAATAATTTATTGATATTTTTATCGTATAAAATGAATTAATTCAGCAAATAATAATAAATTACAGATACATCTTAAATTCTAATTGAACAGACATAATAAAGTTATACATTACACTGGATCCTCAATTAATAATTTCTATTATAACATACGTGTTTTACACAGAAATTTTCATAAAACTACGTATTCTAGCACAACATGCTCAGCTCAGCTCATAGTAATAATTTGCCTAATAATGCGCAACCATGAAAATGCCCATGGGATTTCAAACTTACATTAGACAAGGGAAGATTTTTAAGGAGAATCTAGAGAAAATGCTGTTGAGCCTGGGGTCGTACTCTGGAAAAGTGAGCTTTATGACGTATACGCATTAAAATGAATAGTTCATGAGCGAGTACTTTTTTGAAGTGGTATTCTTGACGACTGTTCGTATACGCTTGATAATGTGCGATCATAACATCCGGCATCACTGCAAAATTTCACTAATTATAGAAATTGGTTCGTAAAGTACCGTTTTATGAACTTAAATTCAAAAACTGACAACAGGTAAAGTGAAAGATTTTCCACATTTGTTATTTACAAGGAATTGAAGAAAACTTAATTTTGTAGGAGGTCTCATCGAGATAAAAAAAATCAAATGACCGACTGCCAGAAAAATTACCTTATCGAGTTTCTGAAAAAACTCGGACCATCAATCTCGTAAATTTTCAAATAAATTTACATTCAAAGAAATGGACAGAAATAAGTTTAATATTTGCAAAGAACCGCAAAGAAACCAACAACTAGGTACAACAAATTGAATAGTTATTAAGAATATCTTGATTGAGAATATACTGCAAACTTCAATTTTTTTAAATACTTTTGACAATTAAAAATACCGATCTTCGATGTTGACAACAAATATAATATTATCAATAGACGTAAACAAAACTATAAAACCAACGATACAAAGCAATCGCTGTAAACACTCGTTTTGAAATCGTATACGCACCAATGCTCACGAGTCAAAAATACCAATTGTCGAGAATACGGCCCCTCATAGCTACTGGGGCCGTATTCTAGACAAGTGAGCTTTTTGAAGTATACGCATCAAAACGAATGGTTCATTTGCGAGTACTTTTTTGAAGTGGTATTCTTGATGACCATTCGTTTTTTGGAACGTATACGCTTGATAATGTGCGATCATAACATCCGGCATCACTGCAACATCTCACTGATTACAGAAATTGGTTCGTAAATTAACGTTTTGTAACTTAAATTCAAAAACTGACAACTGGCAAAGTGAAAGATTGTCCACATTTGTGATTTACAGGGAATTAGGCAATCCAGTGACCTTTCAAATAAAATTCAATATGGCGACACAGGGCAAACAAATGTGATTTAATACATTGTAGACCGTGGATTTTGGTATACATAAGTGTTTATTTTGGAGAAATGTGCTTTTATTTTGCTTTAGTGTCTCTATACTAATAATATACAATAAAAAGTTCAGTTTTATAAAACTTTTAAGCTGGGTATATCAATTTAGGACCAACTTTTGGTTGTGTACCTATATAAGAACATTATTTTTTTGTTAGTGGTTTTTAGACTATCAAGAATTATTATTTAATATTCACGGGTAAGTACACACTGACTAAAACATATACAATATTATAATGAAAGTGAAACTTTTATGAAATTGCTGGCATTAAAATTTCACTTGCTTGAATTGGAAGATATCACCTGCAGTATTTAACTTTTATGCTTACGGATTTCAGGAGTGAAACACCTACTTCAAAATGCCAACAACTTGTATTGTAGTCGGTTGTGGGAGCCGTTCAAACCGAGACCAAGTAAGCTTTTTTAAGGTTCCAGCTGTTTTAAAGAACACATTTTTGGTGCACAAGAATGAATTAAGTAAGAAGCGTAGAGAAATGTGGTTAGCAGCAATCAATAAAGATGATTTAACAGAATCAAAAATTCAAATATCAGGCTGTATATAGCAGGCATTTTGTTCAGTTTTGTTCAATAACAATATTTATAAAAACTAAAAAAAGTTATATATTCTAAATAAAAAATACTAATTAAATGAACAATATACTAAACACTAATAAAATATACTAAATTGAAGCAAAATATACTAATAAACTCGACTAAAAAGCCTTGAGCACTGTTTATGACTGAATAGACAATACAAAACTATAACCTATCTGTCTAAATTTTTTGCCCTGCACGGCCTTATTAGGTCGCGTGATCTGGATTGCCTAATTGAGGAAAACTTAATTTTGTATGATGTCTCATCGAGATAAAAAAATCAAATGACCGACTGTCAGAAAAATTACCTTATCTAGTTTCTGGAAAAAACTCGGACTATCAATCTGGTAAATTTTCAAATAACTTTGCATTCAAAGAAATAGACAGGAATAAGTTTAATACTTGTTATTAACCGCAAAGAAACCAACAACTACAAATTAAATAGTTATTAAGAATATCTTTAGAATATACTGCAAACTGGAGCATCTTCCATTCTATCAATCAACATTAACCGTACCACTTCGTCTTCAATTTTCTTTAAATTTCTTTGACAATAAAAAATACTTGTCTTCAATGACGACAACAAATATAATATTATCAATAGACGTCAACAAAACTATAAAACGAACGATACAAATAAAGAGCTCACTGTAAGCACTCGTTTTGAAAACGTATACGTATCAATGTTAAAGGCGCTTATTCATCTGAGCACGAACGGGAACGAGGCAAGGTGAGGCCGAACGATCATACGTATGTGGACGTGTTTTCGAGGCGCGGTAAACTACATTCTCTTATGCGACACACGGTCCGAGGCAGTTAGAACGTCATCCGATGGGAGTCGGTACCTCAAAGAAAAATTTGATTATATGTGGACGACATTTGTGCGTTTCAGCTGCCTCGCCAAATATCCCAGTGTTATAGCTAATCGTTCTCCGGCTGTCACAGCTTTGCGAAATTTAGTATCGCTTCGAGAAATATTATCACGAATGGATTCCAACAAAAAATTAAAGTCTGTAGAACACATTCTGGTAAAGTTTCGAAAATGACCATTATGTTCCTCGTCCACTATGCTATTTAAAAATGACTGGTAGTCCACCAGCGTTTTTTTTTTTAATAACCCAGCTATAACTCCAAATGCAGCACTGGCCACTATCAAACAGTCGACGTCCTCCCCATCTTGACGAATCACTGTTCAGTGTCCGTACGGATGGATCGATGCCTCGTTCGTCGCCGCGGCAGACTTCATTTGCGACGAAAAAATTTACAAGCGAGGCATCCGCTCTGCCTCACCTTGCTTCGTTCCCGTTCGTGCTCAGATGAATACGCGCCTTAATGAGTCAATAATACCACTTGTTGAGGATACGGCCCCTGATACGGACTACGGTCTCTCTTCTCATAAACGGTACATCAAACAGCAGAAAAAGCATAAAGGAAGAGTCATGGAGCGGTATGTTTGGTACAAATAGCTCTTACTACACAATTATGTGTATGTATTATTTCTACAGTAGAATAATTTTGTTCAAAATATCACCACACTTTCCTAACATCTACCAACAAAAACAATGGCAACTATATGTAGGTGATATTCATTGATATTTTGTTATCAAAATGAAAATGAATACCTATTTTCACGATTTGCTAGAAGTTTTGACGCTAGCCGTGAACGATTTAGCTTTATATTTACAAAAATAATTTGCCCAAGCCAGCTTAGTTTCTTTATTTAAAAGCACGTAAAACAGGAATAAAATAAAACCCTGCACATTCGAAGTTATACTAAATAAATAGACCAATGTTAATTTTAACCATTCTATATAAACAAAATTAGCGAACATCCAAAACATCCAAGGTACACCCAAAACGAAAAATAACAGACACGCTAGTTGTATTTGTAGTTTCGGAACATTTTCTTTACTTCCGTGAGATTCTACAGAGTTGGATGTAATTTCGCGCATTACGGCAAAAAAGACGAAGGTATTAACAAACACTATTACACCTATCGGCAACAATACTCCAAAATACAAAGAATTTCCAACGGGGTAACAAAAGTTATATTTTTTCTTTGTATACGTAGTTGCATCGGTGATATTAACAATAGCTACGGGTAATATAGCAAATCCCCAGCCGAAAATAGTTGATTTTAATACTATATTCTCCGGTAAAATAGTTAAAACTTTAACAAATCGCATATATTGTAAAAAAGAATATACCAGCATCCAACAGAATTTACATATAACAAAGTAATGTAATAAAATTCCGAAAATAGAACATTTGTGTATTGTTACAAACAACTGTGTGTCGTTTATTTGCATAAAAAACGTTTCTAAAAGTATCGATATCGATAGATTTAGTAAAATTATCGTACCTTGCTTCTTTCTCCATCTTTTAAATAAAAAAGCAGTTGTAAAGATTCCTGATATACCGAGGATAGTTAAAACATCACCTATTATAGAAATAACGTCTAGAATAGCATCATCTGTAACGCTCAAAGAAATTTCCGTAGTAATTCTCAACATGGATAAGTGTGTTAAATGAGAATACATACAAACATGATAATTATTTACATCATCAATCTTTCCTAAGTAATTTCCTCCAACTGTAGACCATTGTCCTTTTTTTCTAACGTTTTTCTTACCATAATCCCAAAATCCGCACTCTGGTGTATTGCTATTGTTAGCTACTTTAAACAATAGCGGTATATTGCTGGGTATAAAAGCTTCAAACTCTGGAATGGAAATGCTTACAACTGGACCAACTGGTTTTTTTCTTTGATTGCTCCCGAAGAAAGAGTCTTTAAAATAAATGGTAGTTATAATTGTAATATTTGAATCGTTTTTATGCGTTAAAATTTCTTCTGGTATTAAAATAGCTACTAATGCATTAGGACCTACGTCGTATAGTGAACTATTTTGACCAAGATTAGCTATAAAAGGTTCCATCCCATCTTCCTGGTAAACTACCCAACCGTATATCCCACTTAAAATCGGATTAGTTATATGAATTATTACATTTTCTTTTTGTACTAATAATGTATCAAAATCTATTATTGTATTTATCAAAATATTATCGACCAAATCTATTAAATCGTCGGTAACGTTTAAAAGATCTTGAGAATTGATCAAATTTTCCTTATTCACGCTTAGCAAACTGTCGATTATGTTGATGGTACTGCTGACTGAGTTGCAAGAGTCGTTTGTGGTAGTGTCTACTGAACTGCAGGATACGTTTATTTCGCTATAAATTTTATCTAAAAATTTCGAAGTGTAATAAATGGAAAGTACTGGTAGATTTTGATCGTTTTGTATAATGTTGGTAACGTTATTGACTGTTTCATCAGTTAAATTTTGTTGTAGAGCAGAGTAAATGTATTTAGTGCTTTCTGGTAGCTCTACATCACTGGCACATTTTCCTACAACATCGCCCCATCTAGCACCTGTTAGAAAATCACCTCCGCAAATTCTCACAACTGGCAAGCCGTTTTCTTGAAGACATTTTTGATCAGATACTGCGCTTTGACTTAAAGGAGTTAACGGCCAACTTAAATTATTTAAAGTTTCCGGTAGACAATACTCACTGCTTCTTATATAAATTACATGCATATCTTGTATATTTCGTAGACGCTCAACATTTTCTTTAATATAATTGAGAGATTCTAAAATATCGTTTGTATCTTTAATCGATATATGAAGCAATAAATCGATAGATTCTAAATCGAAATGGTAAATGTCCATTACTCTTGTTACTTCTTTCAATACAATCAAAGATTTATTGATAATTGTTTTGAAATTGATAAAATGAGTTTGGTTACAGTCAAATAACAAACAAATGTTACTAATTTCCATTCGTACAGCAAATTCACTACCGATTTTAGATTTGTAAGCCAATACAGTATTCGATGTTATTTTATCGCCGTTATTAATACTTTTGTAAGCTTCACAGTAATAACTACCGATTTCTTCCTCTAAATCAACTTCGTATACGTTGTACCATTTGGAAATTTGTTTGTTTTCAATTACCTTATCAACTTCTTTTCTCTTTTTTATCGCATAAGAAGCAGCATTAGTGTAACAGTAAATAGTGTCCTCACTGGCATCGTTATAAAGACTTTTCGGTGAGTATATAGTCAAGTACAATTTTTCTTCCTTGTTGTCAAAGTTCAGTACCATCTCAGCATCTCCGACAGAGCTATATTTCATTTTTTCAGCAACGCATAAAGAATGAGTTAAATTTTCTGTTGTATAATACCAAGAATTGTGACTGAACGATTGTTTAAATCCTTGTATAAATAAATTTGGGTAACTTATTGTGTTTACAGCACATTCATCATCATTCGCTAAATCTGACAATATTGTATAGTCGAACATTGTTTTAACAGAAGCTAATTGAGAACAAGATTGAATTGTTTTACAATAGCAAACATCTGAAAAGAAATCGGCACTTTTACAATTTTTCGGACATTTTGCATTAACTTCTTCTTTAGAAAATTGACAGATATATCGATGATGTTTATAACAAAACTCTGGGTAGTACTCTTCTGAAGTAACGTTAACTACCAAACAATTTTTATTAAAAAAATCTTCGTCAGATATAACCCCTTTTATAGGTTTTTTAAACGGTGTACCTAACTTATCTCCAAAAGTTAATGATTCAAAAGGTCCATATTGTCTTAATCTCTTGTAAGGCAACCAAAAAAGTTCGTTTTCAATCGGTGTATTATTATAATCTTCAGTTAATGCTTCTAAACTGCATATGTTACCCCATGGTTGAGCAGCAGCAAAAAAAATACACCCGTCTGATGTTTCTTCAAATTGTAGCGGACAGCGTTTTCCGTACTGAGTAACTTTTGAACAAACTTCCCAGGGGTTTGCAGGTATCCAAGTTTTGTTCCTGCAAACTCTTGTTATGAGATTTCCGGAATCGTCTGTACAAGGGGGGGAGGATAATACGATTTCATTATCAATTCCTGACGAGTGCCAATATACTGGAATTGAACCATTTTTTGTAACAGTCATCTCACTTCGACAACGCTGAAAAAAAAATTAAAGTGAAAAAACTATACCTATTACTTCAAATAAAATAATTGGCAGTCGTCGAAAAATACCGACCAGTTAATCAATAAAATTTTATTTGTACTGAGTTTCTTTTTAAAATATAGTTTCACTTGGTCACCGAGTTTATCTTTATCTTATAAAACGGATTGCATAGTAATAAAGCATTACAAAATTTCGCTCCAGCAGCAGCTATAACGTCAAAAATTATTGAAATAAATTGAAAGGTATTGAATGGTCGCTATTTAGTTACGATTGTTGATCGACTCCATTTGTGAAAATTTGCTTGTGAAAAATGCAAGAAAGCGATTTTATTCCTGAGATAATCCTTCAGGAAGCTGAAGAAGCAGCTCTCCAATTATTGCCTGCGAAGTTCAGGTAGCATTATGAAATAGTTATTTTCCTAACAAGTGCGGAAAGTGATACTTTCCCGCACGCGACTGCAGTTGACCCGAACGACGCGGAGCGGAGTTCGGGCAAGCGGTCAAGGGCGGGAAATACACTTTACGCATGAGTTAGGAACATTATTTTTTCTACGACCGTATATACAAAAAAGTATAGGTACCAACCCATTTTTCAAAAGGTATTTTATTTCAACATAGGTACATAATATACAAAACTTCAACAAAAAACTATTAATTATTATAAATAATAATATTAAAAACACAATTTGTTGCATACTGTAAATTACTCAAAATTGCCGATCCAGTGGAGTTATTTGGCGTTAACTGGTAAGTAGATGACGTCGATGAGGATGGTATCAGTTGCAGGTCACATAAAGATGACGATGAAGGTGACGGCAACGGTTTTAAGTCATTTGTAGATGAAAGAATTTTATTTGATATATTTTTTTACATCAAACCTGGGTGATTTGATAGTTGTTTTATGACACTACTTCAAAGAATGTACAGGGTTATATCAAAATATCTTCATTATTTTATATTTTCAAAAAATTAAAAATGCAACAAAAAGCTAGAAATGATGCAGATTTCATTTGATGGACTATTTCGTAAATATTCATTTACTTGTTGTAACAATAGTTATAACTTCCGAAATAAAAAACTATCTAATAAGGTCAAAATTTGCATAATACTACTTTCCCGCACTAGGGCGGGAAAGTGACACTTTCAAGACTAAAATGCGTGCGGGAAAGTGGGTTAAAACGTACGGTCGTAGAAAAAGGAATTTTCCGAATTTAATGAATGGAAAGAAAAGCCGCGCGTAATCACTATAAATGAGGAAATTCTGCTATCGTATTTCTTGAATTTGAAGAAGAGGTATGTAATTTCATCCATGTGTTCGAAGTACTACATGCGGAAGGCCGTCATAAAGGTCCATAAAAACATAGAAAGCTCACTGCCCATCTAAAGAGCGAGTCGAAAGGGTGCAAGGCAATGAAAGCTGAGGTATTGGAAAGAGCACAAGTGGAAACATTTTTGATAAGCGCTATTGATGACTGAGATAAATATATCTCAACGTTTTAGACGTTTATAGATGATAAACTTTGAAATATTTTAGGCTGCATTAATAATGGTGGTGTCTGGTGCCTGCCGTAGTTGTAAGTTGACGAATTTTCAAATCAGTGATTTAGGCGTATATTTTCTTGTTTCGATACTATTTAAAAGGAATATGTCAATATTTATTTATCGTCTACTTACAAAAAAGGCGGTAGGTACAGTCAGGCATAGTTGATTTTTTTCTACCCCCCGGCTTAGCTTAGCTAACTACAGAATTCTTAGCTGAGCTGAGTTGTAGTTCGAAGGCACATTTCAAACGCTGTAAAGTCGCAAGCGCATTTGCATACAAAGATTGAAAGGTAAACAAATTAATAAGTCAAAAATTTATGAAATCAAAACTTTCAGCTTCCAATGTAAATTAAAATAAAAATTACCAGTAAAATCAGGAAACTAGTAGCTCAGAAAATTGATTTACTGGATCCACATTTTGAACAACAGAGGCTGCCGATTCTCGGGCCAGAGAACACCGCTCCACGAGAGAAGAGATCTTTTGTCCTTGTCACTGAAGAGACATACTATCCAAGTAAAATAAAGACAAAAAATGTGTTCTCTTGGGGAGCGCTCTTCCCAGGCCCGAGAATTCGCCTCCTGGTCTCGAAGAAGGTAAACCTTTATGAATTAAAATAAAAATTCAAAACGGATTCTATCAAAAGAGGTCCAAATATGTTTTTTAAGGTTAGAATATTTATCAGATGTTGAAAATGAGTGACTTTTCTTGCATTCGCGAAATTTTGCTAAGTTAAATATCCGGCATACTTGACGGAGGCAGGGGGGGAGGTCAGTTGATCTAACTTAATTGGCAAAACGAACGCTAGCTTAGCTAAGTTTAACTTCGATTGGTGGTAGAAAAAAAGCAACTATTATAACAGACCTTTATATGCTTTGAACCCTATTTTATATTTCAAAGTAAATACTTATGTATACTACCCCAAACTGTCAAACTGCAAGTGGTTGACGAAAGGTATGAAAAAAAAATTGAAAAAATTCAAAATTATTTCAGCTATCTAGACGTTTGACGATTTATACACGTAATCAGTGACCTTCAAATAAATATCGTGTACATTCTCAGCAGGAGGTATGAGTATTTATTAATTGTCTGTAGTGTCTAATGCAGAGGCGTTTAAGTAAGGCTCATTCGGATGGCACTGTCTAATGGTTTTAAGAGCCACTTCCCAAAATTCTAGCCAGAAGAACATTCACGACAGCCAGCCAATTGCATCTAGCATCAAAAGGAAGGTGGCATTAGATACTTATTATTTCGTCTTTTAGAAAAAATTAATATGTCGCAATACAAAGGAAATAATTGTTTACCATTTTGCAAACGAAAATTGGGAGCGGCAAAAAAATCTAAAACCGTTAAATTCCATATTCTTTGGAAAAAGGTATAGAGTCGGTACGTGGAGGGATCTTTACCGATCCATGGGCTCGGGACTTCGGTAATTCCGCGTTTCCTTATTTGCAAATATAATTCTAATAAGTAATTAGTCACGTATATATTTTTAAATGAATTGAAACAAATTCATCACGAAACTAACAAATAACATTATTCACTCTTTAAATATACCTATCTAGCACATTATCTAGTACATAGTACCTTACCTTATCCGTGACTTCGACACAACAACCATTTTTTAAGAAAACACTAACCAAAAACACACTGTTTATCACCAAAAAGACTTTGCTGCGACGAAAGTAACCTCGCAAAAAACACATCTTTGTTTCAACTATTCTAACGCAAAATTAT